>CM076576.1:842617733-843049174 GCA_034641835.2 Pinus albicaulis
AAAATGGGGACACAAGCAATGGATGGTGTTGCATACCTAACGAGTGATAATCTCTAAATCACCAATTACTTTCAAACAACGGACTTTTAGATCTATGGCCTTTAGGATTCCCAGTATCAGCACCTCATACTCAGCTATATTATTTCTGCACTGAAACCCTAATCAGCAAGAAATCATAAATTTTTTCTTCTGCGGGTCTAACAGGATGCAGCCCGCACCAACCCCGTCTTGGGTTTTGGAACCATCATAGTATAAGGTCCAGGTTTAATCTACTAATTGGATGAGGCGATCTGTGCCTATTGGAGATGTGCTAGGAGCACTAGTTCCTGAAGAGTCTCGGTTGGCTGGGAGGGGTTTTTCAGTAACTAGAAGCAGCTCCGACTGAATGTCTTGGGTGATCGGGGATTGGCCAGTTTGATAACAACCAAATATGGACACTAAGAAACACATAGCAAGCTCCTCTTGCACGAAACTGACCAGTTCCTTAGTGGCATCCAGGTCAGTTACAGTATGTCTCATGTATGGTTGACTCTCGATCCATATTTGGTTGTTCCTACCTTTGTACGGGAGCCAAAGGTGGGACCAATCAGTGGCGAAGTACCCCTGGAGCTTGTTGGACCAATATCTGCTCAATAGACGGCCATAGGCTTTAGAGATATAGACGATTATGATGTCGATGCATTGATGCACTATGGAGTTGGAGGATAAGCAGATGATGATGTTGTTTAGTTCGCCAAAAATGGGGACTTGAGATCTATCGAGCTGGATAATTCTAGCGTCGGTTTTCTCTGGGCGGAAGTTTAACTTCTTGCACACGGATAAGGTCATAAAATTTGTGGATGCACCGGAATCGATGAGACAGTTGTGGAAATTGAAGTAAAAAATATCAAAGGAAAGGAGGAAAGGTGGCGTGATTCCCCTCGAGTTGTAATTTACGACATTCACACTGGACTGGGGACTAGTAGCAGTTTGGGCAGACGTGATGCTTACGAGTTTGGTTGCTGGAAGATTGGAAAAGGCCTTGAGAATGAGCTCTCGTTGGTTAGCAATGCGGGCGAGCTCGTAGGGAGATATTTTGGCTCTGGTCTTCTTCATGTCCTCGATAATGTTATACCCAGACTCTTTTGGTGAGGTGGGCTCGATGTTGTTCTTATGGGAAACTATGGAAGTTTTAGTCTTGTGGCTTTCTCTGAGAGTAACCGGACTAAATTTTTCAAGAGTTTTGTCTTTGTTTTCGGTGTTCGGGGGTAGGATTTTTCTCAAAAAGGATTTTCTTTTCTCTTTGAATGATTGTTTAGGCACCGGACCTTTGCTCCGCAAGCTATATTTTCAAGGGGGTTTTGACTTAGGGTCATCGGATAGGTTTATCCCGCAGGTTGGAAGGGGAGACTCTCCACGTATGACTTTGAAAGCGACGACAACGGAGCCCATATCTTCGTCTAGGGGGGAATTTTCCTCGTCATCTGAAATAGCCTCTTCCTCCATATCTCTGGGGGTTTGATCTTCTAGAAGCTGGTTCACCACCACTATCATGCTATTAATCCATTGGGGACAAGTCTTTTTTGAGTGAGAGGCTTGATGAAAAGAGCAGAGATTGTCTTTGCTGATTTCTTCCTCATTAAGACCCGCACTTGAGTTGGATGGGGGCCGATTCATGACAGGGTTATTTTTTCTGAAGAAAGGTTTCTGTGTTTTAGCAGTTGGGGCAAAATCATTGTTTTTACTTTTCAGGTTGGAGACTTTGTTGGTCAAAAATTTGAGGGATTTTGTAATACTTTCAAAATCGAAGGGGTCCTTATCTTTGTATCCAGTTTTGTGGCCAAAGGATTGGGTTCTCTTCATGGTTGTTTTTTGATCATCCCGCCCTTCATGTTCAATGGCACCTATGGACAACATTTCCTTTTCGATAGTAAGGGCGGTAGTATAGTTGGCTACCAATGTAGCTCTGGCCTCGTGCTTCACGAACATAGCAATATCCCATGGGAGAGCTCTGGTATAGTAGTCAATAGTAATGGAGTCATCTAAGGCCATGTTTGGAGGGAATTTATTCAATATAGTGGCAAAATGTTGATTGAAGTCCTTGACCTTCTTTTTCTTTTGAAATTTCAACATGCTAAGTTCTGTGAGGAGCATCGAAGGGATTTTATCTTCAGAGAATTTTTTCAATAAGGTACGACGAAATTGTTCCCACAAAGGGATATATGTGACGGGGAGAGACCTATACCAGGTCGCAACATTATTTTCAAGAGTATGAGGAAAAAGGTGGCATGCTACATCGTCATATTGCACTCTCATCATCTGTAAGGACAGGTAAAATTTGCTGATATGGTCTTCAACCAAAGTACCTTTCTCAGGGTCAAACTTAGGGAGGGTTTTTTCAGGATGCCGGGGCATGTCATGGAGGGGACCTTGGATGCCTAAGGGGGACTGAGCCATCCAAGCTAACTGTTGTATGTGTCTAGCTTTCTGGTGGCACTGTATGTATACACATCCCCTTTCATTTTCAGATTCACTGCCCATGCCAGACCTAGAGGTCTCGCCCTCATGGTGGGAATGCATGTCTTGGTTTTCCCCAGAGTTTGTTGTATTTCTGATGTTTCTCCATTTATAGATAAAATGAAAACCATTCTGGTTTTGGTGGGGGTGGTGGTCAACATTTTGGCCAAGCCACTGCCTCTGTTACCTCGGCCTCTTCTGGCCCATTCCCCGTGTGGGTCATTGGCTTGCGTGTTATTATGCATAGTATGGTTAGGTTAGGGACCGGTGTTAGGTTGGGTTTTAGTGATCTCAGGGTTGTCTTCTCCCTCTTCCTCAGGGCTATCTGGGGGAGGCTCAGAATTGCGCTCAATTGCATATACATAATCTTCAAGCATATGAACCACCAGTTGAGGAAGGGTATTGACAAGGGTTCCCTGGAGTGTATGATTAGCTACAGGGGTTCTAGGGTTAGCCAAGGAATGAGTGACTAGGGCTTAATGTAAGCCACCGACAAGCTCGCGGGCAATAGGGCACAGTGATCAGAGCTGGGCTAAAGTAATTTCATAGAATGGGGGGATTTCCTCCTCCTCTTGGGAGTTCTCCAATGGGGGAGGACCGGTATTGTCACGTATGGTATCCCCTTGGGGAGCTTGTAATAGGATGTTACTCCTATACTAGGAGGATGCCATTCAGGCCCTCCTTCTAGCACCAAATCTGTTGATGGGAAAATTTGTTTGGCTAATATTAGGGGATCTCTCTAGTATAAAGTCCCAATTAGACTCTAAACCATTTGAGATAGGGATCTCGTCTAGAAGTGTTGGTCTAGTTACCAGTGAATACTCCTTCTCCTAGACGTAAATGAGCCCTGCAGAGTTATAGAGGTACAGTTACTGAATGATACAAGACAAATATATATTATTATCAATGAGCATAAACATTATAAATAACAAGATATAAAATAAAACACATGACTGAAGGAGGTGCTGTTAGTAGCACATCCTTAAGGTCATGTTTGTAAGATTGTTCAAACCATGGAAGAAACAGTTCTGCCTGCTAAGAACAACTTATACGTACTTGGGTGTTTTCATGAATGAGATAGATGTCAATAATAAAATTACAAACATCCCCTATGTAAATAACATACCATCATATACACATGCAGTAAGCTGAAATGCATAAAGAGGATAATCAGAAAATACAAATTAATTAATCATAGGATATCAGACATATACGAATAAATACTCATAGTATTGACACATTGATTTTCATCAGATCTAATAGTGGATTTAAAACAAATGCTTGTATTCATTCATAATAGGCTGTTTAACGCTTTACAACTCTCTTCTCTCCTTTAGAGTCCAAAACAAAAGGTCCTTTTACAAGTCCCCAAATGGGGTATATATAAGGCAAGATTGACCCTTGGGGGTCCTGACTCTTCACCTTCCTCTCTGTTGAGCTGCCTTGCGACCCGAATGGAAGATGTGACCTGCGACCTGATGCTGGAAGGTGTGACCGGCCACCTGGCATTGGTAAGTGCAACCTGCAACCCCTTCTGCAAGTTGTGACTTACAATCTGATCATGGGAGCGTGTATGTGATTGCTAGGTTAGGAACATCAACTTGTTGTTCTTTGAGGAAATTCTGCCATGCATGATAATCTGCAGCGATTGGCGAGATCAGAGGAGTATCTTCCCTTAATCGGTGTAGGAATTCTAAGGCATTCAGAATCAGAGTCTCCCTCTTGATTGTGACCTGGTTGGATAAGGAAGCCAATTTGGTGTAAATCCAAACTAGCGTTACAACAAACTTAACCAAGTTTTCCTGTGATGCGGGAAGATAAGGTGTAGTGGTGGCTTGTCTGAGAGGCTATAGAAATTCCTGAATCTCTTGATCTACTTGTCTGCATGTCTTTTCTTCATTTATCACACCAATATAAGGAACATGGTTTACATCATGCATCGAGTCGATGCCATTGATCAGATGACCATATGTGGTCATCACCTTCTCTAGATCTTTGACTAATTTCTCCTTAGATTGTATCTTCATACAAATCTGGAACTTTTCATTCTGAGTGTGAATCCAATCTTTCTTGGGCAAGGTTTCTGGAGCCTGTAGATACTTTCTTGTCCATTCTATCATTTTTTCAAAGATGGTGGAGGCCTCTTTCAATTGTTCATTTCTCCTCTTCGCTTCCACTTGGTCTCTAAGTAGGGGCGTGACCGTCTATTTTATGGTGAACATTTCCCCATAAACATGTCTCATGGTTGCTTCCATCATCACCAAATCTCTCTAGAAGGTAAGAGGAACTTTGTTAATAAGATTTTTTTTTCCTTGGAGCTAATGGATTTCTTCCCTTAATGCTCTCTTCTCTTGCTATGACCTAGCTTCCCTTTGTTCAGATTCCTGTAACCTATTTTTTAGGGAGAGGATTTCGCTACTCATCCGGCTCACATTTTCTTCTATGGCTGTGGCGAAAGTAGTGCCATATGATGCTATCATCACTGGGTTAGTCCTAGTGTCTAAGACTATGTCCTTTTGAGTTGTGGCTGTGAATGGGGCGGCAGGGTTCTGCACTAGGCATCTCCTTTTTTCCTTCCATATTTGGAAGGTGAACTAATCATAAGTGAGCCTTGTTAGGTTGAAAACCTCCTCCTCCTATCCCTCAGAGGAGCCTGGCTCTAAGAGTGCAAAACATGTGTTCATTTCAGGTACTTCGAAGGGAGGCAACTCAGTCTGTACTTTTGTTATTGGAGGAAGTGTCTTGGTGTCTTTTAATCCATGATCCTCTTCCATTTTTCTCTTTCATTCCTCTTCCTCTTTCAATAACTGCTCCGCCTCTGCTTTATCCTGTTCGACATTTTTCTTGCGCTCTTCTTCTGCTTTTGTTTCTTCTCTTGTCTCCTCTTCTTCCTTCTTTTTGTGTTTGGCCTCCACCTAGTCCAATTCTTTCTTGAGCTACCATTTTGCTTCTGCTTTTGCTTCCTATTCTTCCTTATTTTTCCGAGTGTCCTACACTTGTTTCTTTCTCTGTTCCACCTTCAAGTGTTTCTTAAGCTTATCTTCGTCTTATTTTTCTTTCTTTTCAGCTTCTAGTTGAGCTTTTGCTTCCTTTTCTTTCTGTTGGGCAGTAGAGTTGTGGCCTGTGCTAGTTCAGGGCTTCTTGGCCTAGGAAGAAGAGGCGTCTCCCAACTCGCAGATTCTTTCCTCCAGAGTATGATCATCTTGATCCTCCTAATTAGACCATGCCACAGGGGTGAGTTCCCTATCCCTGTTATACCAATTTCTTTTCTCATCCTCAGATGGACGCTTAGTGTGTTGATAGCTCCATTTGGACTTTGCCCATTTGCAGTGATCAGGGACTATCCTCTCAGGATCGTATGTCCAGTGATCCAAAGGCCCCAAGAAAAAACCTCCGATTTGTTCGGCTTCCACCTCCACCTCCCTGAAATCCTTAACTGTGTAAGCACCGATGGTGAGTGGCAATGTGGGCCACGACTTCTTCTTACCTTTAGTAAGGACCTTTGAGAAGCCGAAAGTCATCTAATAACATACTTCCTGAAGAAGCATCTTGTCTGTGACGAATTGGGGCAGAGCATGGGGAGTCTTGAATGAACCAAAGACTTGAATAAAGGTGTATTCTACCAATGGGAACTAATGTGCTACTTTGAATAATGTTTCCATGGCCCGCTAGGATATGCACGGTGTATCATGACCGAAGAATTTCCTGTATAGTGCAGGGATGAAACTTTGTGATATTAACTCTATATCCTGCTTGTATTTAGAGTCCCAGAATACCTACAATTATTTGTGAATTGGGCGTGCCCACTCTTGATCCCAATTTTGGGCCCATCCCTCAAAGTAGCACCTGGAACAAACTGCATCCAACAGGTAAGAGGTGATGTAAAATTCAGACGAGTATCCTTCCTCTGGTGCCAGTGCTCCAGATATGTTCATTTTGAGAGACGCTATTAGTAAGCTGGCCCAATTAAAATGAGTGCCATATATGGTGAGAATGTTCATCAGGGTTACCAAAGTACCACTAAATGTGGTGGCATCGAGATGACCATATATCCTACAGAGGATAGTTGCCACCAGCTTATATACCTTTCTGAGGCCTGCTACTGGGTACTCTTGATCTTTCTTGATCTTAAAATTCTTGGGTTCTTCCCACCATCCTCTCAGGGTGTCTGCTACGAGGACCGCATTGGTGGTGGCCTATTCTTCTGTGAATACCTGTTCCCGTTCTGGAAGTGCATAATAATATTCTGCATCCGAGCCTTTTAGATTCACAAAAGCCTTTCCCTCGTAGTCTTGAATTACCCACTTCTTGGGGTCGATGTTTTGTATGATCCATTCGATCACTTTTGCACATGGAAATATTGCTGGGTGGGCACCTACGTAGTGAAGCTTTCACCTCTTGACTTGTACATAAACTTTTCGGTCGGGGAGGTCCTCTGGAAATTCTGGTTGGGCGAATTCTTGGTATATTTGATACCAACTCATACTTTCTCCTTTACTAAATGTACATGAAGTGTCCCGATAGATCTGGGGAGGAAAAATTGGTATTTCACCTTTTGTGACTTCTATCTCTGGGCTCTTGTGTTTCTTGCGAACTGCCGGAGATCCCATGTCGCTTGAGGCTGAAGAGATGGAGATGCACTCTAACTCTGCTTTGAGGTTCCCTGGCATGTTCATAAAACAGTCCCATGATAAGACAAATGCCATAATAATAAATTCCTAGGTATTTCTTTTAACTCTGACCAACTAAAATCTAGGAAAGAGTGGATTTGTGACTTGACAACCTATTTCTCGGGTCACTAGGTCGCTAAGGTTTAAACTATAGAAAGGAGCGACCCTATGACTTGGTGACCTTGCGACTGGGTTGCTAGGTCACTAGGTCACAAAGGTTTAACATTTCATGAGAGTGCGACCTTGCGACTTAGCGACTTCTGACCGAGTCACTGGGTCGCTAAGTATTGAATGCAAAATAGAGGGTCTACAACGCATGTATTGACTGCAAAATAGCTTGACAATGTTATTTATAAGAGCTACAGTAGATGTATATTACACTCCAGATCTAGAGAAGATCTGTGTACAAAAGAATAGATCCATTTCAGATTTGTACACTATAAGAGCTCCTTTAAAAATTCACCTTGGGGTTTTGATAAAAAAATGAAACACAGAGAGTAGATCTGAGATCTAAAGTACGATATCTGCAGTAGTATTGCGAAATTTTTGAAGATGAATACAATAGAAGCAGATCAAATATTTACAGAAAATGGATCAGAAGTCTAATCCATGGACCACCACAGTGAAGGGTAGAACCCCAACACCATAGATCTCTCCTCCAAATGTGTGTCAAAACACCCTGCAACTTCCTTCTTGCAAATAACGCAGTCCTAGAAGGAAAAATGCGTTGTAGGCTCTAGCACTGGATTGGCATAATGCCAAGATCTGAAATGCAACTCCAAAGGTTCATAACTCTCTTTCCAATGGGAGAGAAGACTTTCCCAGTGAAAAGAGGCCCTAGAATAGCCTAGATCTGAACAGATATAACCTCCACTTGCTGTAGATTAAAAGGACAACCAAACCCTCAATAGGATCTGCGTTGTAGTTGGAAGATGAGCTTGGCCAAATTCCTGATAGTCGATGATATCAGCAAGACTCTTCCAAGAGCTACTCAATGGAAGAGGTGGGATTCCCGAACAGGAACACTGTAGTGCTAAACAACAATATCCTTAGCTAAACAATAGAGAATGATGTATGTCTAAACAGACAATATATTCAGAAATATCCTCAATAAACAACCTTCTTATGCTATCCTCCTCTTCATTTTATAGGGTGAAAGTATTGTCAAAACCTAAACCATATTAATGAGTTAGCTCCATTCACATGAGAAGCATCGAACTAAAACTGTGTTGTGCCTTTAGGAGATTCACTGTATCTAGACAACGCTGTTGATTTGGCCCTAGTCAACTTGGTCAAGTGCTCCAGTCTCTTTCACACCTAAGTGTGCTTATGTAAATAGCCCATATTTAGCTATGTTCACATGTGGCATTGATTTATTTTGATGATTAGGAGTTTTATTGTTCCTCCTTTACAATTTTATTCATGAAACAGAAAATTGGAACAAAATTGTATATTCCCATTAGCTTGGGCTAATTGGGAATATTAGAATTTTGCTTAATTCGATTTTGATTTCTCCATACAACCCACAATATGTGTAAAACAAATTGTAATTCGATTCATTGAAATGAATTTTCTCATTCCTTAATGTTGATAATATATTTATAATCTTTGTATATCTGCGAATTTTATTTAAGGGCATGCCTCTTTCTTCATTGGATTATTTAAGTCAAAGTATATCTATATCCAATATATGGACTATATATTTCAATCACTATCTTTATATGAATTCTTTTGCATCAGTAATTACATTATTCTTATATGTTTTCTTTCTGACTTAAAAAAATTTATAAACATTCAAAATAATAATATCATGTAAAATATATGTGAATACTTCTGTTATGAAGAAACGATCATTTTTTTAATTTCCCTGACTAAAAAAATGTTATGTTATACAGGAAACGCCTCTTTTCCTGTTTCTGTACCATTCATGGTTTTGCATCAAATACCCAGTATATGGGTTCCACCCACAATTTAGGTAATTATTTTTCTATTTTTTTATACTTATAATAATATTTAAAATCATAATATTATTCTCAGTTCCCCCCACTGACATAGATGTTTTATTTTCTTGTTTATACACAGAAGAGATTCCTCTGCCTCAACTTGATTAAAAAGGTAAATCCCTGTGTTAACTATTATTGACAATTTCCAATATTATGTATATTTATTTTAATTTTCTGTTGGATAAAATCTAATCCATATTCATGTGGATTTTATTTACAGGTATTTCACATATTGGAATTTACAACACCATTTATTTCTCCTTATTTCTCAAAATAATTGACAATTAGTTTGGTTCCGTCTATTTGCAGGTTGGTCGTTATCATTCAAAGAATTTAGCGAACATAATTCAATGATATTTATTCATCTAGAAAATATGTAATTTATATAAAAAACAAGGGACTGTCATTCAATATAATTGTGACAGTGAGATCTGATATTTTATTTTGAATGTAAATACATATTTATGTTCTCATTTATTTGATGAATTTCCATCCCTGTAATAATTTTATAAAAGATTTCCAAGTTCTTTATAGTATTTCAACTACATGCATCACTTATGCATAATTTCTAACTGATATTGATATTTATAATTGTACTTCACACATAGTACCTCTATATATAAATTGATATTATATTTCTTCTCATCATAAGAAGTAATCAGGTGTTTTTTGATTGATATGTTTTATGTACAGTATGAGTTTTTATACATAGTTTGTACAAAATATTTTATTCTTGATTTAATAATAAATCGCACTGTATATATATACATATGTTCCTTCATTGTTTACAGAAGTAACTAATTATGAGTCATCTTTCTATTAACATCTTTAGAATATTCTCCACTCCTAATGATATATTTTTTTCTTGTAATGTATTAATTATCACAAACCGAACATCATATTTAGACCCTTATAATTGGGTTTAGACATTATGTTTGTCGGTTAACTAATTTAACTTGTCTATGAAACTATATAGAACTACAACTATACCCGCTAAAGTTATGTTTTTGTTAAATACATCAGATACTTCACTCTCAAGAATGCAATAATTTATTATACAGATTAATAATTCAGAAGATATACTTTTCCAATTATCTTCCTAATTAAAACAAAATTACTCTTATTCAATCATTATCATCATCACAACAAAATAGCAAGACAAAATTTAATAACTGTGCATACCAATTTTCTTAAAGATTATTTTCCACCCAACCTTGAGCTTTCATCCATAGCTCCCCCCAAGCCGAGACCAATTCCTCCAAGGTGTAGACAACCTCTTGTCTACCTAGGAATGGATTACTTAAGATTGATTTCCCTTCAGCATGTTTCCATAATTTTTTTCTAGTTAAATTAGGTTGTTGTTTTACTTTAGCCTAGGCATTACTTTTGTTTTTTCAACAAAATCTCTTTAAAACTAGATTTTTACTCTTTCTAGTTTTATTTCACCTCTTCGGAGTAAATTTCCACTTTTATTTTTATAAACATGTATAATTCTATTATATAATACAAAGCACTGAGATACATTCGTCATCCATCCAGAATTATTGCGTTAACCAATTCCGGCGGGAAATAGCAAGTTCAAAAAATCAAAAGTGGGGCTGCCCCGGGAGGGGAAAGAAACCCAAGAAATGAGTCCATTTAGTAAGGAAAATGATTCCCTTGTGGGGAAACCATGTTTGAACTAAATTATACAGTGAAAAAAAATGAAAAGTTAAGAGAAATAGACCATATCAGAGAAAACTATGACAACTGGGAACCATGACATTATGCTTTCTGATTCTTATCATCCTACAAAGGTTGTTGAGGTGCCTCTTCCTCAACGAAGCACATGTACTCAGAGATTTCATCCTTGTGCTTGAAGAGCTGGGGGTCCAGCGCCAAAGAGGAGGTTGAGCGGGAACCTGTCCCAGGATCTTTGTCGTCCTAATCAAAGCTTCAACTACCATGAATGTTCGAGACGTCCTTGACAAAGTTAACCTGTAGCGCCACCATTTTACATGGAATATTGAGGGAGGAAGGAGACATTGTGGAATTGTGCATATGCTTCCTGGAGTGTGATCCATATGGGAAGGGTGAGGCTTCAGGAAGGTGCAGCGATAAATGGGTAGAGAGGCAATGAGGATACATGACCTGTGACGTGTGAAAATTCAATCAAACATCCACAGTCCTCCCTACCATGGTGTGAATAGGTGGATGATAGGGAGAGCCATGGCCTCCCTCTCAGCGACATTAGATACAGTGGAATTGTGGCATGGTGGAGATCAAATTGCAAGCATGTTAAGGAAGTGATGGGGGTAGACATGTTGAGTGACATAGAGCAACTTGGCACAAATCGATTGAGGGAGGTTGTAGGGCCGTCGGAGGAGGGAATCGCCACAGGAGATGACAGATCCAACACTAAGAATGACAAGATATGAGGGAGAATTTATGAGTGATGACGCCATTTTCCATATATGGCAGAGGCGACCAACTACCAGTACGCAAAGGAGTAAAGACACAGAGGATGGAATTAAGTTGCAACTAGTGGAGAGAGGACGCGATGGACAAAGCAGGGCTGGCAGAGTAAATAGCACCCACGCCACACTAAATAGCATGCATGCTAGGGACATGTGCATCCTTGTGACGACGATGGCTCCCAGGAAACGACGAGGCAAGATGGTTGATAGGGAGAACGTTAGAGAGAACCTGCGGGGGGTAACTTTCCACATTATTGAGGTAGATTTTAGATTTTTATCTCCAATATAATATATTTATTTTATTTTATTTTCTCCAAGGGTTTTTGGATATTTTGGGAAAGTCTTTGGATTTAATTCCATCCTCATGGACTTGAAATCATGGTCTCCAATTTACTCTAGTATTTTCACAATAATTAAAATTCCACATTTATTAATAAAAAAATATAATATGTCCACACATATTATTTTCCTTTAGATTCACTTAACCTTTAGGATTTTCAACTGTTTAAATAAAAGCAGTAAAATAGGGATATTATAGTATATGGAATACGAAACCATGAAATGTAATCTATGCGCAACTCTCTTGAAAATTATGAAAATATAATCTATGCACAATTACATTTCCATTTATTAAATTAGAATTGTAACTATTCGAATGTAATATATGCAAGATAATTATTCAAAAAAGCAAAAGATGATTCCAATTCAGTGAAAGAACAATATAACATGACTACTTATGAAATAAATACCTTCTTCATTAATACAATTAAATAACTAATCAAATGTAAAGGAAATTCCCAATGAAATCAAATGTCATCCCAGATTTCATTAATAGAGGACTCAAACTATAATTTGGTGAAAATTGCAAAGATCCAAAGAGATGTCGCTCAAAGGAGATTAACACTCATACATAGTTCCACACAAAGGGTTTGATTTATAGAGACAATTAAGAAAAACTTAGAGACTTAATAAAAATTTATTGACAAAAGAAGAATAAAGAGAAAGGAAAAGGAATGCAAATTTTTGCATCCTACAGGATTAATGCAGGTGCATAATAGGAACAAGTGCACTGCGACATAAATATAGAGAAGGATAAATTGTATTGAAGAGCTCTGTCTCTAGGTCAAAGAATGAGCTCAGTCTATTTTGGAAAAAGAATGAAACAAAAAACCAAACAAATCTAAAAAGTGTGTTTTCCTAAGGTCAACCTATGCCTAAATGATTCAATCAAGGTCGCTTTAAAAGTGAGAAAGATGTTAAGCTCAAGGAAACCACTAAGTGAAGAATCACTCACCAGTATGGTAACCAATTTTTTATGCATAATTTTCATGGTTGTGGAAAAAGGTGAATTCCCTGGGTCTAATGGTCCGATCTAGAACAATAAAAGAAAAAAAGAATGAATTTTTCCTTAGAGAAATTAGAATATGGGAAAGGAGCCTACCTGAAACCTGTAGCAAATATTTCTTTCCTCCTCACCTATAAGCTCAAATTGTAGCTCCAGGTACTATAATTAGAACCTTCACATATGACTAAAACAAGTAAAGTATGAAAAACATGAAAATATAAAAATATAAATTCATTATTCAATGAATCAACATGGCATTGAAATACATGAGTGAAAATATAACACAACCGATATAGGAAAACAATATACTCTTTGTATTGACAAATATAGGAGAAAGTTTACAACCATAAATAGTAGTTGACTTTGTAGATGTCTCCCCAAGTTAACTTGTCCTTCCTTGTCAGAAAGAAAACCTCAACATATACCCTAATTTATGAATATGATGAATCCTTTAGGCTCAAAGAAGCAACATGAGGGCACTATCAATCTGCAAAAAGAAACCTTGATGCTATGGAATGCAAAAAAAATATAACAAGAGTATGCTAGTTACAGATTTACTATTATTGGATGGAGATCCACATATGATGGGAGGATGAGCTCAAGAGATAAGAGATGAGGTATCCAAGGTAGGACCAGATAGGAATTCAAGCTCTCTATCTATGGTAAGTAGTTAAAACTACCTTGGAGGCTTCTAGAAGAGGAAGCTTCAGAATTAAATTTTTTTCCCCAATTTCTAGAATATGTACACCTACAAAAGGGAGGAACATGTGTTGAACAATGCAAGTGGACAAGCATTTAACATGCACTGAATGCAGGTGGCCAAGAATGGAAGGTGAGTTGGGGCCGAGAACATTTTTTTTGAGCAATTTGTCCTAGATACTCATACCTTTTGTAGAGGTGACGCTTATGGATTTGTGAAAGGATGATGACAAAATGTTCATAGATATTGATTGATCTAGTTTTCAAGAATTTTGTGATGACGTGAAAAATTTTCTTGTAACAAAAACTATGTAGTTTTATTTAACTTCTTTTTCAATGATGAGAAATGCAATTCGATCCATTCCAATTTTGAATACAGCTATTGTAACATCAAATTTTGCATCTTTTGTGATGGTATGAGAGCGACAGGTTGCATAAGACTCTAAGGAGAGAAGCATTTAATTTCTTTTTTACTCAAAAGGAAATAATAGAAGACGATAGGAGTGAAAAATTTTGAAAATTTTCACCTCTGAAGAAAGAGAAGTGACGACAATTTCTCACCTTTGAAGAAAGTGTAGTGCACAAATTTCACACAAAAAAATAAAAGGAAGTGCAAAAAATTCTTCCAAGTTGAAAAAAATGTAAATTTTTAGGGTTGTTGGATCGTGTGATTTAATACAATGTGTAATCCTTTCCACCCAATACGTGTCGTGAGGTGCAACACCCAGAACACATAGGAATTCTTTTAAAAGGATGCAATTTTTTTAAGCTATGATATGTAGTCTTCAAGACTTGGGACAATGACACTCACTAGAGCATGAGCCATAAAATTTGATTGGAGGCTCTAGGCAGAAAGGGCTCACCATGCTGACAAATCATGGTGAAGGAAAAGTCAACAAGATCTCCATATGGTGTGTTCATAATGTATGTTGTTGGAAAGAACATTTCATTACTTTGAAACCTTATAATATATCCTCATGAGATATTTGCGAAGTGAATGGTATTATTTAGGGGGATTATATAATATTTGAAATGTGGTGGTATTATTAAAGGGTTTATTTAAGTTATTAAAATAAAGGTTGAAGCAAGTAGTTTTATTTTTAAAGAGGAGCCACTATTATGTAAGGTCCCTATTGAAGAGAATAATTTTGATATTGAAACCAAGAAAGGGCCTTTATTATTTATTTTTTAAAAGGAAGGGGGTGTTGTATTATTTTTAAGGATATTTTTTTTGAAAAGGAGATTGTAAAAAGGTGTGGATATGTGCATTGAAAAGAAATGGCTTCCTCTAGTGTTGTACCACAAACCCCGAATTTGCTTGGAAAAAACTATGAATTTTGGTCTTTATGAGTGAAAAAATTTCTCCAAGCCCAAGAGTGTTGGGATACACTTCTAAATGGATATGTAGAACTGACCCAAGAAGCATTAGCAACCATGAAAAATAATGAGAGGAATGTCGGTGAAGAACTAAGAAAGAAAGAAAACAAAGGTAAATGTTGGATACATAACTCAATTGATAAATCTATCTTTGACAAGATAACTGACCCGTCAACAAGAAAAGAGGCCTTTAATATTTTGAAAGTTGCATATAAGGGTAACGATATGGTGAATACTGCAAAATTGTAGACATTGTGGGATCAGCTCAAAACCATGAAGATGAATGACAAAGAGAATGTTGACTAGTTCATGAGTAAAGTCATGGGCATACTCAATCAAATCAAAATTATTGGTAAAACCATTACATATCACAAGATATTTGAAAATTTTCTTTGAAGTATGCCCAAGAAATATGAAATGTTTGTAACAACCATTCTGAAATCAAAATATTTTACAACATTCTCAGTAGAATAGTTTACTGGATCACTTTCGGCACATGAAACAAGAATTAAATTGGCAGAAGATTCCATGGAACGATATTTTAAATCAAAACTGTCTATTGGAAGAGGAAGATGCAACATCAAGCCAGGTAGAGGTCAATACAAAGGCAAATCAAAACATCATCATGTAACAATGCATTTAAGAACTTTAGAAAACCGAATAAAGAGAATCAAAACATGGAGAAAATCTAATATCCAATGCTATTATTGCAAGAAATTTGGGAATTATGAACATGAACGCATAGATAGATATTCATATCAAAAAATTAAATGACAGTCTCTCCAATAATAAAGGAAAATCCTCTAAAACAATTGTTTCTATCCTTCCATCTTTCTGAAGACAGTTAGTATGAGGAACATTTCTTACTGGACTATTATTGCAACAATCATATGATAGGTAAAAAAAATAAACTTTCTTGCATTGATGTTTCTGTAACATCTGAAATTAATTTTGGAGAAAGTTCTTGTACTAAAGCTGAAGGGAAAGGTATTTTCCTTCATCTTACAAAACATAATCAACATCAATACATAGTCGATATTTATTATGTTCCACATATGAACCATAACATCATTAGTGTAGGTAAATTGATGGAACATGGTTATGATGTAATATTCTATGGGAACACATGTTAAATATATATATATATATATATATATATATATATATATATATATATATATATATATATATATATATATAACCTACTAATAGAAGATTGATATCAAAGATCAAAAAACCCAAGAATAGAATTTTTCCATTGACTCTTGGAAGTCAAAATATTTCACAGTCTTTTGCACAAAATGTGTCAAGAACAGATGAGTCACAATTATGGCATTCTAGGCATGGGAATATTCCCCTAATGTGTCTAAGTCAGCTTCAACAATGTTTTATAGTCATTTTTCTTCCTTTTATGAATGAAAAAGATTGTAATTATGTAATTTGTATTCTATCCACACAAAATATATAACTTTCCCATGTCTTCCTATAAATAAAAGGAACGTTTAGATCTACTCCACACATACATATGTGGCCCATTCCAGACATAGTAAATTGGTGGTAATATCTATTTTATGACCTTCATTGATGATTATAGAAGGAATATATGGGTACATTTTACAAAAACTAAAAGGTTCAAAGAGCTCAAATCATAATTAGAAAAGGAGAGTGAAAATACTTTGAAAGTATTCAAGCCCGACAAAGGAGGAGAATACAACACTGATGAATTCAATTTTTTTTTAAATAGCAAGGAATCATCATGCAGAACACAACAAGATATATTCCAAAATAGAATGAATTATAAGAAAGGAAAAAATAGTCAATCGTGAATATGTCTAGATGTATGTTTTGTTAGAATAAGTTGTCCAATGCTATTGAGCTAAAACGATTTCAACTACAATATATGTTCTCAAAATGTCTCCAACAACGAGTGTCCAAGATGAATTATTTAAGGAAGCATGGGATGCAGTCCAAGAGCACACCGTTCTTTTTTAAAATTATAGAAATTGTCTTGTGGTCAGTTACTCGGCTGCACCGCTGACCATGTCAAAGTCTAGGAGGGTGGCGCGTTGACCGAAATATCCGCCCGAGGTGGATATTTTGGTCAGCGCACCACCATTCCGAACTTCAACATAATCAATGGTGCAGTCATGTAAACTACTACACCGTTGACCATGTAGTGATGTCAGGAGGGCGGTCCACTTCCAAAACTACACACCCCGGGGCGTATATCTTTGTCAGTGCACAACCCTCCCGATATTGGTACATATTCAACGGTGTGGTCGGTTATACCACTCCACCATTGATAATGTAATGATGTCAGGAGGGCGGTGTGGTCATGAAACTATCCACCCCGGGGCAAGTAGTTTGGTGAGTACAATGCCCTCTCGAATTTTTATATAGTCAACTCTGCGATCCGTTAAACGATCGCACCGTTGACCATTCACTAATGTTTGGCGGTGCGTTGATGAAATTATCCACCCCTAGATGGATAGTTTAGGAAAATCATCACCTGAGAAAGTACACGTCATGATGTGCGGTGCAATACAAATTTCTAGGTGCACCGTGACTAGTGCACGATAAAAACCTACACACCGATACCGGTGCATGCCCTTTTTTTAGGCACACCAACTGTTTTCTTTTTCAAAATTATATATATATATATATATATATATATATTTGTAAATGAATATCTCATTTAAAAAGAAATTGTATTTAATATGTGAATCATTCAATCACGTCAGAGGAGAGAAGAGAGGGATCAATAGAAACATATGGTAGACCAGTATAACATTGTTCACCTGTGGGAGGCACAAGAGAGGGAGAAAGATATGTGCCCTCTCCCTATTATAGCTGCCACCCACCTGCTCCTAAGGGAGGTAGGACTCCTCAAGTTCCATGAGGAGGCTACATCCCTGAAGGGCCACGGTGGGTTATTTCGATAACCTATATTTGGGTGGAATGCCCACCAGCGGGCTTTCTGGGTTGGTCCTAACCAGTGGTATGTGTCCACTGAGGAGGAAATCTATTTTATTACTAGCCTATCGAGGAGAGCGCAGGATTTTCCCTCATTCCCAGATTCCCTGTTGGCTATGCAACAAGGATTCATTTGGTTTACTCCCAGAGGTACATTAGCATTGATATATTGTCTCCTATAGATTTTCAGGTCTCTGTTGGTCAGTTACGAATTGCTTCATTTGGTGGAGAGGAGGTGAAGTGCCTCTCACTCCTGATTTTGGCAATTTCATACCATACCAGTGACGCCAAATGCATAAGTTTCTCTCTTTTATTTTATGTTAATTATTTATTACAGTCACCATGACTTGTGAGGTGGTTTGTGATTTTTTTGCGGTAGTTTTGTACAACTTTAGATAGATGTCGTGCCTAGGCACAAGGGAGGGTGAAATTCCCTTTTTCTTCAGAGATATTTTTTTAATTTTTTGAGAGGTTTCCGAAGACTGGGCCTACTTTTCTTCAGCATCCTCGTATACCATTGCTGCATTTATGGATGTAGATGTGGGGACAGATGATACCCAAGAGGGGTGAGTCAGACTTTGCTACGAGGATATCGCATGATGCACTAGAGTTTAAAGACAATGTTGATGAGCATGCCTTCGTTCTGGTTCCCTATCCATATGCTGGTTTGGTTTGGTGAGGGTGTGCCAACATCCTCTTCACAGATGATGAGCCACCGGATGATAGAGGTAATATTAATGTTTTCTTTAACTTTATTCTAACATGTTATTTAACTTGTTTTTATTAAACTGCTTAATGAAATTATCTAATTCTTTTTGTGTACTTATATATATTTTGCAGACATTGACTCATTTGATGGCGATAAGATTCCATCGCTACCAATTGATCCAGGTGTAGATGCTTATGATGATTACGATATGGGAGATGCCAAGGATTAGGTTGGTGTAGACAAACCTGATCCCTATGTTGCACAGGTACCGATTGGTGTGAGGCATAGGCCTGACACTAGATTTAGGATGGAGTTGGGCTACCAACTCTGTGGACTTCTTATGGAGGAGGGAGTCAAGCTGACCACTATTAGAGAGATACAGGCCAATGATAGGCTGATAGCGATGTGGGGATGCATGCAACATGATATGTTGACCCTGATGTGGCATGTCATAGGAGTTACTAGCTTATTGACATGGTTGAGGAGGTCCCTTCGCCGTAGGCGTAGTCAAAACATAGTATCTCGATAGTCGAGGAGTGACGCATCATCTGATGATCACGATTAGGGGAGTGATCATCATTCACCCCGCCCCCCAGATGAAGATTCTGCAACATCGAACAACATTAATGATCATGAGCATGGTATACCATCCACGTTGAGTCATCCTTCTCAGCCTGCACCATCCAACAATCATGATCATGAGCAGGCTGGACCATCCACGTCGAGTCATCATGATCAAAAACCTGCAGTATTCAGCAGTACTCATCATCATGAGCATGATGGAAAATCTATGTTGAGTCATCATGAGGAGGTAGTTGATCCTGATCAGCATGAGGCACCAACAAATCAATAGGCACATGATGATTGACATCTATCTAAGCTTGTCGAGGCTACACCATTGACTGAGCAGGCCTTGACTAGTACTACTATTGATGATGTACCACTAACTGATATTTGACTAGTACATTTCTATATTTTTCACATTCTACAGTTATATATATATGCTCCATGTATTTTATGTTCATGTTGCTTTTGAACTTAATTTACATGTTGGTGATCATTATGATGTGTATATTGTTAGGTCATGTTAGTTATGTTCATTTAATCTGTAGCTTGCAGATAGATTTGTAGGTGATAGCAGTTATTTGACATGAGATGTATATTTGATGTTTGTGTTGTGATGATGTTTTACAATTCTTGTGTTTTGTTAGATCATCATGATCACAATGATTAGATGATGTTAGCTAATTTGAATGTGTTTTTTAGTCGAATATGATGTTTTTACGATGGTTATCATGATCATGATGTTTATTTTTAATATTAAATCATGATATTTATTAAATATTGTGCCGTGATTGTAATTGAAATTTTAATTTTAATTTTCTGTAAAATTGTAAAATTGTAATTGTATATATGCAAAATTGTAAAATTGTAATTGTAATTGTAATTATATGTGAAATTGTAAAATTATAATTGTAATTCTAATTGTATGTAAAATATTTGTAAAATTTCGCCGGATGCGGCTGCGGAGGCGAGTTAATGAGCCATGGGCTCTCGCACAGCTCCCAACGCTGCATACACGCCGTGCCCACATGGCCCATAGCACTACACCTGCTGGCGTTATTAATACGCCTCGATCTGAACAGAGCTGCAGTTATTACACCTTTGCTCTCGGGTATATGGCGATGGTATTGTTGAACGTTTGCAATATGGAGGGAGAGCAAAACGATGAGGGCCATGGCGGACCTCTGAACCCTCTGAATGCTGTTTGTTCACCCGGATGTGCCAATTCCAGCTGCAAAACGCAGACAGGACGCCGCTGTAGCATTCTTGCTTGTTTGGAGACAATCTCGGGCGTTCATTTCTCCAACAGCCCCTTCTGCAGCGCTTCGGCCTCATCTGGAGCTACAGCAGTGCTCATTGCAGGTACTTTGTCTCCCTCTGGCCTCAATTTGCATTCTCGGGATAGTTTCTCCTCTGGCAATTGTATTTCTGGTTATACTGCTCCTCCGCCCGGTTGGCAACACCCTGGTGATCTCCTCACCGTTTCTCAAGCTCCTAACCTTCTCCTTGGCAGTCCTCGCTTGCGCCACCTTTTGTTGGCCATGCCACGCCTCAGGCAGCGCATGCGCTGCAGACGAGGCGCGAGTCGAGGTCTTTCACCTGTCAATCCTCCTTCGCCTCTCTCTGAACTCAGCTCTTCCTCTGAGGATGATGCTATCACGCCCCCGCCTGCCTCTCGCGGCGGTAGAGGCAGAGGCAGGGGCAGAGGACGACGTGCTGCGAATTCTGGTCATGCTGGCAGAAGTCGAGGCCGCGCTCGTGCTGCGAATTCTGGTGATTTCCCCTGTCAGCCCCCTCCCGCCTCTGGGCCTCCTGGTCATGTCCCTCCTCTAGTCCCTCTCGCTCATTCCAGTCAGCCTCCCCCCTCAGATTTCTCTGTCCCTCCCAGTCAGCCCAATCCATGAGACAGTAGATTTCGGGGCTCTACTATCAGACAATCTACCCAGAATGTTGAGCTTCGATTCCACTGCACCTCCTTCGACTCCATAATCACTGCCTTCATCTCTGTCTCTCTCCGTGAAGAAATCCCGCACCGCTCTTCCCCCTCCCCTCCCATTGACCATCGCCCCTCTCCCCCTCAACTCACGGAGCTGCGTCCTGAAGCTGACAACAAAGATTTGAAGACTGACAGCCATGCAGGAAAGGAGGACAGTAGCGAGGAGAATGAATATGCATGCAGAATTGAAGAGGAACCAATGTCTTCTGAGCACGAGGGTTAAATCCCCTGGCTCATTCACTTCTGTTTTTTTTGAGTTTTGCTGTTTCAATTGCTCTACTGATGGGCAGTATGGTGCTTCTAGCTTTTATGTTGTTGTTTACATTTTATGTATAAACCTCTGGCCGGTTTCCCTTCCAAGGGCGGCCCAGTACATTATGCTTAATGGGTCGGTTTCCCGCTCTGGGCAACCCAGAACAATCAAGAACAGTGCGGACAATCAGTCCCAGCTAGCTGGCTTACACAGCAGCAGCTGTGGTAGTTTTGTACCAATATTTTTATAAGTTAATAGATTTAGTCTTATTTAGAAAAAAAAAAAAATTATTTGTAAAATTTTAATTGTATTAATGTGAAATGATTGTAATTATAATTGTAATTGTATGTAAAATTCTAAAATTGTAATTGTAAATATTGTAATTGTAATTTTAAGTGTAATTGTATGTGAAATTGTAAAATTGTAATTGTAATTGTAGTTGTAACTGTAATTGTAATTTTAATTGTAATTATGTAAAATATTTGTAAGATTTTAAGTGTATTAATGTAAAATTATTGTAATTGTAATTTTAATTGTAATGGAATATATGTGAAATTCTAAAATTGTAATTGTAATTGTAAATTTTCTGTAAAATTCTAAAATTGTATTTATAATTGTATGTAAAATTATAAAATTGTAATTATAATTGTAATTGTAATTTTATGTGAAATTGTAAAATTGTAATTGTAATTGTAATTGTATGTAAAATATTTGTAAAATTTTAATTGTATTAATGTGAAACGATTGTAATTGTAATTGTAATTGTATATAAAATTCTAAAATTTTAATTGTAATTTTAATTATAATTGTATGTGAAGTTGTAAAATTGTAATTGTAATGGTAATTTAAATTTAAATTTTAATAGTATGTAAAATATTTGTAAAATTATAATTTTATTAATTACAAAAATTTAATTGAATTAATGTGAAATTATTTTATTAAAATTTGTAAAATTGACAATAATTGTAAAATCATAAATCTAGAATAATATGAATTTTTTTAACATAATAAGGTTTAGAAAAGAATGCAATTAAATTCGCGTACTTTAGAATTACAATTATTTTATTATGATCTTACATACAAGAAACAAAAGAACCTTTTATAGTATGCCATTTTTTTCGAGATCAACATAATTGCCAATTATCAAGTGAAATGATTTTAACATTAACACAATGCAATTTACCAATTAATTCAAAATACATATTATAATGTTTCAAAAAAAGAGAGTCTTAGTTATAAGGTAATTAATTCCTCTTCATTATAAAACCCCATCTTAAAAATTATAAATTATGAAATAACATATGTACCATAGAATAGAATGATAGGTTATTCAAATTTTTTGAATTGAGAGAGCACACATAATTGTTTGGAATTTCCAATTCAAGTGAAATAAATTTAAAATATAAGTTCAAATTTGGAAGTCCGGGGACATGTTCATCATGATTAAAAATAAGAACAAAGATGAAGGGAAGTCTTACTAAGAATTTATTCCAAAGTGACTGAATAATTTCGAAAAGAAATTTCCATACTTGTTTGTCCACAATGGAACAATAACTTTGTAGAATTATGTGGCCCTGATAGTGTAGTTGTTCAATAACAAGATTTAGAGATGGAGGTTATGGATATATCTTCTGAAATTTTTCAAATAATAAAATCAAGTGGCATTCGTCTTATTTTCCTACCTCATTAATTAACCAAAAGAAGTTTCTTATTATGCAACACAAAAAAAAGGCTTTGTTAGAATATTAATCATGATGTGATATGTGACTATTCATGTGATGAAAATCTATGTTTATGTGTCAGTGAAGAACTAATGTTTCAGCGTTGTAGGTAAGAGAGAAATTATTATTGTGCAGGGTAATCAACAGAGCCACTATTGAACCCGTGACTCATGCATACATAAATAATAATGTTTATAAATGAAATAATTAAGATTTTTCTGTGAGTCTTCATTTCTGATATGGTATAAGGGCCAGGGGTCATAAGGTCTCGGTGGTGTGACTATGAGTAATCCTGGAGCCTAAGTGGAAGAGTAGATAATCCCTATGTGGGTGGATGGTGCACTACAAGGAAAATGCCTTCTAGCGGATTTTTTTGAGGAAATACTTATAGAAATACCCCATACATCCATTTGTAGTGGAGGTTACTAGAGGAGGTTAGTCAGTGGAGGTTTTTGCAGATGTTTTTCATCTGGTGCACTTATCATCCTAACCCGCACCGGTGCGTTAAACCAGAAAAACCACCAGTGCACAAAAACCATTGGCACACCAACAGTATGTGCTCCGTACAAACCTGCCTTGGTGCTTTACAAAGATTCTACATCGATGCACCTTAAAACCTTGCTCCAAAACTGAAACCGCCCAGTGTGGTCTTCAGAAACTACACCGGTGCACCTATAAAACCCCGCACACTGGAAAATTTACTTTTGCAAATTCTACAGCCAATATGCCTCCCCGACGGCCAAATTTACATGTTTTTTTCTTGTTTTTATATAATTAATTATTTTAGTGGATTAGAATTGTAAATTAACTTAAAATTAACCATTTTTAAAAAATAAAAGAAAACTTCCCACGCGGTGCTGCCTATAAATTTACAGGCCACACCATAACTGGTACTTACGGTATCCACACCGATTCCAGGGCAATACCAAAAGGAGCACCATGATATTTTAAAATTTAAAAAAGGTGTGGTGTGGTCGGTTACCCAATCGCGTTGTTGACCCTATGGAATAACATCAATGTGGTACGTTGACTTAAATCTGTGTCCTAGGGCAGGTATTTTTGTTAATGCACCGCTTCTAGTATTTTGACACGGTCAACGGTGCAGCCTGGTAAAATACCACACCGTTGACTAAGTAATGATGTTAGGAGGTCGGTGCATTAACCAAACCATATGCCCCGGGGTATATAGTTTGGTCAATGCATCGCCCTCTGACACTAGTCCATAATCAAGGGTGCGGTCTGTTATACCATTGCATTGTTGACTAATGAACAATGCCAGGAGGGTCATGTGCTGAAACTTTTCATGTGCACCACCTCTGGTGTGCTAGAAATTTGTTCGTGCATCAACTCTAATGCCCGACAAAAAAAGATGCACCGTTACCGGTGCATGGATGTTTTTTCTGGTGCACAGAGTGGTTTTTTTTTTCAAAAAAAGTTGTATATGTATATTCCTAAATACATGTCTCATTTAATAAAAATAATTTACTTAATATGCCAATAACTCAGAGATGTGAAAGGAGGGAACAGAGGGAAGAAAAACAGTAATAGGTGGATTAGTATAACATTGTTCGCGAGTGGGAGGCATGAGAGAGGGAGAGAGATGTGTTTCCTTGCTCTATTACACCAGCTACCCAGGGGCTCCTAAGGTAGGTAGGCCTCCTCAAGTTCTATAAGGAGGCTACTTCCCTAAAGGGCCATGGTGTGTTTTGGCAACATCTTATCTGTAGGTGGAATGCCCCCCTATAGGCATTCTGGGTTGGTCCTAACCAGTGGTACGCGCCCACTGAGGAGGAAATCTATTTCATTACTAGGTTATCGAGGAGAGGGGTGGATTTTCCCTCATTTCTAGATGTTCCAGTTGGCTATGCAGGAGGGAGTTATTTGTCGTACTCCCAAAGATACATTAGCGCGGATATATTGTATCCTTCAGATTTTCAGGTCTTCGGAGGTCAGTTACATATTGTTACATTTCGTAGTGAGGTAGTGAGGTGCCTCTCACTTCTTATTTTGACCATTCCAGACAACACCAGTGATGAGAAACACATTAGTTTCCCACTTCTATATTATGTTGATTCTTTAATACAGGAGCCACAACTTGTCAGGTGGTTTGTCACTTTTTTGCGGTAGTTTTGTAGAGCCTTAGATAGATGTCGTGCTCAGGCACAAGGGAGAGTCAACTTCCCTTTTTATTCAGAGCTATTTTGTTTATTTTTTGACAGGTTTCTAGAGATGAGGGCCACTTTTGTTCGACAGCCTCGTAGGTTGATCTTACATGCACAGATGCACATGTGGGGAAAAATTATGCCCAACGGGAGCGTGACTGTGTTTTCGAGTGTTGATGATCATCCCTTCATTATGGTCTACTATCCTTATGCTAGTTTAGATAGGCAATGGTGGGCCAACATCATCTTCACAGATAATGAGCCGCTGGATGATAAAGGTAATATTACTATTTTATTTAAATTTATTCTAAAATATTCTTAACTTTTTTTTTTAAACTATTTAATGAAATTGTGTAATTATTGTTGTGTACTTGTATATATTTTTCAGATATTTGGTCTTTTGATGGTGAGGACATGCCAATGGCACAAAATGATCGAGGTGTGGATCCTAATGATGATCAAGATATGCCAGATGTCGATGATCATGAGGTAGGTGCAGAGAGACATGCTCCTGCTAGTGCGCTAGTACCGCCTTTTGCTAGGTGCAGTAGGCTTGATAGCAGATTCAGGTTGGAGTTGGGCAACCAACTCTGTGCATTGATTGTTAAGGCGGAATTCAGGCCTGCTACTATGAGAGACATACAAGTCGATGGTAGGTTGTTACATATGTAGAGAGGCATGTGGCGTGACATGTACAGCCTGATGCGACATGTCGTAAGAGCTACAACCTTAGTTACGTGGGTGAGGAGGACCGTTGCACATTATAGGTGTGGTCGAGACATAGCACGTGATCGATAGTCCACGAGAAATGACCCATCATATGATGATCGTTCACCTCGTGCCATGCCAGATGAGCAACCTCCACTCGCATCGAGCAATAGTCATCATGGAGAGTAGGCTAAACCATTGGCCACGTCCTATTAGCGGCCTGCAGCATCCAACAATACTCATGATCATGAGTAGGCTAGATGATCAACCATGTCGAGTCATCATGATGAGCAGCCAATATTTGATCTTGATCAGCATGAGGCACTAGTACCAGATCAACAGGCATGTGATGATTAGCATGTATCTGAGCTTGTAGAGGCTGCACCATTGACTGAGCAGGCCTCGACTAGTACTGTTATTGATGATGTACCACCAGTTGATCCATGACATTTATATTATAGTTTTATATTTTTGACATTATTCAGTTATATATATATATATATATATATATATATATATATATATATATATATATATATATATATATATATATATATATATATTCAGTTATGTTCATGTTGCAGTTGTAATTAATTTACATGTTGGCGATCATCATGATGTGTATAATGTTAGTTCATGTTAGATATGTTCATTTAATGTGTAGCTTGTAGATAAATGTGTATGTGATAGGAGTTATTTCACATGAGATATATATTTTATTTCTGTGTTGTGATGATGTTATAAAATGCTAATTGTGTTTTGTTAGATGATCATGATCACGATGATGTTAGTGAATTTGAATGTGTTTTTTAGTCAAATATGATGTTTGTACGATGGTTATCATGATCGTGATGTTTATTAATTAATTTAATATTAAACGATCATGACATTGTAAAATTGTAATATTTGTAATTCTAATTTTATGTAAAGTTCTAAAATTTTAATTGTATTTGTATTAATTGTAATTTAATTGTAATTGTATGCAAAATAATTGTAAAATTTTAGTTGTAATTGTAATATTTAGTTTATTGTGAAATGATTGTAATTGTAATTGCAATTGTAATTGTACGTGAAATTGTAAAATTGTAATTGTAATTATAATCCTATGTAAAATATTTGTAAAATATTAATTGTATTACTGTGAATTGATTGTGATTGTAAAATTGTAATTGTATGTAATTTTTTTGTAAAATTTTAATTTTATTAATGTGAAATGATTTTATTAAAAAAATTAAATTTTTAAATTTGTAAAATTTTAAATAACTGTAAAATAATAAATCTAGAATAATATGAATTATTTTAACATAATAAATTTTAGAAAATAATGCAAATAAATTCATGTACTCTAGAATTATCATTATTTTATTATGATCTTACATACAAAAAAATAACTTTATACAGTATGCCATTGTTTTTGAGATCAACATAATTGCAAATTATCAACTGAAATATTTATTTTAACGTTAACACAATTCAAATTACCAATTAATTCAAAATACATATTATAATGTTTCGAAAAACCCATCTTAAAAGGTATAAATATTGATGAAATAACACATATACCATATCACTCTCGGTTCTCATGATCACCCTCATTATCTTCTTGCTCGCATGGCATGATAACATTATTGTTCTCAAAAATATGTTTTGATCTAGGGTCATGTCTCAATACAAACCACCAACCCCTATACAACAAATCTGAGTAAAAAAGCACCTGGTTGCAGTGTTTGGGAAAAACATAGGGCTCCTTAGATTCATCCCACATCTTTCTAGAGTTGATACATATCAGCCTACTATCGCAATCTTCCTTTACATTATTTAGATAAAAGGTGTTCCACCACTTGCACCTAAAAATAACACATTTGAAAGAAGAGAAATCCACTTCAATGATCTCTTGTACCTTTCCGACATAACCTAACGTTCCTCATACTAGGTTTTTATCACAATGGCTAGATCGACTAGATTTATTGAACTTGATTTCCACTCCATAGTCTTGTGTGATGTTTCTAGCATCGACATTTTATGTGCAAAAATTGTGTCCATATTCCCACATAGATGGGAACAAATGCACCTATAATAAAATAAAATTAAATAATCATAGTGTTATGTGTCTTATAATAACCAAATAATTAAAATATGAAATATAGATGTCTTATAAGTTTCAAATGTACATATAAATTAAATAAATTATTGCTGAGTTGCTGCACCCAATCCCTACATTTATCGCATCCTCTTCAACACGTGGGTAGTGGCAGGTTGCATCGTATTTCTCTCTGAATTGGTCAGCAACCCAAATGGTGGGGCATATTTTTGGTATATTTTCTTTTAAATGATCGGGATAAGGCACACTTCTACCATTCAACCATATAAATTCTTTCCTGTCACTATCCCATTAAAATTCGTTCATACAATGTGAGCCACGGTTGTGTCGCTTCAAAATTGAAAAGAAAAATATTATTTATTGCTTCAATTTTTTAATTCACTGATGAAATCAAACCGACATTATATAGTACATAGAGATCAAAAGATACATTATATCAAAGCTCAACATGAATATTTACTTTGTGTAATTTTGAAAAATTATAAGTCGCTTACTCTTTATCAAGAGCTTTTATCCACTTGTTTGGAGAAACTCCCCTTCTCTTTGTCTTCATCCCTTTCATCGTCCAAAATCACTACACCTGGTATGTTGTCGATCTTCTTGATGTACTCACTGAAATAATAGAAATAATCATATGATATGTACCCCTCTGCCATAGACCCCTCGAGTTTTTCCCTTTGTTGAACAAAACCTTTCAATTTCTTCATGTACCTCTCTAAAAAGAACATCAAATGACAAGAAACCACCCCAACTAATTCAACCTCATGTACTAGGTCAGTTATAATATGAACTTGAAATTCCATGAAACTCGTCGCTAGTTCCTTCTCAAACATACAAACAATCTCAACTATCTCTTGATGCCACCGTGGAATGCTAGCAACATGGATCTCCTTTGACATCATCCAACATACACATGCAGATAATTTAGATATGGAACATCCTAGGTCTTGAGGGAATTCATGTTTCACACACCCACGCACGAAAAAAGGATAATGACACTGCAAAGTTATAAACACGTGCAATAATATACAAAATTAGTTATGTTTTATGATACCTGCATGGGATAAAATTTATTAATATAACAAACAATAAAATCATGCTTTTGACATTATACGTACTCTTAGAAGATTCATACAGTCATGCGATTTCAACCCTGACAAATGGTAATCCATGGTGAAGCAGAGTCGTAGTGAAGACTTGTATGAAAACGGCACCCTCACACCCATTATAACTTCCTTTGCGAAAGAAAGATAATATTTTCTTAAAATCCATGTGAGATCACCTTCTTTGAAATACTATGAATTAAAGGGACCAGCACCTGACTCTGATCGTATACTTTCTAATCATGTTGGCCAATGTTTCTTTTTAGTTTTTGAAGTAATAAGATGTTTCCTAATAGTCAATGTGTCACATTGTTTCGATGATATGTTCCTCCATAAAGAAGATGAATCATTTTTAAATATATGCATGGGATCTAATAAGTGGGTAATCTTAAGATGCTCCCAATATGGGAGGTTATAAAAGATAGATTTTCTTTTCATCCCAATGGGAAATTTCTCAACATAGGTGTCAAATAATTATGGATCATCAAACATAGACTCCCCATTTTAATCGAACATTTCTATGAAATCCTTCTCCTTCTCTCTCACTTACCATTGAAATCCGATGATGCTCTTCTCTAAGGGCGTTCATCTGGGAGGAATACCCTAGATGAATCATACACTTGCTTTCATAGTTCCTTGGACCATCTAGCTTTCAGATAAGGTCAACAAAATTTATAGCCAAAATACCCTTTTGTTACAAGACATGCGAGATTATTGTATACAATTAATATGCATGGCATGACATTAAAGAATATCATGAATATCAGAACAATTACAACGAATTAAATAACTAATATGTGAAAAAATATTGTTATGTATATAAAAAAATCAATAAATTAAACATGTAATTTACCAATGAAAACCCCTAATCCTAGATAATCATGTGTTGTGTAAGCACATATGCCATACAACATAAAACTCCTCTCTGCTATGATGGGTCTTGATACATCGTATACAGTTATCCCATCCCATAATTCCTTCAATTCATCTACCAGTGGTTGTAAGTAGACATCCATATTCTTCACTTGTCTTCTACCAGGGACTATAACAACCAACATAAGATGTTCATTCTTCACGAAAAACCCTGGGGGGATATTTTTATTGATCGCTAATAGAGGCCAAACATAATAGTTGGTGTTCAGGAGGGAATATTGTTGGGAAAAATACTGAGATGCGGGGGTGAATCAGTATTTAGAGGTTATAACATAAATTCAACATTTTCTTTAAGCAGATTTCCATACGCGGTTTTTATGAACGGAACTAGCGTATGCACGCGGAAATTCATAAGGAAACTAGCGTATACTGATTTAACTTTCCAGATTTAGAGAAATTCTTAGAAGAAGTCTTATAAATAGATTTATCAGTTATGTATCAGGTTAGAAGTTCTAAACAGTAATCAACAGAATAAAGCATCACACACATGAACACCAATATTTAAGGTGGAAACTCAATTCGGGAGAAAACCACTGTTGTTGTCGTTGTTGTCTTCAATATTTATTATATAGAAAACCTTTTACAACATAGTACTGATGCAGACTCATATCATTACGTAGGCTTCTACCTGTAGAAGGCTACAACTTTCTCTCGTTTTCCAGCTGCAACTGGAAGGGAGCTCCAACCCCCTAAACTTGTTTACCAACCTCTCCTAGAAGGGAGCTGCGACCCCCTGAATTCAACACCGACTTCTATTGGATGAAAGCTTCTACTTCCATATTGAAGGCTTCAACCTTCAGACCCACTGCAGACCATGTTTCATCAATTTTCATACTGGATCAAACATCTTCAACACAACCCTTACATATCATCAACAAACATACTTTTCCCAATACTTCAAACAGAACAGTGAGACCACTAGAACCAGAATATCAAAAATAACCCAGACTTCAGAAAGGATATGCAGATACAAACTCAACCCTGAACATTCATTAAGTCAAATAGAATAAGCTACTTTTATTCACTGAAGTCGCGTACATACACGCTTTCCTGCACACCAACCTGCGTATACATCTGTGTATTTTATTTTTCAGAAAACCCTATACGCGCTTTTGATGAGACAAAATAGCGTATATATCTGTAAATGGAAAGCTTTGCAGAACAGACCAGTTCTCTAAACTTACCCAGCTTTATTCATTACCTTCAGCAGGCTTTGCGCCAGATCTTCACCATTTCTTCTTCTGCAGATCATCTTAGAGATTCATCATCATCAGATCTAGAGATCTTGAACCATCAATATATCCACGGGTGCATCATAGATTCAGATCTATTAATTAAGAACAGAGTTCATCCATGTAGATATTTCTTAGAGATATTTATTCATCAACAACCCTTACTCATGCACACCCTAGCACTATGATCTTCTTCTCCTTATATAGATTTGGCATTTATCAATACCATGAGTCAAAACCACTCAACTGCTGATGGTATTCCTGGACGGGATCAATTTAACAATCCAACGCTCAATACTGTGGGCCAATACCATGGTAATGCTCCTTGGTTTTATAAATTTAGAGTGCAAATAGGCATACGCTACTTGGTACGTATTTTTCCGCATATATAAGCTACTTCGCCTTTAAAAACCCATGTATTCTTTGTGAGATATCTTGTTTATCATTACTCTGGCACTTGCAGGAATTTATTTCTTCTACTACTTCTGAACTGATCTGTAGATACATCAGATTTACATCACTAACAAATAGGTTGCTATCCAAAGGCAACACATCAAGTCAGTTTCCATCAAGAACAAATTCATCAAGTAGGTTGCCATCAAGGACAACACATTGCATCATATTTTCAACAATCTCCCCCTTTGGACTTGATGGTAACCATGATGGTGTTTGATCGCCACAACAGATAGATACATTGATTTTAACTATTATTCGAACACCATGATACTCTCCCCTTTTGACATCAAGGGAAAAGGGTGGATCAAAACCAAGACAATGTTTCTCTTCCCTCGTAGAAAGATGAGTTCTGTAGATCTAAAGTTACCATGCTCCCCCTGAGTTTATGCTGAAATTTCAAAGAAGTACATGACTCTATGACCTTTCCTATCACCAAGGACTCATACATACATCAATGATCCAACCAAGTGGATTTACATATGTGACTCAAGTACCCAACCAAGTGATTTTATACTTTTTGACTCAACTACCCAACCAAGTGGGTTTACAAAAATAAAGAAGTCCTTACATGACTGAATATTACAATTTTACATCATAGGTCTTAACATGACCTTTTCATCAAATTACAGAAATGACTTATACAATGAAGACCGAAGAATCTCAAACATGAGATCAGATCACAACAAATAATGAGAATGCCAACAATGCATCCTTTCCACAAGACCAATGCTCCCCCTTAGCCTGTGCATCCTGGACACTTTCAACAGCAAATCATCAAGGCATCTTTATCAAGAAACATCAGAAAATGAAACAGAATTATGAGAACTGTAACACCACCAGAGATACCAAAATGCACTGCAGCTATGCTGAAGAATACTGAACCAGAATTTTGTTAGCAAATACCCATACGCGGTTTTCTGTGTATAAACTCGCGTATATACGCGACTGTCCTTCATGAAATCCACATATCCAATTTAATCATCTGTTTTTAAGTAGATCTGATCTTCTGTATGGCAGAGACCACTCCCAGCTTCTGTCTCATATATTCGAACGCTTCCCTGGGTAAAGGTTTGGTAAATATATCAACAACTTGTTCTTTGGAAGGAACATACTCCAATTTCACCTTTTGTTCAAGCACTTGTTCACGTAAGAAGTGATACTTGATGGGAATGTGCTTGGTCTTGGAATGCATAACAAGATTCTTTGAGACACTAATGGCACTTGTATTATCACACATAATGGAGATAGGAGGTGAACATTTGATTTGAATGTCTTGTAAAGTTTGCATCATCCAAAGAAGTTGAGTGCAACATGATGCGGCAGCCACCTATTCTGCTTCTCCTATAGATAAGGCAATAGATCTTTGCTTCTTGCTGAACCAAGATACTAGCCAGGGCCCCATATAGAATGAACCACCACTAGTGCTTTTCCGATCATCAACATTTCCAGCCCAATCTGCATCAGTGTAAGCATGAAGAGTAAGATCAACATTCTTTGGATACCATAGTCCAAAGTCTTGAGTTCCTTGTAGATATTTGAATATTCTTTTGACATCCTAGAGGTGAGACTCTTTTGGATTAGCTTCGAATCGTCCAACAATCCCAACTACATGCATAATGTCTGGTCTAGTCCCAGTGAGATAAAGTAGACTTCCTATCATAGATCTGTATTCTAGTTGATTCACCGCGGGGGAATCATCATGAGAACTGAGATTACATCCGGTTATCATTGGTGTGCTTACAGGTTTGCATTCTTCCATGCCATACTTCTTCAAAATTTGCTTAAGATATTTTTCTTGTGATAATAATATGCCATCTGTTGCTTGTTGCACTTGCAAGCCAAGAAATAATGTTAGCTCCCCAAGTAAAGACATTTTAAATTCTTGCTGCATAACAGAAGAAAATTTTTGACTCATAGATTCTTCATTACTTCCAAAAATGATATGATCAACATATACAACCACAATCAATAGTTTATCATTTTCGGTTTTTGTGTATAAGTTGCTATCAGCAGACCCCTTTTAAAATCCTTGTTGATGAAGATATTTCTCAAGACGGTAATACCATGCACTTGGAGCTTGTTTGAGACCATATAGCGCCTTTTTGAGTCTACAAACAAGATTTTCATCATTTCCAAAAATGAATCCTTCTGGTTGTTCTATATAAACCTCTTCTTCTAGATCACCATTGAGAAAAGCAGATTTAACATCCATTTGATAAACTTTGATTTGTTGGAAGCTTGAAAAAGCAAGAAACATTCTTGTGGCTTCAAGTCTAGCTACAGGAGCAAAAGTTTCTTCAAAGTCTATACCTTCTTGTTGAGCATACCCCTTGCAAACAAGTCTATCTTTATTTCTTATAACATCCCCATTCTCATTTAACTTGTTTTTGAATATCCATTTAGTTCCAATGACATTTTTATCATGAGGTCTTCGTACTAATTCCCAGGTGTGATTCTTTTCAATTTGATCAAGCTCTTCATTCATGGCTTGAATCAAACATTCATCTTTTCTAGCTTGATTGACATTTTGTGGTTCAATAGTGGATAGAAATGCCAGATAGCTAGAAGATCCCACAAGAGTCCTTCTTGTTTGCACACCTGATCCCTTTTCTCCCAAAATTTTAGATTCTGAATGATTCTTTTGAACATATCTGGATGGATCTTTTTCAGATAAATCATCTTCGGGTTCTTCATTGGGTTCACAGTCCATATCATTTCTATTTGAAGTAGAAGGATATATGTCATCATCATCTTAATTTGTTGTTTGTTTTTCTTCTTTTGGAGCTGTAGGAGACTCATCAATAACAACATCAATACATTCAACAATCTTACAACGTCTTTTATTGTAACATTTATATGCTTTACTCTTAGAGGAGTAACCAAGAAGTATTCCTTCATCTACTTTGGGTTCAAACTTGCCAAGTTTTTCATCATTATTTTTGATAAAAGATTTTCTTCCAAAAACTCTAAAATGCTTCGCAGTGGGAGGATTACCATACCAGAGTTCATATGGAGTTTTATCACTATTTACACGAACATGTGCCTTGTTAAGAATATTTACCGCTGTATGTGCTGCTTCTCCCCAAAATGTGTTAGGTGTTCCGGAATCATCAAGCATAGCTCTAGCCATTTGTTGAACTATTCTATTCATTCTTTCTACTACACCATTTTGTTGTGGAGTGCCAGCTATAGAAAACTATCTTTTTATGCCATGTTGTTCACAAAATTCAGGGAATTCATCTAATGTATATTCTCCTCCTCGATCAAATCTAAGACACTTGATTTTTAGATCTAATTCATTTTCAACTAGTGCTTTGAAGATCTGAAATTTTTCAAATGCTTCATCTTTGTGTTTAATCAACCCAATCCAACACATTCTAGAGAAATCATCAATAAATAAGATATAGTATTGTTCACCACGTGGTGAATTTTTCTTCATAGGTCCACATATGTCAGTATGGATGAGTTCAAGAGGCTTACTTGATGATCCTTCCTTGGCATTAAATTGCACTCTAGTTTGCTTACTAAATTGGCAAGATTTGCATATGATATTTTCAGGTAGAGTAATATTGGGAAGATCACGAATAGCTTTAAGTCTGCTTGATTTATTGATTTGAGAAAAGCTCAGATGCCACAACCTTCTATGCCATAGCCAGTTTTCTGAAGATTTACTCAAGTAACATTGCTCTTTGCAGTTCTTTAATACATACAAGTTTCTTGGAGTCCTTTTTTCTTTTATAATTGTTCTACATGTATCAAGTTCACGTACGACACATTCTTTTGAACTAAAGACAACTTCAGTTCCTTGATCACACATTTGACTTACACTTAACAAGTTATGCTTTAATCCATCCACATACATGACATTATTAGCTTTCACCTTTTCTTTCAGAAAAATAGACCCTTTTCCCTTAATGACAGTAGGAGTATCATTTCCAAATGTAACATTCTTTTCTTTTTCTAAAGCACTATATGCAAGAAGTTTGTTTTTGTCACCTGTCATGTGTTTTGAGGATCCACTATCAATGTACCATTGATTTTCTTCACCTTATGCAAATAAAGCTATGCCACAATTTTCAACCTGTAATTCCTTCTTTTTCCACACTTTGGAGCTTGAAGGAAAATGCTCTTTTGGCTGAACTTTGCTCCTACATTCAGATTCTTCATGCCCAAAGTTATTGCAATAAGCACATTCAACTTCATTTTGAAGAGGAGAAAAGTTGTTATAAGTATTTTTATTTGTTCCAATATCAATCCTTTTCTTCCTTGCTTCTCTTGACATGATGGTTCTATATGCAACACATTGAACAACTTTATGACCAAAATTGTGACATGAGAAACATTGTCCATTGAAGAAGAAATTTCTGCGATCATGAAATCTTCTACTTGAATTTACCTGTTGGTTGGTGTTTCTTTGAAGGGTATTCCTGTTAGTGTTCTTTGAATTGAGATGGTCATGCTTTACCGGTAGAGAATCTTTATTCCCTTGCTGAATGGCAGAATGTTGTATACTAGCTCTAGCTGCTTTTAGATAATTTGGTGTTGAAGCCTGAGAAGATTCTCCAATATATCCAAGACCTATTTTTATAAGAGGAGAGCATTGTACCTTGATAATCTCATCTAAGGTTTCATATCCTTTAGAAAATCTAAGATTCAAAATCTTCACTTTCTCAAGTTCTTTTCTTAGACTTACTACTTCACATTCTAATTTCTCATTGTGTTTCTCCTTTTCTTCAAGCTGATTTTTTAGAGTTTCTATGGATAATTTACTTTCTTCTAAGCATATTTTACTTTCTTCTAAGCATATTTTGAGTTTATTGAGTTCATCAAGAAAATCATTTTCCTCTAGATCATCCATAAACGTATCTTTTTCTTCTCTAGATTCCTTTTCAAATGCCATAAGAAGTCTAAGATCTTGTTCACATTCTTCCTCACTGTCAGATAACCTATCACTATCTTCATGAGTATAGTAACTTTTTCTAGTGCTAAACTGATTCTTATTCCTTCTTGCTACTTCCTTCCCTTTCTTGTGTGTTTCTTTGTAAGGACACTTAGCATAATAATGACCAACTCTTCCACAAGCAAAAAATTTGAAAGGAAGCTTACCTTTGAACCGTCCTGTGCCACGTTGGAGTTTCTTTATAAAATTTACCTCATCTTCTTCTGAGATATACCCTGATCCTTCTGTCTCTTGTACTTCTTTCCCTTTTGTAGAAGCTCTAAAGACGGCTTCTTTGACTTCCGATGGTCCTCCTCTTCTCATTTCATATGCAGTTAGTATGCCATGAAGTTGCACCACAGTAAGATTTTGAAGATCCTACTTTTATTCAAGAGTAGAAACTTTTGACTCAAATTTTGCCGTTAGTGATCTTAAAATTTTCTCAACCAAAGTAGTTTCGGTTATTGCTTCTCCCAGATTTCTCATACGATTTAAAATATCATCAAGACATAAAAAGAAATTGAAAATGCTCTCCTCATTATCCATTTTTAGATTCTCATATTGAATTCTAAGAGTTTGGAGTTTAGCACTTTTTACCTTTGCATCACCTTCATAACTTAGAATGATTTTGTCCCATATTTCCTTTTCTATATTCAACTGCATGACTTTGACAAATTCTGATTCAGTTAGAGTTCCCAATAGAGCATTGACCACCTTTGCATTTGTTTCATAATTCTTCTTTTCCATTGCATCTGTTGGTACTGCGGCTGGATATTGATATCCTCCTTAAAAAATAGCCCATACATCTGCTCCGAGAGACTGAAGATAGGATCTCATCCTTGTTTTCCAGAAGATTAAATTGTTTCCATTGAAGAGCGGAGGCCTGATAGATACTGTTCCATCTTGATTTCTCATCTTGTTTGATCTTCCTTCTAGCGGCTAAGCTTTTTCAGAAGGACCTCCTCTAATACCAATTGTTGGGAAAAATACTGAGAGGGGGGGGATGAATCAGTATTTAGAGCTTATAACATAAATTCAACTTTTTCTTTAAGCAGATTTCCATACGCAGTTTTTATGAACGGAACTAGCGTATGCAGACGGAAATTCAGAAGGAAACTAGCGTATACTAATTTAACTTTCCAGATTTAGAGAAATTCTCAGAAGCAGTCTTATAAACAGATTTATCATTTATGTATCACGTTAGAAGTTATGAACAGTAATCAACAGAATAAATCATCACGCACATGAACACCAATATTTAAGGTGGAAACCAAATTCGGGAGAAAACCACCACTGTTTTCGTTGCTGTCTTCAATCTTTATTATATAGAAAACCTTTTACAACATAGTACTGATGCAGACTCATACCAGTACGCAAGCTTCTACCTGCAGAAGGCTGCAACCTTCTCTCATTTTCCAGTTGTAACTGGAAGGGAACTCCAACCCCCTAAACACGTTTACCAGCCTCTCCTGGAAGGGAGCTTCGACCCCCTGAATTCAACACCAGCTTCTATTGGCTGAAAGCTTCTACTTCCATACTGAAGGCTTCAACCTTCAGACCTACTGCAGATCACGTTTCATCAATTTTCATACTGGATCAAACAGCTTCAACACAATCCTTACATATCATCAACAAACATACTTTGCCCAATACTTCAAACAGAATAGTGAGACCGCTAGAACCAGAATATCAGAAATAACCCAGACTTCAGAAAAGATATGCAGATACAAACTCAACCCTGAACATTCATTAAGTGAAATAGAATACGGTACTTTTATTCACTGAAGTCGCGTACATACGCGCTTTCCTGCACAGCAACCCGCGTATACATCTGTGTATTTTATTCTTCAGAAAACCCTATATGCACTTTTCATTAATCAAACCCACATATACACGCGCTTTTAATGAGACAAACTAGCATATAGATCTGTAAATGGAAAGATTTGCAGAACAGACCAGATCTATAAGCTTACCCAGATTTCTTCATTACCTTCAGCAGGCTTTGCACCAGATCTTCACCATTTCTTCTTCTGCAGATCATCTTAGAGATTCATCATCATCAGATCTAGAGATCTTGAACCATCAATATATCCATGGGTGCATCATAGATTTAGATCTATCAATTAAGAATAGAGTTCATCCATGTAGATATTTCTTAGAGATATTTATTCATCAACAACCCTTACTCATGCACACCCTAGCACTATGATCTTCTTCTCCTTATATATATTTGGTCTTTATCAATACCATGAGTCAAAACCACTCAACTGTTGATGGTATTCCTGGACGAGATCAATTTGACAATCCAACGCTCAATACTGTGGGCCAATACCATGGTAATGCTCCTTGGTTTTATAAATTTAGAGTGCAAATAGGCATACGCTACTTGGTACGTATTTTTCTGCGTATATACACTACTTCACCTTTAAAAACCTGCGTATTCTTTGTGACATATCTTTTTTATCATTACTCTAGCACTTGCAGGAATTTCTTTCTTCTGCTACTTCTGAACTAATCTGTAGATACATCAGATTTACATCATTAACAAATAGGTTGCTATCCAAAGGCAACACATCAATTCAGTTTCCATCAAGAACAACTTCATCAAGTAGGTTGCCATCAAGGACAACACATTGCATCATATTGCCAACAAATATGGGTTGACACCATCCATGGCTATGATGAGTCATGGACTTTGTATTACATCCTTGAATTTTTTGAGCCATGTATCCTCTATATGCTTCATGGCTATTGAATCATTTTGGATTCACATAAATCCCAACTCACTTTTGTGTGAGGCATGCCATCCCTGTGACATAGCTAATTATTTGCAACGAAAGGGCCCTTGAATCCTTGGGATAATAGGCATGTGCCTCAATAACTTAAAAGCAGGACCGATACGTGATTTACCCTTCTTTTTTTATTTATTATAAATGTGATGCCCACATTTCTGGCATATCTCTTTGTCTACATATTCTCCTCTATGTCGAAGACAATCATTTCTACATGCATGATATGATATGTACTTAACACCCAACCATTTCAACAATTTCTTTTCCTCTTCGCGGCTACCAGGCAAGGTATTATAACTCGGAAGAACCTTATTTTTGAATAACATGTAGTTGGTGATCATGGAGAAATATATTAATAAATGTAAATTAATGTTGATATAATTATTAGCATTCATAAAATTTACCATTTGTAATGTTCATTGTGTACTGATTATATTTCTCAAATTTATATAAGGGAGGAATTTATGGTAACTCACCTCAAAATTTCTGAGAAACATACATTCGACAAGACAAAATTTTCTTTCAAGTTGTACAGTAACATCGTTGTCCCAAACTAGGTAGACTTTGACTGACTGCTAGGTCCAAGGAGAGGGGTGGTGGAAGAAAATTTAAGGCTTTGAAAAATGTGTCAGAGATATGAGCATCATCCCTAAGCTTGTCATCATTTTGGAATGCATCTAACAACATTGTCTCCATGGAATTCGCATCCCCAAAGTAAGCCTCCAAACCAATCTCTATTTGATTGCCTCCATTGCCAGCTTGTGAAGAACTACTATGGCTATAGTCATTCCTAATTGTGAATCTGGATGTAGCAAGAATTGAATCGGTGGTTGATTCAACCATTCTTGGTATCGTTCCTCTCATATGTTTTCTATTAATTCAGTCTTCTCTCGATTTGAAATTTTCGTGGGGTGAAACAGAAGATGGCAAGTAGGTCGCTCATCATCACTAGAATAACAATAATTTAAAAAAAGATATTTTAACATGATTAGTACAAAATATATGATATCAATTAGTAACCACGTTGACAATATTGCATGATTAATTAATTTGATGTTGAAATAATTACATTAATCAATATACCAAACAATTATAATTATTACCATCATTGTCCCAAGATTGTGGCTAGAAGATGCAATATTGTTACTGTTAAACACCATGTTAAAGCACACACATGGTGTATGAGGAAGATGAACACACACACAAGAGACTAAACACACAATGAAATATAAGCGTGAGGCTTTCTTATTTTCCATTATACAAATATGTACATTTATAGTACAATGGTGTGACTCTTGGTTTCATATTCCAAGGTCACTTGGACTCTATTGTGACTTTTCACATTCCACACCTACCCATGTAGGATTAGGTGTTGCAACATACCCCCTTAATCCGAAGGGGTATGTGTGAGTCCAAGAAAAGAGTTGTAATACAAATCTGCAAAGTATACATGGCAGCACTTGGGCTAAATCAACTCTCTGAAAATGTTGGAAAAAAGAGGTGGTTTTAGGATGACCACAAACACTGGAACGCAATACTTGTTGCAGTTCCCGGAACTCTTCCAAAACTAGCAAGAAGCTGAAGGCTTCTGCTAGAGGAATTGTCCCTCATAAAAAATGGAGACCTTCAACCTAACAGAAGGGAGGTCTACTACCTGTGATGGTTTCAGGATTACCAACAACTCTAGAATGCTTTGAAGCATTTCCTCGAACTCAACCAAAGCTGGCAAGAAGCTGAAGGCTGCTAAGCTGAAGGCTTCTGCTAAAGGAAGTGTTCCTCATATGAAAGGGAGACCTTCGACCTAAAAGAAGGGAGGTCTACTACCTGTGGTGGTTTTAAGTTGTCCACCAACCAAAGATGATGGTTTAAGGTTATCCACCAACTGAAGGCATGCTCATGGGCATCCATGTCTCTGGCTACATGTCTGAATCCGGAATGACGAATTGTGGCTCAGGCTCGCTTGAACTGCTGGCTACAACTCTGAACATGGAATGAGAGATTATGGCTCAGGCTCGCTTGATCTATCGTCGAAGCTTGTACATGACCACCATTTTCCCCCCTGTCAGGGACAAGGTGATATGATGGCGAGAACTCAACTGCAAGTTTATTCAATATGCGTGAACAAGTTCTAACATGTGTTGTAAACATCTTCTTGGCTGTTGATGCCCATTGCCAAGAAGCGATCCATCCAAGATGAATCTTGGTTCTTGCAGGAGGCTTATGTCTGAAGCATCTATGTGAAGAATGGGTGTGTTGACCACAATGCTTGCATGGATGAAGATCAAAACAGTGATCTTTCATATGGCCAACTCGATCACAGTGTTGGCATTTCTCAATCTGATGTGGAAGTGGAATAGGATCTGGAACAGCTGCAGGTGAACTGTCATACATGAATCCGGCACTCTGAAATTTGATGGGCTTGGTGTAGTCTGGAATATGAAAGGACACATCCTTTTCATATCCAAGACCAGTTTGGTGCTTTTTGTGGACAAGCTCTTCCCAAGGTCTGATGATGGGCTTGAGAAGTGCAGGTTGAACTGTTGCATCTGCATGTAAATCTGCTCTAGTACAAGGAACTGAATGTGGATCAACTGCAACTTTACTGACATGTTTCTTATGGGAGTCTTTCTCAATCTTCTGAATAGAAATAGGTTCAGAATGGTGACTCTTTTGCTGAAGTTAATCTTGTTGGAGCTGAGATTCCAACTGCAAAAACTCAATCTTTTCTTGTGCATTTTGTAAACAACTGTGAATTTTACAAAGAGCATCCTTGCTCATTTTTATCATGTCATCAACATTGGAATGAATGAGGTTTTTCAACAACTCTATTGCCTCATTGATTTTAGCAATTTCAACAACTTAGGCTCAAAAATGAAAGGGTGTCGGATACAACCGAAAATGCACCTGTTTACAATGTGATGCAACAAGAAATACAAATGACTCCAAGAAATTCTCAAAGTACAAAATGTGCTCCTCAAATGATGGAGGGCAATCAACAATCCAACAACTCAAATACACTGATTGCAACTATGAAGAAGCTACAAATTCCACTCAAAATACAATGTCAGCTCAATACATATCTCTGCAAAATATTTGTAAATGTGTAGCTGAAAACACTTGTGCAAGAGGCCTTTAAGGCAGCTGATTTTTCTTTCAAATAGTTGTTTTGCAATGATGACAAACTTGTCTTCAAATGTCAATTTCTTCAAAAAATCACCCTTATGTCAATGTCAAATCTACAATTTTCTCTGTGTTCACTTCATTTTCTGATATGTCTTTTTCTTCAATTTTGCTGTTCATATCTCTCTTTCCTCTCTCTCTGCTGTTTTTTTTTTAATTAATTAAAAATTAATTAAAAAATAGATTAATGGGAATAATTAAAAATGGAGGGGAGAATTTATTATATGGAAAGGTATTTTAATTGTAATGAAAGGTAATTTAAAAAAAAAAAGGAATTAATTAAAATGAATGGAATTAAAAAAATGAGAGGGATTTTAATAATGGAAAAGGAATTAATTAGAAATAAGGGAATTTAAAAATAGTGGGAGAGTGGGGTATTATACGAGAGGGGTATTATATTTATATGGGAGGGAAATTTATTAAGGAGGGGGATTTTAATTGTAGAAAAATAATAAGATGGGGGGAATGAGAAATATAATGAGGAGATGTGAGAGCGTTGGAGGGAAGCTCGAGGGTTGAGATGTAGGAGAGGGGGTAAGGGGAGGGACGCAATCAAGTAGGGGGAGATTCGTATGGAGTAGGGCGTGGGGAAGGAGTTCTGTGGAGAGTGGGGAGGGCATGTGCCTGCGTGAGGGGAGGGCCGTAGGGCAGTGAGTGGGGCGGGTAGATGGCGCGGGGAGAGTTGCAGGCGTAGGTAGGAGGGAGGGCGGGGTAGGTAGTTTAGATTGCAGGGAGAGGTGCGGTATTGTTCAGTAGAGAAGGAGTGATAAGGGGCCACGTGAGGGGAGTTGGACACGGCGGGGTGGGAATTCGATCTTGCGTGAAGGAGTGGAGTGATAAGGGGTAATGTGCATGTGGAGGGAGCCGCTTCTTGGAAGGGCATGCGCAGGTGGAGGGCGAGTGTTGGTAAGTGTTGACAGCAGGGAAGGCCATGAGGTAAGTGTTTGTTTTTGCAGAAAGAAGCAGCCAAGTTTTGGTTCGAGCTCCACGGTGGGCGCCAGGTGTAGGGCGTAGGGAGTGTAGTGTGGAGAGAAGGGTGCAAAGGGGGCACGGGTAGTGGAGTAGGGAGGTAAATGCTGTGAGAATGGGGTATTGCAATGAGGTGAGGGGGCCAAAAGGCCGAGTTGAAATTTTTTATTTTTTATTTTTTATTTATTTTTTAATTTTTGTTTAAAACAGTAGAGAGAATGGGCGTAAGGAGTAAGAAATCCACTATTAGAATAGCAGCAGAATTTTTCTAGATACACAGCAGAATTTCCAGATATTGTAGAGAAAACTCAGAAATTTTTCCAGTAGTCCAGCAACAGAAAATATGTAGTCCAGAAGCTCAGAAATTTTTCAATGAAAACCCCAGAATTTTTCAGAATATTATAGCAGCAAAAAATCCAGAATTTTGCAGGAATCTTCGAATGAAAAACTCAGAAATTCTTTTTCATTAAAACCAGAAACCTCTTCAGAAATCAACTTTAAACAATTTTTCCAACATCTCTCCAAAACAAAATTTAATGCGCAGAAATTGCAGGAAGAAATCAACCTTCAGATGTGCAGTGCTGCTCTACTCCAAGATTAAATTTATGAATGCTGCCATGGATTTTGAATGCTGCTCCTCTTCAAAACCAATTCTGAATGGCGGCAAAAACACTGCTGCAGAAATCTCTGAGTGCTGCAAAAATTATCAAATTTTTTTGCAGATATGCACAAGCCATAAACACAAATGGCTCACTCAATTTGGAGAAGGGCCAAAAATCGTCCGCTCTGATACCATGTTAAACACCATGTTAAATCACACACATGGTGTATGAGGAATATGAACACACACACAAGAGACTAAACACACAATGAAAGATAAGCGTGAGGCTTTCTCATTTTCCATTATACAAAGATGTACATTTATAGTACAACGGTGTGACTCTTGGTTTCATATTCCAAGGTCACTTGGACTCCATTGTGACTTTTCGCATTCCACACCTACCCATGTAGGATTAAGTGTTACAACAGTTACAATTGGCAGAGTGAAGCAGCTGTCCATTTCTCAGTTACCAAATGCACCTTGCGGTATGCTGCTCCTGATAAGAGCTTTCGATGTTTTGGAACTATTTGAATATTTTGTGCATCTGAACTTGATTCTGATTCTACATGAACCTGAAAATTTGTATACATTATAAATTTAATTAAGATGTGCATGATTGACATGGATAAAAAACATAAATTCAATTAGATAATGAAAGTATAAATAAAATCTGAAGTAAGTATTACGTCTTGAGATGGATAGGGAGAACTCCGCGACGGACTTTGAGAAATATTATGTAACGAGTTGGATTTTGAAGAATTGTCCATTCGATATAATTATGATATTTTCTCCATGCATTTGAGAAAAATCAACAATAAATTTTGGTGTACACACCTAAATGTAATTTCGATGGCTTAAAAATGGACTTCCTGTTATCGGCACTAATGTACAGATCATTGCACCAGTGCATTTTAGTTACTGTGCACTGGTGCCATGTTATAAATGGACGCAACGGTGTAGTTCTATTAAGTAATGCACCGGTGATGAATAACCGCAAATAAAACAAGCACAACTCTATTTTCTTTAAGTGAAAAAATAAAGTGGTAAATTGAAAAACGGGAGCCAAAATATTTTCGAAAATCTAATTTCATAAAAAAATTCTTTAAATACTAAACACTTTTCATTATTTCACTATTTTTCCAAAAAGTTTCAGCCAGAGATTTGTAGGAGACATGCCCGGAGCAAGAGAGCATGAGAGCACTGTGGAACAGTGAAATATATTCGAACAAAAATATTCAGACAATAAGAATTTCAATGATCTCGTGATTAAACTTTATTGTCTTTTTACATTTTCTACATTTTTTTTTTTTTACGTAGTAAGAAACAAATTTCAATTTATTTTTCATTTTCAGAAACAAAATTAAAAAAAATCCATTTTTACCCTAAACCCTACATTCTTTTTGTTTCTTCCCTTTCTTCTCCCCATTTTTGTGATTTCAGAATTAGGGCATTTCATTTTATATTTATAGGGTTTGTATTGTTATATATAGGCCTAAGAGATCCAACCCATGGGATGACATGCATAGTCAGTTCCCAATCCATGTCTGCCCTTGCATGAGTTTCTAAAAAACAATTTTTTTTTTATCAGTGCTCCTGGTGTAACCTAGCGCACCGGTGCGTTGGATTATCCCAGTTCACCGTGAAAGTACTGTGTGATAAAAAAATTAAAAACATATTTAATTTAATTAGTGTGCCATATGTAAAATAGGGCACTAGTGTGCTATTTCCTTCTAGCGCACTACATTGGGTCTGCTAGTTGACAGAGAGCACCGCATGGTGGTCCCTTGTTTGTGTGGGATGTTTATGCTACAAAAACTAACACTAGAGGATTTTTATTATTTTGTCTGTGTTAATCGGTGAAGTGGTTAAAATATAACATATCGGTGCTCCTTGTTAACACAGAGCACTGTACGGTGTATTATACTGTTTTGGCAGTGCATTTATAATACCAGTACGCACCAACATCGGTGCGTACACCATGAATGGCACACCGATTTCTTGAGATTTTTTGTTTTACCTGAAAATTTGACAATTTATTTATAAAATACATAAATAAATGATATGATATAGGTTTCATATTGATAACGAAATGGTTGACAATAGGTCAAGTAACAAAAATATCGATAACACATTAGGAAAAGAAAAAAAAGAAAGTTCTTTGTAAATTCTTCACAAAAAATAAATTTTTTTTTTCTAAATAAAAATAATTCTATTATGTATAAGAGATACTGTTACAAAACTACCACAGTGTCATCTATGTGATCCTGAGTACTAGGCTTGATAATCATGCTGAACAGAAAAAGTCCGGACTACCCAAGATGGGAAACCAGTCCTGTAGAGATCAGTTTGGCCGCCCTTGGAATGGAAACCGGCCTACGGTTTAAACATGAGGACTTAACATAGAGAAATAAACTAAGAGTAGAAATCATCACTTCCAGTTGTGCATTGAGACAAAGAGACAAAAAAATCCTGCAGTAGTTGAGCAAAAAAATCAAAAGGAGTTGTGTGATGAGATTATCACTGATCATGTGTTGGAGACAGAGGTTCTTCTACCACTCTGCAAGCAAAATCATCTACCTAGTCATTCACGTTGCCTTTGAGAGTGTCGTCCTGGTCCGTGTCTTCAACCATCATGCGTGGTGGGCAGTGCCTGCTAACAGAGCCGAGCCTCTAGGTGGGCTTGAGGCAGGAGGGGACAGAGGCGAGGCTTCAAGGGAAGGAATGGGAATAGGGACCTCTTATTTAAGCATTACCATGATATAGGCAGTGACAATAGGATGATCATGAGAACACTCAAAGCGGAATTCAGCACGCTGAGAAGTTTGGCGAATGGGAGGGCAGACAGATCTATGGGAAGCAGAAGGAATTGCTGCATTGTGAGGGTCAATAGAGGGGGGAGGAATTGGCTAAGCCAAAGGAACAGAAGCACAGTGACACATCCAACCTCTATCATGACGTAGCTCCTAAGGCCAAACTTGAGTCTCTTCAGCAGAGGAAGACCCTGAAACGGAGCTAGAGTGGGGTCGATGATGCGAGACCCTTCCTTGACTGGAGCCATGCCTACTCTGCATTCTGTGTCGAATGCGTGGCATGGTTGCATAGGCGGGTAGAGAACAAGAACAATGATAGGGGTAGGTAGGAGGCCCAAAAACATCGTGAGAGGAGATTCCACGAGATAAAGTTGTCGTCTGAGCTCCAAGAGGGGAGACGTCCCCACTAAAGACCACCATTTGAGTTTGAGGAGGAGGATTAGTTCTACAGAAGAGGCTCTGTGAAAAATGCACCCCAGGCAGCAGTTCAAAACAAGCTAGGAGAGTGAAATGACGCCCGGTTTGAGTGCGGGTGTAGGGATTTGCATAGCCTTGAGGGCATGCACTATTTAAAGGAAGATGAGGAGCAATGCTGCTATCACTACGAGCCGAACAATCTGGAATGGACACCATAGCCAATTGAATACCCATGGCGAAATGGAGTAGTGTCTGCACAAGATTAATGACTCCACGAGATTGTTGTTTAATGAACGCATAAATGCGCGTATAGGAGGCCATATGGCCACCCCATGCGAGCTCCTTCGGGAGATGCGCAAGGGCCAACGTCCCACCATACCTGGTGTTGTTGCTCCTAGAGATAGCCTCGAGTTGCCAAAGACCAGTGCCTAGGAAATCTTAAAAAGTAGGGAGTATAAAGTATATTTCAGGTTTATTATCAGCTTAGGACTCTCTACCTTTTCAATTTGTGCAAAGCATCATCATATGGATGGGACCAAACTACCTTCAGATTTAGCAAGTTATAAAGACACTGTAAAGAAAAGAAGGGAATCTTCAATACATATATACTTCAGACAACTTAGAGACAAATTTCATCAGAGAGGGCCAGTTTCTCAAAGACATATAGGTATTTTAAATAGAAAAATATTTGATGCGCAAAAAGTGAAAGGGGAGTACTAACTACCAATGAAATGGTGCTTGGAAAACATATTTCAACATAATATGGGCTTAGGAACTAAGAATCCATACATATCAATCAGTTCAGTGAGAGTAACATTCCACGATGTTTAATACATAGGAAATATGAATGATGTGTTAAGTGGAATGACATATCGTGTATGAGCCATATTTAAAGCAACATAGACCAGTAAAGCATGAGTATCAGACAGCGATAAATTCATACCTGAGGTGGTAGGTTACTCGCATTCCAAGACACGATAAAAGGAAATTGAAAACAGTGGAGAGAACAATGATACAAAATCACAAAGAAAGAGTCATGAACTATATAGCATTAAGATTGGAATCCTCATACATAACTAGAAATTCTCTTCGCTGAAACCCCACAGGCTCTATGTATTTTCATTGATAATTCCATGACAAGCATACAAAAACTTTTACACTGCCATTTTCTTCAGGAAATCTGGAACCCTTTTTTCTCATTGGATCTTACTTATATAGGCTTCTTCCTATCTCAGCGAGAAGATATTTTTTGGAAAAATACCTTCTTCGCATAACCAAAATTTGTTAAAGGTCACTCTCAAAACAACAAAATTCATGATGAGGAATCAGGCCTCTCATCATGGGTAGTCAGGCCCTTGGCCGTTTTTAAAAACAGAAAATTAAACAGCAATTTGATGAAAAGTAAAATGTTGGAGTGGGGCAAACAACCCACTCAAAAATTAAAAGAAACTAATTGAGTAAAAAGTAAATAGGCCGTTGAGGCCAGATCATGAGTTGACAAAATATCATAGGTGCGGAAGAGTTGAGGCAGTTGCTGATTCTGGTGGCGGCACATTCGCAGAGGAACTGGCATTTTGGCTGACAAACTAGGTGCACCTTTGCTGACTGCCCACTGATGGTTCCTTTCTTCCTGGAGGCATGCTTGATATTCTGTTAATGGTCAGAGCATGGAAGGAGTGGTGGAATATTAGCACGATGGAGGTCTTATTGCTGCGATTCCGGCCCACGTTGTATTGAAACGGTCCATGCTGGCTGCAAGCTATTGTAGGGCCCTCGAAGCTATAACATGGGTTGACTCCTTATCAATGATCTTCTGACGCTCAACTATTTCCTTGAATCGACTCGCTATGCCATGATGTTCTGCCTCACTAGCTTTCAAACCCTTCAAGAAAGAAACATATCTCTTGGCGTATTGGGCTTTGCTACCTGCTTCTTCTATACCTTTGTCTGTGGAGACCCGCCGCTGCACATAAGGACTGTGTAATCCTGGCAGCCTCTCCCACTTGATAACCCTGCAAAACACTGTACTGAATTATAAAATTCGTGCATATGGGAGTGATTATGAAGGACTAGAGAACAATGGCGCGGCGGTGGTCGAACAGTGTTTTCTGCGTAAAAATGGTGAAAAGGCAATGGTATGATGTATGATAGGTTTTTGTGGGGAAATGCATCGTGGGTCGTTCAATCATGGTCTAGTGGTGGGGATCGACAGTGGAGAATGGTCTGTGGAATAACTTATGCACATGACAGAATACATATGAAACATTGGAATTTTAACGTAAAATGTGAAACCTTCAGACTTTGGTGGAAATGCAAAGGAAACACATGAAATGCAATGGAAATGCACATGAGGGGTACGGGACTGAACGTACGAGGTGGGACCCAATACAGAAAGCGCGGATCGCAAAGGCGGAAAGTGCGATGGTGGAAAGTGGCACCAATAATAAAACTATGCTTTTTGCTTTTGTGATGGGGCGGATTTGCGATGGGTGTGATTTGCGATGGGTGTGATTTGTGATGGGTGCGATTTGCGATGATCACAAATCGCAAAGTCGGAAAGTGCGATGATGGAAAGTGGCACCAACAGAAAACTGCGCTTTGCGCTTTTGCGATGGGGCGGATCTGCGATGGGTGCGATTTGCGATGATCACAAATCGCAAAGGCAGAAAGTGTGATGACAAAAATTGGCACCAACAGAAAACTGCGCTTTGCGATTTTGCAATGGGGCGGATCTACGATGGGTGGATCGCATCGCAAATATTTGTGATAGATTGATCGGGCATGAACATGTGAAATTGCGATATGTTCTTTGCAATTGGCCCCCCAAGGCTTTAAGTGCTTGGTCATGGGAAAGGGTTATGGGGAAGTGGTTAAGGTTTAGCGGAAAAAGGGGCTAGGCCCTATTACAATATCTAAAGTGGGTTTTTAGCTCGTTTAAATGCATTTCCAAGCCGTAGGAGGGTAACGGTAGAGGGAAAAAAGAGGTGAAGTAGATAGGGTAAGCGTCGTAAGGACACTGACAATGGGGCACGTGGCGTATAGCGATTGGGCGTGAGCTGGACACAGGTGGATGCCGCGTGCCGGGTCTAATACTGGTATGGGCCTCGATACCAGTTAACCTAAAGGACTTTACCTTACCTTTTGCTATATGAAGCACATGATTTTTTAACATATTTTCCATCAGACTGATTCGAAACATAGCATACTGATCCTTAGGGCTCACATGTTAGTTCTGCCACGTTACTTCCTGTTCCTGCTTTACTGTTGCCACTTCACTTTGGCCAACTCTTCAAATATTCCACCATTTGATATGAAGTTCCATACATAACTTATCAACCTTTAATAACATCATTGACCTATGTTAAATGTTGATCAACATTGGCTCCACCTGGGGATGGCACGTTCATCCTTGAATGTGTCAAGAACAACGCAAACCGCCTGTTAGTCTTCTTTGAATGCCACTTCTCATCCATTTTGGCTTTTTACCTCTTCTCTTCATGATTCTTCAACCAACACACATTATTAAAACAACGCGTAAAATAGGAAATAATATACAATATGATACATCGGGCCCTCCCGGCCCGGATCAGTACTAAAAATAAGGCTTGAGGAATTGACCATTGACAGGGGCGTCCAGCAAATCCCCCTACAAATTCTCCAGCCTAAAAGTATTGTTGCCACCTTGTTCTGCAATTTTTAAAGGGCCGAACCAAATGGGGTCGAATTTATCGTGCTTTCCTTTATCAGCCCTTCACATGTCCCACCTGAGTACTAGGTCCCCTACCTGCAACTTTCTGTCTTTAGCATGTTGATCAAACAACTCTTTCAATTTCTCCTGGTATTCTATTAGCCTCTGATTCACCTAATCACGCGTTTCTTTGAGCTCCACCAGCTGGTTAATTCTCCTGGTAATGTCATCGGGTTCATCCTGACTCTCTTGCATGAATCGAGCCACGGGTAAAGCTAATTGTATAGGGAACACAACTGCTCGTCCATATACTAACTCATAGGGAGATTTCCCAGTTTCTCTTTTACTAGTAATTCTATTTTCCCACAGAGCGAACTTCAGTTGGGAATCCCAATTCCTCTGGTTTTCGTTTATTGTCTTCTTTAAAGCTCTCACCAGCGTTTTATTTGATGATTCCGCCAAACAATTTCCCTGTGGGTAGTAAGCTGTAGAGTGACCCAGAGAGATATTATATTGCTGACAGAAATTCGTAAATTTTGTAGATTTGAAGGCTTGTGCATTGTCAGTGACTATTCTAGCAGGGCATCCAAACCTGGATATAATGTTCTCTTCCATGAATTTGATTATCGTTGTGTTTGTAGCATTTCGCGCAAGTATGGCTTCCACCCATTTCGTGAAATAATCTGTTGCAGTCAGGATCCATCTGTTCTGTCCACTTGAGGGTGGGTGAATCTCTCCTATGAAGTCAATTCCCCACTGTTTGAAAGGTTCATCGACGTGTACAGGAATCAGGGGCAGAGCCGCTAACTTTTGTTTTTCAGCAAATTTCTGACATTTGTCACATGCTCTAACCCAAGCAAAGACGTCTCCAAACAATTTAGGCCAGTAGAAACCAGCCTTCAAAATTTTCTGAGCTGTGCTCCTCCATCTGTAATGTCCTCCATAGATTCCCTCATGAAATTCGGTCATCATGTTCTCCACTTCACCTTCTGTGAGGCATAATAAAAATATGCCTGAAAGATCTTTCCAATATAGCTGACCATTGGCAACCATATACTTTTGTGATTTCAGCCTCAATGCTCTGTATTTTGATTTATCACAGCTGGGTGGACAGCTGAGTGTTAGGAGATACTCAACTATTTCTTTGTACCAAGGACTAGTAAGATACTTCATCGGTATTTTCTGAGTGGCCATTTCCACTTCTTGCTGCCCTGTCTATTCCTCAGAATCTTCATTTGCAATCATAGATAAATTGATGCCCAAAGCTTGATGATTTGACTCTGATAAAATTCTTGCTAGCCCCTGCCCTTTAATCAAATTAGTGGGTCTGATGTCCAGATCATATTCGTGTATCTTTGCAATCCACCTACCCCTTTTTCCTTCACTGTCACCTTGAACGAGGATATCTTTAACCGCTGCGGTGGGTACAAATGCAGTAATGTGAGACTGCAAAATATACATGCGAAATGCTTTGAGGGACTTTACTAGAGCATACGCCTGTTTCTCCAATATATTATACTTCAATTCTGCATCATGAAGGACCTGACTAAAGAAAGCTATGGGTTGCTCATACCCATCGTCATTTTTTTGTAAAAGAACCCCAGCTACCATATGAGGTGAAGCAAAAGAGAATATCATAAATGGTTTAGCATAATCAGGCCCAACCAGCACAGGAGCCTCAGCAAATGCATTCTTTATCCTGGCAAAGGCCTGCCTCGATTCTGGTGACCATTTCACCTCATTATTCTTTTTTTAACATATATGTTATATGCCTAACTATCTCAGCATAGTTAGGGATAAATCTTCTCAGAAAATTGATATGCCCTAAGAACACCTGGACTTATTTCTTATTCATGGGGAGTGAGATGCCATTTCTAACGTCCACTCTTTTAGGATCAATCTTGACCCCATCATTAGTTACAATGTGTCCTAGGAGCTTACCCTCTTCTAATGCAAACAAATATTTCTGAGGGTTTAGGGAAAGACCATACCTTTTGCATTTCTCAAAATTTCTCTGTAAATATTGAATGTGCTTAGCGTCATCTTTCGAAAATACTGTAATATCGTCTAGATATACCACCAGAAATTTATCTTGTTCCCCAACAAAACCTATGTCCATAGCCCTCTGAAATGTGGCTCCTGCGTTAATGAACCCAAAAGGCATCCTAGCATACATGAATGTACCCTAGGGCGTGGTGAAAGAAGTCTTCTTCTGGTCTTCTGGGAGTACAGCCACCTGGTTATAACCTGAAAAATCATCCATCATAGACATCCTAGAGGCCCCCACCACTTTCTGCAAAATGTGGTCCATCTTTGGTAATGGGTAATTGTCTTTCAGGGAGGCTCTATTCAAATTTCTGAAATCCACGTACAACCTTATTTCTCCATTTTTCTTTCGGACAGGGACTAGATTTGCCACCCATTCATATTACTTCAATGGCACAATTATTTTAGCCTTTAACAGCTTCTTGATTTCTTTCTCAATGGAGGGGAGTAGTAGAGGGTTTATTTGTCTAAGCTTCTGCTTGTGAGGCCTTGCATCTGCCTTCAGCAGAATTTCATGCTGCAAAATGTTGATATCAAACGTCTTCAGGTCTTGATAGGACCATGTAAATACATCCCTATAAGACTAAAATAATTGTAGGTACTTCTCCTTACAGTCGTTCGGGACCTTTCTGGATAATTTCACAATTTTGGGTTCAGCCTCAGTACCCATATTTAGGTCTTCTACCTGGTTTTCGTCTGTCATTTTGTTGGGCTGCCTGGGGACATCATTTTTGTCAAACAACCTTTCTAGGGGCAGCAGGCCTCTAGGGATGACATTTCCCTTCAGCTGTACCACTTTGCTCCCGGCCATTTTTTCTTCCCACTTGTTTTCTAATTGGTTCTCAACATCATCCCCCTCACAACAGTTGATTTCCATATTAGAGAACTCCCCAAATGTCTCTAGAAACCTTTTCACTTGTTCATCATCCTCATACCCTTGCCAGTGTTTGACATTGTCTGGAATCGAAGGTCGGTACCTTACTTCTATCTCATACCTCAGGAGGGGATTTTGGGGTGGCCGGAAGGTACTAGCAGCTACTGCAAGTGAATCTGCCATCCTGTTCTGCTCCCGGGGCATGAACTAAATATTAAAAGCTGAGAAAAATTTCTCCACCATGTCCCATACTTCATTCCTGTAAGCTCTTAAACAAGGATGTTTAGCTTGACATTGATTTCAGATCTGTCGGACCACTAATTCTGAATCACCCAAGACCTTCAGGGTTTGTATATTCATATTCCTGGCTGCCTGTAGCCCCAGCAAAAGTGCTTCATACTTAGCCCCGTTATTGGTGGCTTCATACTCTAATTTGAAGGATAGTGGGACCCATTTTCCTATAGGGGAAATCAATAAAACTCCAGCACCATTACCTTATTTCGAATTTGCCCCATCGAAATGTAGAGTCCATACCACTGTTTCAAGACCTTCTGGGGATTGTTGAGTCCTTATTTGACATAAGGAAGGTTCCTAGGCATAACTGTAATCTTCTTCTAACATCAAGCACGAAAAATCTTTATCCTTACTGTAGACCAGTGAATTTTCTGAACAGGCAGCTTTGGTAACTATTTTTACGAATCTAGTCTCCCTGTATAATCTCCTCTCCTGCCCGCCAAAAATTGGGATGGTGGCATATGTTAGATCTAGTTTAATTGACCCGCCAATTTTTGTTCCCCAGGACCTTGATAGTAGCATACCAAAATAGGCTAAAATGTCAGCCACCACGATGTCCATTACTACACTTTTAGCTGGGATTTGGGCCAGGTTGACCACCAGGTCCTTAATCATGCCCAAGAAATTAACTCTTTTGGAGTCAAATGAGTACAGGTCCTGATATGGACGAGTGATCTGGAGTCCTAATTGTTCCATGACAGACAGAGGCATTAGATTGCGGGAGGTTCCAGAGTCTAACATACAATTGTGGAGTAATAGGTCATGGATCACCAAAGACACATAAAAGGGAGGTGTAGAGGGGTATAATTCTTCTACATGTGGACCAAACACTACCATAGGTCTTTCTTCTTGTAAGTTGAGACTGTCAGGGATGTGTATTACTTCTGGGGGAAGCATGAAGGATGTGACTTGGGACTGATATGCTGGTTTTTTTAACAACTCAGTCAAAGGAACTGGGATTTTCACTTTTTCAAATTCTTTTTGTAAATTAAAGATAGATGACAGCTTATCTATTGACACCTCTTTTTCTTTTGAATATTTTCTCTGGAGGGGAGGCTTAACTTCTTTTACGATGGGCTTGACCTTAGGGGGTGCAGTTACTTGTGAGGATGAAGGCATTAGAGCATCAGATTGCAGGGTTTGGTTGGGGGCCTCTTACCTTTTTCTGGAGGTTTTTGAGTATTGATCTCCTTCTGTGCAGGTGCTAACTTTTGCGGTGTGTCCTCCTCTTCATCTTGAGTGCAGGTTCTCTTTCTGGAGGACCTGAGGTCATATTTCCTATTAAACTGAGCCTGCATGAAGTCAAAAAAATTCTTGCAGTAGTTGTCAATCTCCGGATCCTCAGTGCTTTCGTCAGTTTTGACTTCTGAGTGAGTTTGTACTTCCTCCTCGCCACTTTCATGAACAGGACATTCAATGTCATCATGGTCTGAGAAAACAAGACAAGTCTCTTCTTTCTCACAAGCAATGTCTTCGGTAGAACCTTCTACTTTCCTTTCCAAGTATAAAGGATGCAGTACCTGATCTTGCTGCTCCTTCTGCCCCCTTTGCAGTATCTGCAAGGGAAGATTTTTTTATTGAGGGTTAAAACCTCTGTTTGGAGCATTCTGGAAATTCTTTGAGGGTGAATTCTTGGCCTCCATCTCAAGCTTGATTAGCTTACTTGAGAGATTCTTGATCATCTTGTTCATTTCTTCAATCTTGTCATTAGCTGAATCTTTATCTTGGCTTGAGGTGGATACTTCCCCCTTTCCCCTCCTTCTAACATCTTGTTCCTGTTTCCCTTTGGATTTGCCAGTAGAGACAAAATTTGCTTCTATCTCCAGTGCGTCCATATGTGCATCGTCCAAAGTGGCTGGCTTTCTCTCTCTCAATGAGAAACCGAATTCAGAATCAAATGCTGCCACAAAAATGACCTTGGCAGCGGTCTGGTGAGGCTTTATATCGGCGGGGAGACTCAGGTACAATTTGTTAAATCTTCTGATAAACTTTGACACCCCTTCATTATGTTTCTTTTTTAGAGTGTTTAATTCGGTAAGAACATTACCATGATCTTTCTTTTCTCCCCATTTTTTGATGAAAGAATCCTCCATTCCCTCACATGTGTCGATAGAATGAGCTCCAAGTGTCTTGAACCATTTTCTAGCTTCCCCATCTAAGGATTGCACGAACATCCTTAGGACCACATCCAGATGTTTCACATTGAAATTCTCTGCGAAATAGCAAAAGACTTCGATATGTTTCTGGGCTTCAATCTCATTCTCACCATTGAATCTGGGCAGAATCTTCAAATATTCTTGTGGCAAGTCATTTAGTACTGCAGGTAGCTCCAAAGGAGCATACCTGTTTTGCAGGAAACCAGGGACATTAGCCATTGGAGGAGGAGGTGGAGGTAATAAGAGGGCTTGATGAGTAAGTGGAGGACTAGGTGGAAGCGCAGTGTGAATGATGATAGGGATATAATGGACGGCAGCATGGGATGATGGAGACAAGGGTGGAGTGGTAATAGAAAATACTTCTGTGACCTCTTTAACTTCTTTTGTTTCTGGAGTAGGATGGAATATGTAATGGGTGGTATCTACTGACTCAGCCTCGTCTTTAACTCGGATATTTCCCGCAGGTAGGTAGTCAGAGTAATAGTCGGCTTCACCTAGAGCAGGGTTAGAATCTTGCCACTAGGCGACCTGAGAAGAGGAAGAAGGGAGGTCTTCTAGAGAGAGCGGTGGAATTTCAGTATGAACAAATGGTCTTCCCCTCCAGTTTCTTCTATGTAGGATTCTTTCTGGGTCAGACACAGAAGGTGTCCTTGGCTAAGATGTATCTGACCTCAGGTGTGGCTTACGGGGAGCCAGGACTACAAACAGGTTTAATTGTAAGATGATTGTGGAGTCGCCAAGGTGAGAGGTGCACAACTCTCAACTCTTCGTTCTCACCTAACTAAAGACTGAATGGATTTTGTCGAGGCCTAGGGATTTAAATTTCTTCAACTTCGTTCCCCGGCAATAGCGCCAGAAAGATGTTGTTGCTCCTAGAGACAGCCTTGAGTTGCCAAAGACCAGTGCCTAGGAAATCTTAAATAGTAGGGAGTATAAGGTATATTTCAGGTTTATTATCAGCTTAGGACTCTCTACCTTTTCAATTTGTGCAAAGCATCATCATATGGATGGGACCAAACTACCTTCGGATTTAGCAAGTTATAAAGACACTGTAAAGACAAGAAGGGAATCTTCAATACATATATATTTCAGACAACTTAGAGATAGCTTTCATCGGAGAGGGCCAGTTTCTCAAAGACATATAGGTATTTTAAACAGAAAAATATTTGATGCGCAAAAAGTGAAATGGGAGTACTAAATACCAATGAAATGGTGCTTGGAAAACATATTTCAACATAATATGGGCTTAGGAACTAAGAATCCATACATATGAATCAGTTCAGTGAGAGTAACATTCCACGATGTTTAATACAGAGGAAATATGAATGATGTGTTAAGCGGAACGACATATCGTGTATGAGCCATATTTAAAGCAACATAGACCAGTAAAGCATGAGTATCAGACAGCAATAAATTCATACCCGAGGTGGCAGGTTACTCGCATTCCAAGACACGATAAAAGGAATTTGAAAATAGTGGAGAGAACAATGATACAATATCACAAAGAATGAGTCACGAACTATATAGAATTAAGACTAGAATCCTCATACATAACTAGAACTTCTCTTCGCTAAAACCCCACGGGCTCTGTGTATTTGCATTGATAATTCCACAACAAGCATACAAAAACTTTTACACTGCCATTTTCTTCAGGAAATCTGGAACCCTTTTTTCTCATTGGATCTTACTTATATAGGATTCTTCCTGTCTCAGCGAGAAGATATTTTTTGGAAAAATATCTTCTTCCCATAACCAAAATGTTTTAAAGGTCACTCTCAAAACAAAAAAATTCATGATGAGGAATCAGGCTTCTCATCATGGGTAGTGAAGCCCTTGGCCGTTTTTAAAAACAGAAAATTAAACAGAAGTTTGATTAAAAGTAAAATGCTGGAGTGGGGAAAACAACCCACTCGAAACTTAAAAGAAACTAATTCAGTAAAAACTAAATAGGCCATTGAGGCCAAATCATGAGTTGACAAAATATCATAGGTGCGGAAGAGTTTAGGCAGTTGCTGATTCTGGTGGCAGCACATTCGCAGATGAACTGGCATTTTGGCTGAAAAACTGGGTGCACCTTTGCTGACTGCCCACTGATGGTTCCTTTCTTCCTGGAGGCATGCTTCATATTTTGTTAATGGTCGGAGCATGGAAGGAGTGGTGGAATCTTAGCACGATGGAGGTCTTACTGCTGCGATTCCAGCCCATGTTGTATCGAAACGGTCCATGCTAGCTGCAAGCTGTTGTAGGGCCCTCAAAGCTATAACATGGGTTGAATCCTTATCAATGATCTTCTGACGCTCAGCTGTTTCCTTGAATCGTCTCACTATGCCATGATGTTCTGCCTCACTAGATTTCAAACCCTTCAAGAAAGAAACATATCTCTTGGCATATTGGGCTTTGCTACCTGCTTCTTCTATACCTTTGTCTGTGGAGACCCGCCGATTCACATAAGGACTGTGTAATCCTAGCGGCCTCTCCCACTTGATAACCCTGCAAAATACTGGACTGAATTATAAAATTTGTGCATATGGGAGTGATTATGAAGGATTGGAGAACAATGGCGTGGCGGTGGTCGAACAATGTTTTCTGTGTAAAAACGGTGAAAAAGGCAATGGTACGGTGTATGATAGGGTTTGGTGGGGAAATGCCTCGTGGGCCGTTCGATCGTGGTCTAGTGGTGGGGATCGACGGTGGAGAATGGTCCGTGGAATAACTTATGCACATGACGGAATACATATGAAACATTGGAATTTTAACGTAAAATGTGAAACCTTCAGACTTTGGTGGAAATGCAAAGGAAACAAATGAAATGCAATGGAAACGCACATGAGGGGTATAGGACTGAACGTACGAGGTGGGACCCAATACGGAAAGCGCAGATCGCAAAGGTGGAAAGTGCGATGGCGGAAAGTGGCACCAATCAGAAAACTACGCTTTGGGCTTTTGCGATGGGGCAGATTTGCGATGGGTGCGATTTGCAATGATCGCAAATCGCAAAGGCGGAAAGTGCGATGACGGAAAGTGGCACCAACAGAAAATTGCGCTTTGCGCTTTTGCGATGGGGCGGATCTACGATGGGTGCGATTTGCGATGGGTGCGATTTGTGATGATCGCAAATCGCAAAGGCAGAAAGTGTGATGACGGAAAGTGGCACCAACAGAAAACTGCACTTTGCGCTTTTGCGATGGGGTGGATCTGCGATGGGTGGATCGCATCGCAAATATTTGCGATAGATTGATCGGGAACGAACATGTGAAATTGTGATATGCGCTTTACGATTGGCCCCCCAAGGCTTTAAGTGCTTGGTCATGGGCAAGGGTTATGGGGAAGTGGTTAAGGTTTAGCGGAAAAAGGGGCTAGGGCCTACTACAAAGTCTAAAGTGGGTTTTTAGCTCGTTTAAATGCATTTCCAAGCCTTAGGAGGGTAACGGTAGAGGGAAAAAAGAGGTGAAGTAGCTAGGGTAAGCGTCGTAAGGATGCTGACAATGGGGCATGTGGCGTATAGGGATTGGGTGTGAGCTGGACACAGGTGGACGCTGTGTGCCCGGTCTAATACTGGTACGGGCCTCGGTACCAGTTAACCTAAAGGACTTTACCTTACCTTTCGCTATATGAAGCACATGATTTTTGAACATATTTTCCATAAGACTGATTTGAAACATTGCATACCGATCCTTAGGGCTCGCACGTTAGTTCTGCCACGTTACTTCCTGTTCCTGCTTTACTGTTGCCACTTCACTCTGGCCAACTCTTCAAATATTCCACCATTTGATATGAAGTTCCATACATAGCTTATCAACCTTTAATAACATCAGTGACCTATGTTAAATGTTGATCAACACCTGGCAGTCACCCGCATCCGGGCCACAAAAAATATTATTTGTGAACTAAATGTAAGTTTAACTAATATGTATTGTTTACTGTGCATCATGAAGAGCCAAAAAATTATGAAGCTCAATAAGATTATTTCTCATCTAGGACAAAAAGAGCATAAAATATTGATGGAAAAATTGCAAAAGGATGAATGAGGTGAATGAAAAAATACTATCGATCCAATATGAGTTTCTTTTTTAATTTTAATTAATAATATACTTAAAATTATTACATAACATGTGTCAAAAAATCTATTAATTTACATATTTTTAACTTTCTACAGGGACCAACAACTCAGAAAAGGAATGTTGTTCTAAGAAAAGAAAAAAAATAGAACATGCAAATGAAAATGAATTACTCCTTAGATCATCTGGAGTGGTGTTGGATGTTAAGAAGAGGGGGAAATTTTTTTACAAAATTTTGAGGGATGTAGTGGAATGATGTATAGTCGTTCTTTCCACCTATAATACAAAAATCAATCCAATTATTCCAAGAACAAAATTTTACCTAAACTACAGGAAGAGTTTCTAGAGAATTGGTCAATGAGACATGTCAGACTTTTAATAACAAAAACATACAATAACAAAAAGGAAGGGATGAAAAAGTAATATTCCTTTAAATGTTTGTCTAGAATTATTTATAAATATCATGTATAAATATGACTTTTGTTATATTTACCTTTCATATATTAATATAAAAATTAAATAGTTTATTGTCATGTTACATTTTTAGGAATATTACGAAAATCTCAAAAGATGAACAAGTTGATATAAGAAATATACCAATAGGAAAGTCCAAAAAGGTGTACAAGGAGACGGTCAAAGAAATGGACAAAATTTCATTGCACGACGATCCATCTCAACAATAACGTGCTTCAAATGCCATATGTAATCATTGAATTTTTCGATCATTAGGTACAATAAATAAACAATTTAGCATTAAATATTAATTTTCAAGTATTTTCTTTCAGAAAAGAAAAGAAAATGGAACCCATTCAACACATAAAATAGGATGACAAGGAAGAAAAGGGTTGATATCTAAGTTTGTGAGTAATTGTTACTTCCTTATAACAACCTAACTAGATTTCATTTTTGTATTTTTTAAGTTGTTTTACAAAAATCACCATTGAATGTCTTCAAACAGGTGCTAACATACAAAGAAGAACCATCAAACGAATTGATTGACATTGGGTTAAATATGGGTTGTGAGTATATGTTGGCATATCAGAAATTAATTGTAGAATTTGTAAGCATCTATCGATCTTGTTTTACTTAGCTCTGTCTATAATCAATAGAACAAAAAAATCTCTTATATTAAATATATGATTTGTTATGTGGTATAGAACTTGCACTAAACAAAGTATGGAACTATTCCAATAGATGAAATCTTGAAAGATGGCATACTACATGGTTTTGAAAGAATGTGTATAGTTCGTGAATCAATTGTTGCTATGGTACGTCATTTATTTGCAATTTACATTGATGTATATTATTTAATATTGCAATTTTCATTATTCTCACCAATGTATATGCAGTCATTACAGTTTATTTTTATGTTTGTAGATGGAAGGTGAAAAACAAGAAAAAAATCAACACCGTGAACATAACATTCTCGAAAATAACACAAGCCATGGATGTAGCTTTGATAGTGACAACAGTTCAAGTGAAGAATGATGATCACTATGTTTGGATATCAAAGCAAGGCATTGTATTTTTCGAAATATTTATCTGTGAAATCAGATGTTTTGTTTAATGTAATGGACATAGTGTCTCAATTGAAAGACATAGGGATACCGATAATTGTCCCATTTTTTATGATAAATACTGTCTTATTCACACACACACACACACACACACACACACACACACACACACATATATATATATATATGTTTTAATTTATTCTATTGCATTCTCCATTGTTGCTATGAAATGTAACACCACTGATTAAATTTATGGATGATTAAATATTATAATGAAGAGATGTGAAATTTGATGATATGATATAGCAAATTAATCTAAACATCACGTTCGAATGCAGTAATATAAATTTAATTCATATGAATAATGTTATAACATATGTGTCGTCTTTTGATAAATAATGAATTTAAAAAAATCACAATAATTATGATATTATATAACAAATTAATCCAAATAACACATTCAAATGCATTAATAAAAAATTAATTCATATGATTACTGTTATAAGATGTGTCAACTTTTGATGAATAATTAATTTTTAAAAATCACAACAATTGCATTGTCACAAGTCAATGAATCTAAAAAATACAAAATGAACATCGGTGTGTGTCAGTTACTGTACATTGGTGTGTTAGTATGATACAATGCACTGGTGCATTTCTATTACCTATAGGCACCACACAAATACCAATGCCAATTATAAATCTCGATGGATTTGTGCGATACTGAGCACTGGTTCGTTTATGTGAGTCTATGCACCGGTGCATTTGTATGACCTATGGGCACTGCACAAATACCAATATGAATTAGAGAAAATGATGTGTTTACCTGATATTGCGCACTAGTGTGTTCCTATAACTCAACATATTAGTGCGTTGAGATGACCTATGGTCACTACACAAATCCCAAGACTAATTAGAATGGCCTTGTACATTGTATCACCAACACTGTGCCCTGGTGTGGTTTTATACCTTGACGGCCTAGTGCATGTACCTTCTCCCACCCAGGACCACCTTCTAGATGACACACAATGGTGTGTTGACACCTTAGTAGCACCACGATGAAAAAACATCCGTAGTAAGCTCTCGCTGCCCATTTTTTTTAGTTGTGTTAAAATTCTGTTAAAAGCTCTACCAAAACCTTTATAACCGTAAATGGATGTTGTAGAAAATGTGTTTTTGAAAATTTTGACCAATTTTATAACACTAAAAACCTCCTTTTATAACCCCCACTAGATGGTCTTCTCCTTGTAGTGGTGGTTGTTTGTTTGTTGAAATGTTATGGCTCATTTTAAGAGCCCTTGTTATCTACTAATGTGATAAACACATTTGACTAGTCTGTGAGAAGAGTGCCTAGACTCACATGGAGCTTTGCCCCCTTTTTATGTTCTTCTTGTTGAGGGGATTCAGTGGATTCCAGTGAGGAAGAAGAAATGAAGACTCACCTTGATTGCAAGGGAATGCCTTACAAGATCTATGAGGACATTATTTCAATCATGGATTTGCTTGCATAGTGTAACAACAGTTTGAATATTAAGATACCAAAATTGTGTGGACATGCTAAGTTGTTGTGTTGTGAAATACGTAATGTGTTGTAATCATGTTGGAGTTGTTCTTTTGTGTTTAGAATAGGCATTAAGAATTAGCCTTGAGGGGGAGGTCGCATATTATTTTGGACCTATCGGGTAGCATACATGGTGGAAATGCCGCTCGAGAGAAGACAGTTTATAAAGAGCCACGTGAGGTTGAGCTTGATGAAAGAAATTTGTTTATGTTTCAATTATATCTAGCGAAACCATTTCCTCCCTGTAGTAATTGGTTTCATATAAATATATGTTTTTCTGAAATCAACATATATATATGAATTCCAAAGCTGTGGATTTTGAATTAGTTTGTTTCCATTTCTGGTTCAAATCCTGTGTTTGTGGTGTTGGGAAGGAATTTATGGTGGTTGAGTGGTGAAGGTAGTAAATTGGGTGGAGTCAAGTACTAGCATGGAGTGCATAGCATGCAATGGAGCAATAGAGTACAAGTGGAGGCCATGGTGAAGTTCAGAAGACTGTATTGATTCCAAGTAGTGAGTAAACTACTGTGTTGAGAAGATCTATCAATTTTATGGAGATGAGAGTTTCAACATGTTAGGGTCCCGTGATTTGGCCGATTGGTGAGCCAAATGACGATGTAACATCAAACCAAGCTTTGGAGCCCGAGGACCTAGCCTTCCTGGACTCAGAGAGGGCTCTCTCTAAATATCTAAAAGATATCAGTGTGTTTGCTTATGGTGTTATGATATTAGGCTAGTTATGAAGTGTGTTTTTTGATTTTTTGGTTTTTAAAGTTTGTGAGGGATAAAACTGATCAAAGATATAAAACAGGTAATAAGAAGTCAGATCAACTGGGCTATGGGGTCAAAAAGGTCAAGGAAACTATCAGATGATGATGTAAGGCTGCTGTAGGGCCGATTTGATTCAAGGTAGAAAGGATCTTTGGGAAAAATGGAGTAAATGGACATCAAGTTTTTGAAAGACAAGGGATTTCAAGTGTAACTAGTTGATAGCAGACATAAACATGTTATAGCAAGCCATTAATCATGCTAAATGTAACTATCAGCTAATTAATACATAGAAATCAAACATTCCAGCCATGCATAGAAGTATAAGACCTTCTAACTTCGGGAAATGGCTATCAGACTTTGGGGAAAACACATAAGACGGACTAACAACTCAAAATACTATGCCGGAACACCTAAACATAGTCTCTAAGTTATTGGGCACTTTGACAAACAAGCTTTCATAGTTTTAGGCAAAGGGCTAGATCAGGACTAGGCCTCCTTGGTTCAACAAGATGATAAAATAATCAGTCAAAGAGATAGTTTTATGGATAGAACTATGGACAGTCATAGATAAGAAGGGCACACCATACATCCTACTCAACATGCATAGAACTTATGAATAAAACTAGCAACAATACCTTAAGTTACTAAAGAGCAGTTAAGAATTCTTTAGTATAACTAAGGAAGAAGAAAACATAAAGCTATGAAGATTCAGGAATTTTGAGGTGCCTCCATGGGCATATCTCAAACTTAATCTCTACTGATCTATAGCAACAAGAAGCATGTATCATGAATGAAAACTAGAAGACAACAACAAAGCAAGAAACACTATACCATTCTACCATGTCATGGAATCCATCAACAATCCTTCATCATTCATCAAAAGCATCCAAAAGGCAGTCCAAAATCATAACACAAGTATGTTCTTCAAAGATCATATGACCAATATATTACTTCTTCTCTCAAGTTTAGCCTTGTTTACAATGAGAGCCTTGTGGAATAAATAGGCCCAAGTGAGGAAAACCTCATGGTGCAACTAGCTATCCCATTGGCCTAATCAAAATATCTAAACTTGTCCTTGAGGCTTTGCAAAGCCCAAGGCACAAAATATCCCATAAAATATCTAAAAAATGCTAAAAATGGGAATTATATTGACTTTACATCATTTTCCAAGTGTAAAAATAGCTAAACGCACATTTGGAAAAAGCAGATTTTTGAGGTTCAAAAATTACAATAATACTTCAAATTTATATCAGAAAAAGGTCCCCTGACTTGCTGGAAATAATTGGCAGCCTTCTCGGTGTCGAAATGAGGCTCATGATAGCTCGTTGGAAAGCTTTTTGTGTCTAACTTCTGGCGCAATTGAAATCACCTCAATCTAATGCCTGGAAGTCCTCCAAATCTGTACCTGTGTGTAAAAAGCCAGAAAATTGCAGACTGCTGATATGCCGGGCAGAATGTGCAAAAAGTGGGCATTTTTCGCCATTTTGAGGGGGGAAATGACCTTAAAATGCTCTGAAAATCGCTGAGGACCTGATCATGAAATTATGGCATTAACTGGTATCATCCTCCTCCCTTGACAAATCCTCAAAATGAAATGGCGAATTTATGAGTTTTCGACCAAAAACCCAAAAAATGCCAAAAAACCAAAACATGTCAAAATGTGCCCAAAATTGGTATGCATGACCCTCAAGGGTCCTTACCAATGTGTTCCGAAGCTGAAGCCAAAATGTCGAGTGCTAATGTGCCTTTCTTCTCTTTCCGTGCCGGGCGCTTCTTGAAACTGCTGTTTATCACTACTGAGTTACTGCTGTTCAGCATTCTTCTCCTCTTTTTCCAGTTGCTGCTCATCTTTACCACTGTCATTCTGCTCCTGTTGTTTTGCCTAGAAGGGCATCTTGATCTAGATGTGTTCCTGAAACACCAAACTACTTCCAAGTCTTTGGAATGCCTTCTTTGAACCAAACCCTATCAATTCATTGTTTAGATAGAGAAAAATTGTCTTTGAATGACTTCAACAAGTTTCCTCACAATACAAAACCCCTGCTCTTTCAAAAAGTGGTCTTTCCACCTTTAAATTATCTCAGCCAGCAGAATTTTTAATAAGAGACCACACAGTGAAAAGGAGACAAAATGTTAGGTGAAATTTCTGTGTAAAGTGTCAAAATCGCCTTGCTCTGTGATGTTTGGAGCTCAACAACCTGTTCTGTACCTTTGACCAATGGTGAACTTTCCAATCATCACAAACTTTCCCTTTCCTAGTATGCCAATCACTCAACAAACTCATATCTCATGCAATCAACTTTTAGTGTCAGCATACAGTCAAGGCCACAGTTTGTGTAACAAGGTGACAGAGTTTTTGAAAAATGCTTCAAAAAGTTCAACAAAGCATGTAAGAGTTTTCTCTTTTCAAATAATCAGAACTCCCTTTTCAATATAGAATACCTGTGCTTCTAGAAAATCACCTTTGTAACCATCTGAATATCAACCTAACAGTGAGCTTGAAGAAAAAAAAAGATAATCAAATAGTATACTCAGTTACAACTGTCTTCTTCTGTGGTTGGTAGGGGTAACCTGCCCTTTGATGCCTTGAAGATATATGGTATCTTTGTTCTTTGATTAGGAGAGGTGAAAACACACATTTTTTAGTTCAACACATTCTCTTTTCCTTGTAGGCAACTTCACCAACAGATTCAGCTTTTAACCACAGTCTTACACCTCAGATCACCACACAGTCAGAACACGGTTTTTTCAGATGTGTTGACAAAGTTTGAAAGCTTTGTATGCTGTGGTATGAAAAATTTGTAGCAGTTTAGCACACTGTTTTCTTTATAGGTACTTCTAGCAATATATTTACCACTCCAGCACGGTTTCAAACAAGGGCATACACAGTCAAGCCATAGAAAACACAGTGATGGCACTTTCTGGTGTTGGTTGTAAGAGAACCCTGCTTTTTTGATGCTTTTATGATATGGCAACCAACATTTATCATTCAAACTACATGAGAAAACTCTCACATGACAACTATCCTTCCTTTGTATCACTATTCCTCATAATTATTTGACCTACATGCCTTCAAAGTACCCTTGGCAACTTCTGACTATTTCAAATACATAACATGACGGTTTTGACCTTGTCTTATCCAAATTTGAGAGCAAATTGCAATGGTCACTCATACTGGTGCTTAATTCAACCTTTTGGTGTTTGTTTCTAACCTCAGCACCACATCAATGGCTGGTTTTTAACAAACTTGAAATGTATTTTTTAAAACCTTCACAGCAATTATCAATTTTGAAACTGAGGGGGAGAGCATGTAAAAATACCTTCAAACTTTGATGGAAATCCCTTGAGTACTTTGGACCAGCTTTTGGAGGCATTTAGGAGGCGTTGATCATCGAAATTGTGTGCGGCACGTTTACATGAAAGAACGTCGCGCAACTGGCCAACTGGGTGGCCTGTCGGGTCGGTCGGGCGTCGTGTACAGGCGCGTCGCACACGCGTACAGGCGCGTCGCGCGACCGTTAAACGCCAATGCAAAAATTCTCCCAGGCGCGTCGCACGGTGAAAAAATGGCAAACTTCTGCAATTTGACCCAGAACTTCTTTGTTTGATGCTGTGAAAACCTTGCTTGCAATTTTGAAAATGAAATTTCCCTCTTCGATTTACTCTTATGTCATTTCAAACTCTCAACGGTCACCTTTATCATTTATTTGAAATGCAAAAAGAACTCTCTGGTGACCATTTAACACAGCAACTTCAAATTTGAAAAATAACCTAATGACCTTCAGACTATCTCTGCCACTGTGTTAATAATGCTGGTGATATTCATTATGTAAAGTAACCCCTCTTTAAAACTGTCAAGAAAATACTGAAGACTACTTTGCTATTTGAAAGAGTAGGGTTTGTATTTTTAACTTGCTTGGACAATTTCTGTCTCCACTTGCCTCTTCAACCTTTTCCCTATTGCAGGTGCCCACATTGCTGACATTATTTGGATTTGGTTATGGTTTTTTTATTTAAGAAAGGCGCCCCTTTTTCAAAATACTTCCCTGCTCAAAATATATCATATAATACCTCTGTCCTTTTAAAATAATGAAAAACTGTGTTTGTTTCAAACCATTCAAACAATGACAATATGCCAAATGACCCTCTTTTGGACATGATGAACAATAATTCAAAAGGTGATGTCTCTTGGTGATAGAACTCAAATTTCCCTTGCCTGCTGATTTTCTTTCCATGCATTTCAAAGTTTTCAAAACTCAGATCACAACTTTGTGGATAAAATGTCTTTTGAAACTTTGACTGTTATCTACTTAGAGGAGGAGATGTCTCTTTTTGGAGCGGTGGCACTTAGCCTTTGCCTTTGATGATTAGTGCCATATTTTAGTTGCATTCATTCATACTATATTTCTTTGTTTACTTGAAAGGAACTCCTTTAGATTTCTTGGAATGTGACAGTGAGGTGTTATTTTACCCCTTCTCCTAAGGAAACTGCCCCTTTTTGTAACAATGGCATGCATATTCAAATTGTCTCCTGTCCACTATGATGTATAGTTTGAAAGAAATTTCCCTATGAGTAGGAAAACCAATACCTTTTGAAACATAAACACCATTTGTTACCTGTGTAATGACTTTTTCTTTCCTTCTTTGTCTCTTTCCACTGCATCGTTTGACCAATCAGTCTTTAAAAACAGTCAATGCCTTGGCCATCTGCTCATGAATGAAGGAGGCCCTTCACTTGGAAAAGTATCTGAAGATTGTTTGATAAGCCTGCCTGACAAGGGTTTTTCTTGGATATGATGGTAAGCAAACAAACTTGAAAACATTAATACTTTTACCTCTGCCTGCAATCACTACTGTCCTTCAGGAAAACCCTAGTCAAGGTGTCATTGTCTCACTGTACTGCTATTTGCTGAGGGGAACTGAAATGTCACCATTTTCCTTGGTCAAATTATGACAAATTATTTGAAAGATAATCTCTGTGAGTAGGGAGGTTAGCACCCTTTGAAAAACAACCACCTTTTCTTCTGCCTGTGTAATGACATGATTTTTCAACATTTTCTCAATTCGGTCTTGTTGAAACAACAGGCTACTTATGATTAGAATTGTTTTCACTAATGATGTGTCTCTTTAAGGTTTTAACAATTCATATGATTTGAAAAATTCAAATGACTTCCTTTACAAGACCAAAACTCTGTTTTCCCTTTAACTTGCATACTTCAGACTCTAGCCCTGTTATGATCATCACTTATACTCAGAAAACCTAGAGTCACTGTTTCACTGTTTAGTAAAAAGCAAGCCTGTGCTTTTGCAATCATTAAAGTCAATAATGGCCAGCGCCCTCTGCTTGTAGATGAAGGAGGCGCCCTAACCCTCTTCTTGTAAATGAAGGAGGTTCTTGGCCATGACAAATTACTAGTTTGCTGTGACAGTGGTGTCTTTCTCTTACTGTGATTTTCATGCTGACAGGAAGCTGCAAGGTATTGATGAGTAACTCTCTGTCTTGCAGATATATCTCAGGCTCATTTTCACATTTGAGAAGCAGCTGTTCTTCTAAATGTGCATTCAAGAATTTTCTCCTGAGATGAAGTTATATTTCCTGTCTTTGTAGAATCCATAAAACACTGTGAAACACCTAATAATCAGCTTGAGACTGTGGCTTATGTAGTGCTGGGACCTAGGGTTGTGTAAGTGGTGCAACCTAGAGCTGTGATCAACTTGATTTGCGGAGTGGGAGGTCACTCATGATTGGTCTATAGCAGATGGAGGTTTTTTGGCCTTTTGATGGTTGCCAAGGGTAAAATGTCTTAAAACGCCACTTCCTAACTTAGGGGAGGCTTTTGAAACAGACTTGGATTTTCCTTTTAAAGCTGATGGGCAGACCAGTAGGGCTGAAGCTAGATAGGATAGTGATAATGAGTTTTGACTTTGACATGGGCGGACTGAAAATTACGAGGGCGAAAAAAAGTTTTATGAGGGTTTTCTAGATGACAAATTGACATATGGAAATCAGCTTCTAGAAAACTCAGCTATGGATCTAGTCATCACTAACAAGTGAAAAATACTGATGACTAACGCAACACGTAAAATCTAATAGTGTGGATCTCTACCTATGCAATAATATAAGATGAAAGGTTGGCGAGTTATAAAAAATCATTTAAATAGGTGAAGATTTGTCAAAATTGGGTCTAGTCATTGACAGTGCTCCCATTTTAAGCCATTTAAATAACCATCGATAGTGTTGATTTCTTTGGGGGGAACGTGAAAGGGGTCGAGGAGAATCGAGGGTTGTGGATTCCTTTTTAGCAGTGTTTCTCTTATCAACTCTGAGAGCCAAAATTTAATTTGTGTGAGAGTATAAGATCTAACGTGAAATATTTCTATCTGTGGAGAGGCTTCTTACTAATTGGTAATTGAGGAGTTGTTTCTATGATCTCCCCTAGCGGATGTTGGGTAATTTTGTCTATGCGAATCACTATTTGTGAGAAGGAGAAAAAACAATTACGAAGTAAATATTTTACAACAATTCATTATGGACAACAATCATCCAGAGAGCCTATCATTAGGAAAGAGCCACTCGCAGTCATGGACCTGAAGTTGAAGTGTGGTGGAAAAGTGCAGCTGATATAAGGGGCATGCATTACAGTGATGGGTTGAAAAAGGATACTTAGAGTTTTGAAGAAAACTCAAAAATATCAAATGAGAGAATAAAAATGTAGAGGAAGAATATTAAATTCCAGATAAAATTCAGAATTAGCTTGAAGAATTTGAAGACACTGATGCAATATTGAAGCAGCCAATCAGCCAATCTTCATTATCCTGATGATGAACTACAGTTGGCAGTTCGAAACGCGTCGTTCCTAAAATTCTCATGTGATTTTCCTGGAAGATTTATATCTAAAATATTGAAGCAATTAATGTCAGTTCCACCATTTTTTTCAAATACAAATTTTAAGCCTTAGAAAATTAAAATCAAGGGACTTCTTGGTTAATTATATTTATGGTAATTTTTTCAAGAAAATTATATAAATCGTCGAGATAAGATTAGAGGTGCAAAACATTGCATCTCGTTATGTCAACTCTGGATGAAAATATTTTGTCTAGTTTTTTGCATGATTTTGGTGAAATGTGCAATGCAAAAAATATTTTAGATATTCTTGAAATGAAGTAAATTATGGAGAATAGTGAGAAGAATGAATTTGATTGTGTTGAAAGGATCATAATTGTGATTAAGACTGAAAGTATGTGTGCGGCTGAGAATAGAGTAGCATGTGATAGGAAGGAAACTCCCTATGATGAAATATTTAATGATGAATGTGAAGAAACTTATGAAACACTATATGATGATGATTTTTTTCTTAACTGAAGGTTTGTTACAAATTTTATATGAAAATAATCCCATAGATAAACTTATCAATCGAGTCGTAGCACAGGTTGAAAATAAATTGGATGAGCGAGACGAAAATGAGTATAAAGATTTAGTAGAGCAAGACAACGATGAATATGAAGTTAATGAAATTTTTATGTATTGGATCCCTGGAGGAATTAAGCATTGTTATGGATTGATGTGTGAGTAGTTCATTGAACAAGACTTCAAAACTCTCGACAATGGAAGTGAACATGCTAATAAATGAGTTACAACTAATTGGCATCATCCCGGTTGTAACAAGGAGAAATACCTATTCTTCAAGAAATAAATTTGGAGTAACAAGAAAAAGAAGAAGAAATAATTTTGGAGCAACAAGTTGAAGAAAAATTTTCATCATTACACTAGAGAAAATAAATTCAAAATCAAGTATTTTATTCATGTTTGTAAGCGTAGCTAAGACTGAGACCCGAAGGAAAGTTATAGTGTAGGTTGTGATTCGGGGGAGGTGTTCAAATATTAATAATGACATTGTTCATGATTGTTCATGTGATGAAAAACTATGTTCATGTCTCAGCGCAAAATAATTTGTTGGCATTGTAGGTAACAGAGAAATTAATAGTCCTCAGGATAATTGGTGGAGTCATTATTGAACATAGGTGGCTCATGTGTGTATAAATAAATAAAATTGTAAATGAAATAATTAAGCTCAATATGTGAGTCTTCATTTCTGATAGGGTTCATGTTTGTGATTTAGAAAGTGAGATTGTGGTCACATTTAAGGACCATCACATTTTTTATGTCATATTTTTGATAGTTTTGTACATTACTACTGAAGGAAATTTTGATTTTTGTTTTCAATTTTGGGCGAGCAACCTCAGTCCATTGATATTTGTAGCATTATTATATTGGTGGGTATCCTCAATCCAATTGTGTTCTTGTGTTGATGGGCATGGCCTTTGACCATATTTTCATCCCAAAATTCACACACGATGAAAGGACTCATGTGATTATATGAGTAAATACTAATGAAACAATTTTTGCATGGTTGAATAAATTATGTCATGACGTTCCAAATAAAACCAAAGCCATTTTTTTCCCAATCTCATAGGGTGACAAAGATGATGGAGGAAACTAGGAGGCCAAACAATAACGAGGAGGAAGGAAGAGATCAGGTGATGGAGGTGAATATTGGTGGCCACCTTCCTATTCCACCTAGAAAATTTCATTAGTTTTCTTATTTACTATTTTTAGAAATTTTTGGGTCCTGAACTTTCGGAGAAATTTTGACTCCCTAAATGGATTTTTTTTATGTCCACTATAATCGCACAGTCGAAGGTAGATGACTGCATAAAATCTTGTAGTCCTCAGAGATATATTTCCAACGAGGTATCATACACGCCAAACAATGATAATATGACCAAGTTATGACCCTCGGAAGTTGGATGCCTAACTAACCCCAACAGGGCCCATAAACTCTTCGTGTTACATCTCCTTAGGTTCGGGTTTTGGTGTTTTAGGGTTTTCTCTTATTTTTCAATAATGAAATGACCCTTGAGTGAGCCTCATTGTAACATATTTTAGAGACATGTAGCCGCCAAATCTCTTCTAAGAGATAATCTACCATTGCCAGAGCTAGTTTCTTTCAATTTTATCTGTAAGAATTTTAAGTATTTGATATTAATGAAATGAAATATTATTTCTTTTGCATATCTATATTTGTGATTATATATTTACTCTATTTTTTCCTTTATTAAATTCAGATGAGTGGTATTAGAGGGATCTTCTCTTCCTCTATTTTTTTTTTTGCATGTGGCTAACAAGGTCAAGTATAAGTAGTTAGAACTCTATCTAGTTGAACCCTTGCACGAACGACATCACAAACTTTAATGGCCTCCGATGGAGATAAAAAATAAAGACGAGGGAGCAGGACATACCATCAAAATATTACTCAAAGTAGCCCTATAGTGATATAAAAATGAAATTATGGAGAAATTTTCTCAAATCCCACAGGAGATGCCCACAGGTGCTACATCTTCATCCCACATTCACTCTAGAGGCACCACTCCCTTAAAGGTACAACTCAACTTCGACATTCCTGTATTAGAAGGCTAGATAGATGTAGATGCCATAGATATATGGTTGAATTTGCTGGAAGGGTATTTTTTAGTCCATGATTTATCCGATCGAGAAAATATTACCTTCTTACAGCTCAAAGCCGCCCCCCATGTCAGTGATTGGTGGGAAACCTACTGTGAACAAAGGGATGAGGAATAATTCTCACTTATTTTAGCTGCATCCACTTGGAATTTGTTCCAACAGGGAATCAAGGAATAATATTACCCCATGGGGAGCTATAAGGACAAGTACACCCAATGGATCATGCTACGGTACCATAGTCTAATATTCCTTTTTCGGAAATTTCTACATTATGGTCCATGAGGACGCTGTATAAGGAAGACAGTGTAAAAATAAGTTGAAAGGGGACTTAGATCCCTTATTTAACACACCATAAATTATGCTTCCATAAGTAGAGCTCAAAGAAATAACCCTAGGAGGGTTATTTAGACCTCCTTCTCCTCGGTATCTTGAAAATGTGCTCAAAGAGTGAGCTTACAGCGACATATGAGCATAATCATGAATCTATACAAAATTGTACATATCAACATATGGAATATAATACAACCATCCTTTTTGTTAATAAATCACCTACAATATATAGAAAGATGTTGAGGGGCAAGCCACTCAAGCTACAGGAAGGAATCTCCAAGGATCAAACTATGAAATACATGAGTTGCTACAATTGCACAAAATGTCGGAGGGCAGTGATAGCACTATCTATATTATGGTAGCTGCTGAAATATATACATATACATGAAATATGGCTGATATATATAAATAAATGCACAACAATAGAGGATTGGGCTCCAATACGAGATTTCTAGCCAATCTAGGAGAGATTGCTAGAAATGCTGGAAAATGTACAATGTGACAATCTAACTTGTCACTGCAACTAAATCAAAATATAAATGAGGCTGAAGTAGATCAGAAATAGTGATTCCCTCCTCTGATAGTATATCTAAGCAAAATTCTGATCCTTTTACTCAGAAACAACTCCACCTGATGAGGTCAAATAACCCTCCCAACAACTGCTAGCCAAAATAATGCAGGTCAAGTTGGAAAGTACACTGTGAGGGAAGCTGAATGGTTGACCTGATGCCAATGATATGAAAATAAGCCCGGGAGTCCTCCTCACTGATCCTTCAATGAATAGCTGAGCTCTCCACTGAAAATAAGCCGAGTAACAACTCAAGATCCTCTGTTGCTGCACCCAGCAGCACAAAATTATTCTACACCAGGAATAACGTTGTGACTGAAGGAGCTAGCTTGGCCAAATGCCAGAATGAGGAAATGCAGCTCTAGAACCTCTCCTTTCCCTGAGGATGAGGCAGTGATTCCAGACTGGGAGCACCCTAGTGCTATGCAGCACTGCACTCTTGCTAAACAGCAAGAGGAGCAAAGTCTTAATAGACTAAGAAAAATAATAATCAAGCATGAGAAAAAATGGCTCTCCTCCTCTCCTCATATAGCAAGTGCTCTTCTCTACCATGGGTCCCATCCACATGTGATTTCGAACTCATGCATGTGATCCTCCACTAAAACTGTGCAGTCCGTCAAGGAGATACATTGTATCTAGACAGTGCATGTGGACTTGGTCAAAATGTCTAGATCAAGCATGATCCAGTCCTGTTCACACCATGTGGTCCTCAATTTAGTTGCTTTATTCTTCCTCCTTTTACATGAGGAGTGTTTATTATTCCTTATCAAGGATTATGGGACCTTCTTACCCATTTTATTTAATTAAATAAAATACTGCCAACTATAATGTTCCTTTTAGCTTGAGGCTAAAAATTAGGAACATTACAGTCCCCCCCCCTTCAAAATGTTTCTTGCCCTCAAGCAACTGCAAAGTAGAGAAAAATTTCCTCCTCCTCTTCTTGTAGCCTCCTCATGAATAGACCCCACCATAGCTCATCAAAATGTGCAATGAATTTGTCCTCCATGTATCCCTCCAAGTGTGTAAAACCAAAGTATACATCACGAGATAATAGAAGATGCAAGTGGAAGTCTCCTTGTTGTTCAATGGCCTCCTCAAGGTAGGAGTGATGGAAAGCATGGGAAGTCTTATTCCCAATGACTGACTCTTTCACCCATGCAATCATCCAAATGAGATGAGCCATCTTAGGTAGCTCATCAAAGCAGTCCTCATCCCCGGATCTATGGAACATATTGGGGCTGAATCGAGAGTTTAGACTTTCCAATCCAAGTAGTTTCTCCCTCCATTTATGATAAGTGTGAGGCAGTTGCTGATATTGGGCTGAAATTTCATGGCCTCTACAATTGGCCCAAGCCTCCCCACAAAATGAATCAACCATGAAGTGCCTCCTCCAATAACGTATTTTCTCCCAATAGCTCCTCCTACATGGAGAGAAAATTAGTGACATGGCAATCATGGTGTGCCCATTGTTTCTCCTGAAACATACAACATGTAAAAATGGGAGAATCATACTCCCAATGGGCATATTCAACTCCAAGCCCACTCTCCAAGCAAGGCCTCCCATGAGTATACAGTCATCGGTAACATATGGAAGCAAAATACAATGAAAACAAGTTGCCACATAGCAACCAGAGATTGAATCATAGTTCCACATGAGGAACCAACGCAGTGCATTCCATGCCTACCTCAAAACAAAAGATAACAAATGCTTTAATAGCCACTTGTTTTCTGTCACAAACATCTCATAATTTGAAAACATGTAAGTATAATTTGGTGCCAATGGTGCACACCAAGAGGTATGTGGCTTCTCCCACAAACCACCATTAAGGTAGCCAAAATCAATGAACAAGTAGCTGCAAGTACATCATACAAAATGCAAGAAGGGATGATCCTCCTTGATACAATATGCTACTCATATAAAGTAAAGAAGTACAAAACATAATGTGAAATTATACCTTCTCTACCATGTACTTGAGGCCTTGAGCTGAAATGGCTCATCTAAATGCTCTCCCTCGCCTCCAATGAGTAGGGACGTGGTTGTTCCAACCTCTCAAAAATTATCTGGGCTATGCATCTGTCCATATGCTAATATAGATCATGCTAAATTCCCTCCCAAGTGAGCTCCTCTAGCAAAGAAAAGTATGCATCCAACTGCATAGCTAGAAGGTCCTCATGTGCTGGATGCAATAATTTCTCCTTGAGACTAGAAGCTCTCGTCAAGAAGATCTTGCCATTAGTATAGATGACCATCTCATCAATAATGTATCTGTCATCTCTATCTGGGTCATCTAGAGTCATGCATGCATCTAGATCCTAGGATTACTCTACCAAGAGCTGAGTCCTCCAACCTGGATCTACCCTCCTCATAGACAACGCTGGTGATCTACAATGTGCAACTCCCATCATGCTGTTGTCTACTAATTTGACATCCCCCATGCCAAAGTAATCCTCCAATATGCTGCCATGCATATCATGCAGGTGCTCATGCTCAAATAGTACTGGTGTCCCTTGGAAGTTGGCCCCCCATGAGAAGCTGTCATCCAAAAGGAATCTCCTAATCCTGGTCAGTATAAGCATGAGTGACCTCCATATAATCCCATGTATGAAAGAGTCCTCCCTCAAAGGAAGTATCCTCTGTCTCTCGAAGTCTGTGGAGTATTCATCCCGTATAACCTTCACCCCTCCTGAATCCAAGAATGATGAATCCCAAAGTAAGATGCCTCTGATCAATGCCGAGTCCGGTGGCTTCCCAGGTGGAATGCCTCCCTGTAGTGAGACATCAAAATGGGAAATAAACTGTGTATATGAGAGATATGGATGGTCCCTCTCTCCATTACGCAGTGCAGTCTCCCTCCTATGTGAAAAAATCTCCTCAAAAGATAAGGGTGAATGCTCATTCCCCCCAGAATGCTAATCCATTTTTCCTCCTCCATCCTTCATTTCACAATCCTCTAATACTACTGCATGTTGTTCAAGAATTGTGACTAGGTCCCCAAATGTAGTACCCCTTGCAATCCCTTGCATAGGCACAAGGACTCCTCTCATAGAAGCAATGGCTCCCATCTCATCTCCATGTGGTGATGGATTTCCCTCCAATGATAAAGCATTGTGGGTTCTTCTATGCATCTTCTCTTCATCATTATGTGAGTATGCCTCCTCCTCAAGGAGAGACCATGGATTTCGGTCTTCTTCTGAAAGAGGGATCTTCATGTTATCACAAATGGAAGAGTGCCCTTCATACAATGGGGGTTTTTCCTTTAGCAAGTCATTATTATAGTTCTCTTCCCCTCTAGCAATTTGGAGTGAATTTTGTTTCATGTCTCCTTCCAATGTCTGCAAAGTGTTTGAAGATATCATGCATGATGATATACATTGACTCCCATCAAATTTATTCACCAAACCCTTAGTGAATTCATCATAGGTTTTTACATTTGCATGATAACATGAAACATAAATTTTAAACCACCAATCATGGACCATACTTTTGAGATGCAACGCTGCTATAGTGATGGCCTCCTTGGTTGCAACTTGGTGTAGTTGAAAATATGCATCAAGATCCTCCACCCAAGCTGTGGCTTTGCACCTTGCTTATCCATCGAAAGTGGATAGAAAGAATATATCTTTATTTATCCCTTTCTAGCTGCTGGATCTTGCTCCCCTGAGTCTGCAAAAACTCTTGGAAGTCCAAGTGAACTTTGAATCTCCATGATTGAGATTCATACTCCCAAAGAAAATCAATCAAGGCCTCCTCCCTTGGTGACTCATCTTCCTCTATTCTCCCTACAGTAGATGTGGGAAATGTACTGCACTGTGGATCTGCATGTGTGGCTGAATGCTCACACCCAACGTGGTCACAACTAGGGCTTGCTTTATCCACAAACCCTCTCAGGAATTTTTCCATTTTCCCCTTTCTTTCTCCTCAAGATCTTCAATGATACCCTCAAGGGTCTAGAAAAGAAGAAGGGAAACCTCCTCTTCCGCCATTCCTCTTTTTTTTTTTTCTCTATACATCTCGGGTATAGTATCTTGGGTTGCACATGCTGAGCCAAGATTGATGCTCTGATACCATTGTAATATTCCTTTTTCAAAAATTTCTACATTATGGTCCATGAGGACGTTGTATGAGGAAGGCAGTGTAAAAATAAGCTGAAAGGGGACTTAGATCCCTTAGCTAACACACCATACATTACACTTCCATAATTATATCTCAAAGTTAATAACCCTAGGAGGGTTATTCAGACCTCCTTCTCCTCGATATCTTGAAAAAGTGCTCAAAGAGTGAGCTTATAACAACATATGAGCATAATCATGAATCTATACAAAACTGTACATATCAATATATGGAATATAATACAGCCATCATGTTTATTAATAAATCAGCTACAATATATAGAAAGATGTTGAGGGGCAAGCCACTCAAGCTACAGGAAGGAATTTCCAAGGATAAAACTATGAAGTACATAAGTTCCTGCAACTGCACAAAATGCCGGAGGGCAGTGACAGCACTGTCTATATTATTGTAGCTGTTGCAATAGATACATATAAATTAAATATGGCTGATCTATATAAGGAAATTCCCAACAATAGATGAATGGGCTCCAATACAAGATTTCTAGCCAATCTAGGAGAGATTGCTAGAAATGCCGGAAAATGTACAATGTGACAATGTGACTTGTCACTAGAACTAAATAAAAATATAAAATGAGGCTGAAGAAGATCAGAAATAGTGATGCCGTCCTCTAATAGTGTATCTAAGAAAAATGCTGATCCTTTTACTCAAAAACAACTCCACCTGATGAGCTCAAATAACCCTCCCAGCAACTGCTAGCCAAAATAATGCAGGTCAAGCTGGAAACTACGCTGTGAGGGAAGTTGGATGGTTGGCCTGATGCCAGTGGTATGAAAATAATCCCAGGAGTCCTCCTCAGTGATCCTCCAATGAATAGCTGAGCTCTCCATTGAAAATAAGCCAAGGAACAACTCAAGAGATCCTCTGTTGCTGCACCCAGCAGCACAAAATTATCCTGCTCCAGGAATAACGTTGTGATTGAAGGATCTAGTTTGGAAAAATTCCAGAATGAGGAAATTCAGCTCTAGAACCTCTCCTTTCCGTGAGAATGAGGTAGGGATTCTTGACTAGGAACACCCTAGTGCTATGCAGCACTGCACTCTTGCTAAACAGTAAGAGGAGAAAAGTCTCAACAGACTAAGAAAAATAATAATCAAGCATGACAAACAATGGCTGTCCTCCTCTCCTCATATAGCAAGTGCTCCTTTCTACCATGGGTCCCATCCACATGTGCCTTCCAACTAATGCATGTGATCCTCCTCTAAAACTACGCAGTCCATCAAGGAGATACATTGTATCTAGACAGTGCATGTGGACTTGGTCAAAATGTCTAGATCAAGCATGATCTAGTCCTCTTCACACCATGTGGTGCTCAATTTAGCTGCTTTCTTCTTCCTCCTTTCACATGAGGAGTTTTTATTCTTCCTTCTCAAGGATTATGGGGCCTTCTTACCCATTTTATTTAATTAAATAAAATACTGCTAACTATAATGTTCCTTTTAGCTTGAGGCTAAGAATTGGGAACATTACACATAGGGATCAAGTTGTCCACCAACTAACGAATTTGTTCCATCGCCTATGTACAAATTTGGGTATTAAATATTTGGAGAAACACTTGGTGCTCAAGTACCCCTATTGTTTGCACAAATACATTAAGGAGGAAATGGAGTTCCTCGACAAATTACGAGAATTTTGAGGTCTAAAATGGGCCTCCTAAAAAAATGTACAACCGAAATAAAATTTGTAACAACCAATAGGATTCAAAATGTTGATGTAAACCATGGGAGATGATTCACCATTTTTGGAGTAAAAAAGTAAACAGATAAAAATATAAAAAATAATAAAACTAATTTTCAACTTGTATTTTCAACTTATCTCGCTGAGGTGTTACTCAAATTTTGAGCAGGAGTACTTGTTGGATGAAAAATTTAACTCCTCATCCAAGGAGCACCCATGTTGCATACTTTTGATGGACCCCACTACACGAAAAATGAGAAATACCTGAAAATATGTACCTCTAATAACGTTTTTCAGGTACTTCTCATTTCTAGTGTAGAAAGGTAAATTGAAAGTACGCAACATGGGTACTCCTTAGATTGGGAATCAGATTCTACATCCAATGAGTGTTGTCACTCAAAATTTGAGTAAACCCATAGGGAGAGAAGTTGAAAATAGGAGTTGAAAAAATAGATGTTTCTTTTTTTCTATCTAAAATTTGATGACGTAATCTAATATTATTTTATTATTTCGACTATTTTTTATAATTTCCTTAGGGGGCCCATTTTAGACTTCAAAATTCCCCTAATGTTACCTTAGTTAGCATGACATATTAAGATGTCACCAAGATCGAAAAACAATTTAAGCAGAAGAAGAGATACTTTGGATCTGCAAATCCGAAGCCAGGGAAAGGTGCCCCCAAACTGTAAAACAAGGGGCAAAGCCAAAGTGGGGTGACTTGGGATAACCGATCATAGTAGCAAGTGAAGAAAAACAAAATAAAGGAAAATAAGGACACAGGGAAGTGGTGTGAATTTCATGAAATCTCCACTCATAACACTAATTAGTGTCAGGTGAAATAGTAACTCGTCACTGACCTGAAGGTATACAAATTAAATGCATGTTTTGATTCTGATCCAGAACAAGACAAGTGGAATGAAAAAGAGAAGGAAATCATTACTGCAAGAACTAATGCGACGAGTGCCACCACCAAGATGCAGAAGGAGGAACCCAAAGATCCAAAGGAGGTGGAGCACCTCTTCCATTCCAAGATGTGGGTGAAGGGTTATCCACTGCAATCCATTTTCAATGGCAAAGAAAAAAAAAACTCATTTTAGTAGAGGTCGAAAGAAGCTCAGCATATTTACCACAACAAACCCACAACTGTATACCATTTGGTGGCTTCACCAAGGAAGAGAACTCTGCGCCAACTAGCAATGTCACCTTCCCTACAGAATCAAGCCATTCACGGATGAGGTACAATGTGATATTTATCCTCTTGAAGTTTCTGATTTATTATTATGTCAACCATACTTGTTGAAGCGACATGTTGTGTATGAGTATATGCTTCATTCTTTAATCATTACTTTGGGATATAAGTTGTACATGATATTGGAGGTAGTACCACCCTCAGTAATGTATTCCATTACTACAAATAAATGAAGTAAGATTATTCCTAAGCCAATAAATTTATTTTCATTACGATTCTCCCACATGGCAAGAGGAATATTGTGGTTGCAGCCTACAAAAAAGCCTCCCCTACGCAATAGCAAAAGATGGACAAAGTTGTGGAGGAATACAAGGATATTTTCTCCTCACCCACAGGGATTCCTCTACACTTTCAAGTCGAGCACTTCATTGATACGACCCCAAGCATGTCACTACCTAATGGGACAATTTGTTGAAGCTTTTTTGTGGAGAATAATAAAATCAAGAGGCAGATCCAAGAGATATTGCAGAAACAGTTGATTAGGCCAAGTTCCTCACCCTTTTGGAGCCCAATCATGTTGGTATAGAAGAATGATGATGCTTGGAGACATTGTATAGATTATCGGGTGCTGACCAATATCAATGTCTGGATTAGGTATCCAATCCCATAGATGGATGACCTCCTGGACCAACTCAGGGGAGTCAAATATTTCAGCAAAATTGACTTGAAGTCTAGCTATCACTAGGTACCAATCGAACCCTCTAATGTATGGAAGACTACCTTCAAGTCTAAGGAGGGCCTCTTCAAACAGTTGGTCATGCCTTTTAGGTTTACAAATGGCCCCACAACCTTCAGGAGGTTGATGGAATACATCTTGCGGCCTTTTACCAACTCATTTGTGGTGGTGTATTTCAATGAAATCTTGATCTTTAGTCTGAGTTGGGAGGAATACCTCGACCACATTTGACAGGTCATCCAAACACTACGACAACACAAGTTCTGTTCCAACTTGGAAAAATTCACAGTTGGTATGACCCATGTTCAATACCTGGGGTACAACATTGATGAGCGAGGTGTGCATGTGGATCCTACAAAGATACATGTCATTCGAGAAGGACCAGCACCAACCACTCTAACATAGCTCCACATCTTTGTAGGACTTTGCAACTTCTACCACAGGTTTGTGTTGGGATTCTCCCATATCACATGGCCCTTGAGTCAAATCAAATTATGATCAAGTATCATTTCATTAGAGAGTAGGTCACTGAAAAGAATATCAAGCTTGAATATGTTGGCACAAAGGAACAAATTGGTCACATATTCACAAAACCATTACCTCATAAAGAATTTGAGTATCTTTGCCAAAAGCAAGGTATTCTCCCAAGTTTTTCATTAGACTCTTTCTCTTATCTAGCTAAGTTAAAGAGGGGAATGGAGGTGTGTATAGGTATGGAGGATGAAAGTTTGTCAGGGGGAGTTACCTTTTTCCATTGATTACAAAGGGGGGAGACAATTTAGTAGGAAGAGGAGTCACGATCATAGGGGGAGTACTTGTGTTGCCAATAATGCCAAGGGGGGAGATTTTTGATCAGTGGTTGTAATTGATGTCAACCTAAGTAGCACTAGGGGCTACCTCGATCTTGCATGGGAATTTAGACTTGAAAACTTACTCTTTTCTAAGTCAAGGATCTTTTTAATGGATTCCACTTGTCTATATTTTTCTATTGATATATGACACACCACGTAATTCTTCATGGTTTAAGAGATATATGTGTTTGAAGTTAGTAACCCAAATTACTGGGCTAAAATGCCATGGGGTTGTGGCATGACACTCATCATTGGCTTTGGTCATTAAATATTCAATAATTAATAATGTTTTAAGCTCTTAAAATCCCTCCAATGTTCACTTTTTCAAGACCCTTCCAATCTAATAATTTCTATAAATTGTGACCCTCATATCCTCCTCATGGAATGATTTTGCTACCTCAAACAGGGTATTGTGAACTTTTTTCTATAATTTTTTTCCAAGAAGCTTTAGAAGATGAACTTAAAAAATATTTCATCCAGAATCTTTATGAACATCGTGAAACAATTTCAAATCTTGATTCGCTGTATTTTCGAAGATATGAAATGAGGAAGTTAGGGTTTTTGGACGCTCTCGAATTCCATGTCAAACAAGTGGCATTGGGAAAATTGTTATAAATTTCCCTTTGAGAATTTTATTAAAATTTTGTAAAAGGGGAAAGAAATATTATGAATTGTAGGTTGTTGGGTATCTTGCCCAGGACCAGGGAATGAAATCATGACACATGGCACTTCGTATGAGTTTTCTCTACTAAACTAGTATATAATCAGGTCATCAAGAGAGATTGGGCATAACTCTTTCTTCATTAATAAAAGATCTATCATATCAATGAGTTTTTTATGAGGACTCATAGGGCTACCATGGGATGAAATTTCAGACCTTGGAGTTCTGAAATTACATAGAGATAGAAGATTCAATATCAAGCTTCTAGAAGGCGAGAAAAATTATGTATTCAAGGATCACTGCAGTAAGGACCACACATCAACAGTCAAGTGTAAGTATGCTACAAAAAGGTATGTATGATTAGTGTTTTCATTTTAATTTGATTATCGTCTCTGATATGTGTTTTTGTAGGAGAATGTAAGAATTTAATATGTATGTTTTTTTTATTTTTGTTCATAAATTTTGAACATATTTACATTTGAATTTTGAATATTTCTCTGAAATATCCTTTCCAGGATAGTGTAAGTAATTTTTTTGTATATTTTTTTTAGTCTTGATAATTAATTCATGTACAGGAAGGAGGACACAATAGGACAAATCAGTACTATAGGTTCTTGGGTATCATTTTCAGGACCAAAGGATGAAAGAATGACACGTGGCACTTCATAGAAGTTCACTCTACTAAACTAGTGTATAATGATATCATCATGGGAGATTGGGCATAACACTTTCTTGATTAATCCAATATCGATCAAACCTATGGGTTTGGAAAGAGGGCACATAGGGCTACCACAGGACCGAATTTGAGACCTTGCAGATCCGAAATTACATAGATATAACAGATTGAATATCAAGCTTCTAGAACGCAAGAAAAAATATGAATTCAAAGATCGCTACAGTAAGGACCACACATCAACAATCAAGGGTAAGTCTACTACAAGAAGATATGTATGATTAGTGTTTTCATTTTAATTTGAATAACATCTCTGACATATATTTTTGTAGGACAGTGTAATTATTTTCTATGTATGTTTGTATCGATTTTTTTCATAAATGTTGAACGTATTTACATTCGAATATTTTATATTTCTCTGACATATGTTATGCAGGACAATGTAAGTATTTTTTTTGAATTTTTGTTTGGGTCTTGTTACTTAATCGATGTGCATGAAGGAGGACACAATAGGATGAATCAAATACATAATACAAGGATTGTAAGGCCAAAGTACCATTACTTGAAGAAAGCACAATAGTACCTCATCAGCTGTTAGTGATCCAAGAAGCAGTGTGAGGTCCAGTATCACATCGTGTCAAAAGAAACTTTTGTAAAAATAATCATTGTAAAATTTTAAATTAATCATTATTCTAAAAGAGTCAATCTTCCTAGAGTTAAAGAAAAATTCTCGGAAGGTGTCTGAGTCGTTGTTGGATAATGTTATGGTTGGGTTGCAGGTCATAGTGTGATTGGGTGATTGGTCTAGTTCAAGAAAATCATTGTGAATCATATTATGTCATTGATAATTTTCCCGGGTATGGGATTTGACACTCTTGTCTTATTTTTTATAATTATAGGGTTGTGGGAAGGTGCTAGGTTGGTGCATGAAGTCACCTACAGGTTGGAGCTTCTGAACACTTCAGGGTGGTAGTTCGGTCTAGGATGTGAGGGTAACCATTTAGTTGACTATGGAAGAAACCAGGGCATTGGGGCATCCTTCCACTAGTATAAAACGATGAAATTAGTGACTAGATGACTAAAAAAGTTAATCACTACAATTATTTCAAGCGAATTACTACTAAATTCGAGTAATTTTAGGTGACCAAACTAAAAATGACTAATTTAGTTTCAGGATAAAATATATAATTAGATAATAACTGACCAAACTAAAATACACTAACTAAAATGACTAATTTAGTCCAAGACTAAAATATATGACTACATAATAAGTGAAAAAATTTGTAATGACTATCATAAATTACTACTATAGTACAAGAATAAAAACATGACTAGATAATAGGTACAACAAGCATATGCATTAGTCATTTATGTTAGTAATTTTTTAATGTGTCACTCGGGAAATGGAAAATTACAATTTTGATATTGAAGTGTTTCATTTCACTACACGGGTCTCTTAGTCCATCTACAGTGTTAAAATTTAGAGACAAAGGGGTCTTTGAATCCATCTACAATGTTAAAATTATAAATACCCTTTTGTGTCTAAATTTTAACACGATGGATCGATTCAAATATTCTCAACATCATTTTGACCTTCATTCATTGTCGAGGAAAAGCTCTCCTTCACCAATTTGTACAAGGATGGCAAGGCCAATGATACTTGAGATGAAGGACAAGAAAAAAAATAAACCAGAGAAAGTTGTAACTTTTAAAAACCCTAAGAAATTCATAATACATTGAATGTCTTTCTCTGATCTCTAGGATGAAAGGGAAACCAAAATCGAACCTAGACAACCCCAAGAAGATATTTGCAACCCCTCATAAATGGCCTCAAGCAATGGGCTCGGAAAAACTATTAACTTGGCCAATTAATATAAATCGATATTATTTTAAAGACATGTTATTCCATAAATAATTCTACAGATACACGCCTTGAAAAAATATGCACAAATTCTAATAATACATTCACATTATTATAATGTGCACACATTATCATCAGAAAACCAGAAATAGTAACAATTCTTGTGGCTCTTTATGTAGAATAACATGCCATGGCTCCCATATCCATGTTTAAATATAAATATCCCTTAAAAGTATCTATGTGGTTGTTTGAGGGTTACTTCATGTTTGAGGTACCTAGCCTCTAAATTTTCGTTAGGACATGGCAGGTAAGTGCAACGTATGCGATATAAGTGATTCATGGTCATGCTTAGCTAGTAAGGTAACATTGAAGATGCTTTGTGAGCATGTTTCTTGAGTGGTATTATAAAATCAAGTCAAATAAAAATTCTAGCCCCATGAAAAATTGTATTAAAAGTTTGAATGCAAAATTGTGGAATTGTTTTTCACTATCCATGCCCATTTCACTGGAGAAGTTGATGGGGGTGTATTCATGATGATTTTAATAATTCAATTTGTGAAGAATGTAAAGACCTTCCTTGAGGTGCCACTGGAAATGTTATCTGATATAAGATGTTAAGAAAATGTGATAAAGGGTTCATAACTAGTTTAAATGTTTCATAGCCCTCATGATCGACTCGCAATGATCCCTAAGAGATTTAGGATGATGTACTAGTTTGGTGTCGACTAGGAGGATGAAGGATGTCTAGCTTAACAAGGATGGATGATCAATGAAGTGTTGCAACACAAATTCACCAAAGGATAACACAATATCACAATGTGTTTGATAGTGTGTTAACCATGGAAAGGAAACATAGTTGATGAGTGTTTTGAAGGTAATTTGAAGCATGTTTCCACTATGAACATGGCCTTTAGAGAAATAAAAGACGTTAGCATAGATGGAGAAAACATAGTCTTACAATAGGTGGTTATTTATTGAAGTGTGTTTCCTTGAGGGAGGTAGTGAATGGTAGTTTATGTGTGGGTGGTGATGAAACAACATCACTTATATTGAAACAAGAACTACAACATTTCCTATAGTTTAAGGAACCTAACTTGGGTTTGGTTAGCACATGTTGGCTAGGCATAGTTGGAGTGATACAAGAGTTTAATGGTCATGCACAACTAGTAATGTCACATGAATTCCATAAGACAACTAGGCTTCTTAAGTGGTATTAGATGCTCAAGTGGATTGAAAATATTACCCTCATGACAAATGGTATCAACACCACATATAAATGCAAAAATTATGAAGTGTATGTTCACCATCAATGCCTTGTCCATCAGAGAAGCCAATTTATCAGGAGATCATGTATTTTACTCAAAATTGAAAGTGCTCAAAACTGTACCGAACCTGAGCGACCAGGTATATCTCGTTGTTATGATTTTGGCACCTTGAATGGTTCGAAAAACCGATGTAATATGAGGGAGATATCGCATTTTGATTGTTTTCCTAAATAACTAAAATTTTGTGACAAGAGTGACTGGGATGCCCAATCAGCATGTAAGTTCATTCAGCAAAAATGGAATATTATGGGAATAATCCATTTCCTCCAAACTGATATGGTTTCGCCATGTGGTGCATTTAGGGGTGTTGATTTGGTTTTGTACGAATTTTTGTGGCTTTTTATACGAGTGACACGTGGCCAACCCAGAGGCTACCACGTGTCCCCTAGATAGTTGTGCAAAATTATGTTTGCGTTCGGGGGGGGGGTTGACCCCGTGACCTCTAGTGTGCCTGCAGAAGCCTCGAGAAACTCTGCTATTGAAGGACTTAACCATATTTCCTTGTACTTCTTGACGCTCCCGTTAGCAGGTTGCTTCACTTTTTAGATCCATCTCAAACCTACAACTAATTTCCCTTCCGTCCTTGGGACAATCTCCCATGCACTGTTTCTGACAATTGAATCATACTCTTTCACCATGGCATCTACCCATGCGAGATCCTCCACAACTTCCTTGAAAGAGGATGGTTTTGTCACGATACACTTGCTCATCAGAGCCATGTATCTAGTAAATCGGTCAGGTGACTGTCTCTGTCTGCACTGTGATGTAGGTGCTCCTATATTTTGCGCTGCATCAATATTCAGTTGCTCAGCTTCTATAGTGCACTTCCTCCCTCTGATGTTTGGCATTGCATGAGTGGTTTCTTCCACTCCATCAACCTCCTCTTGTGGCTAATCGACATCCCGAGGCTCATCTTTAGGAACAAGTAGCTCCTCATTTGCATGCAAGTGTAGCTCCCTCTCAAGCGACAACTTCATGGATTTCTCCTTGTGAAATTTGATATCCCATCGCACAACAATCATCAGACTGTCTGGAAAATACACATGATAATTGTGAGGTGTTTCTGTGTACCCCACAAATATCCCAGCCTCTGTGGTTGGCTCCAGCTTCTTCCTGGCATCCTTCGTCACATGAATGTCAACAGTTGAGCCAAAAATCTTCAAATGAGAAATATAAGTTTTCTTACCAGAAAACGCCTCTTTAGGTGTACTCATGCCAAGTACTCTATGAGGACAATATTTTTCCACATAAACCACAGTGTTGCATGCCTCAGCCCACAAGTGTATGGGAAGGCCCTGATCATGCAACATCGCCTATGCAACACCCATGATTGTTCTGTTCTTTCTCTCTGTGACCCCATTCTACTGTAGGTTATAAGGTGCTATGAGTTCTCTTCGAATTCCTTTTTTGCTGCAAAATCCTTTTAATTCACCAGAGATGTATTCACCACCATTATCGCTCCTTAGAGCATTCACCTGCTTCCCTGACTCTTTCTCAACCAGTGCCTCAAACTCACAGAACTTTGAGTATGTCTCGTTCTTCTTCTGCATGAATAAGATCCAGCACTGACGAGAAAATTCATCAACAAATATCACATAATACATGTGCTTTTCTATTGAAGCTACTGAGAAAGGTCCACACATGTCTGTGTGAATTCTCTCAAGGATTGTTGTGGCGCAACTATCATTCTCATGAAAATTGGTCTTCAAAAATTTTCCAAAATTACATCCCTTGCACTGATCTGACTGCACAAGTGTACCCTTGGAAAGCCCGGTAGAAATCTACTGAAAAATTTTCAAACCACCATGGTGAAGATGGCCCAATCTCCTGTGCCACAATTCACCCTCATCCCGACTCACCACTGCTTCTGCTTTGCCTGCCATTGCTGCGCAGCCATCTACTTGCAATTGATAAAGGTTCTTAACTCAAACCCATATCCTCTGGGTTTCACTAGTTGTTTTACTACGTAGGAAAGACTTTCCCTCGCTAAAAACAATATCATAACCCTTGTCTTCCAACATCGCCACAGAGATCAGATTCTTCTTAAATCTTGGAACATGCATGACATCCTTCAATATGAAAGGTTTACCTAACTCCCTCTCAAAGGAAATGGTCCTGATACCAGTCGCACTATATCTACCATCATCACCCATCTTGATGTGCACTTCAAGATCCTTCTCATCTAGATCACTAAACAAATCTTTGTCTCTGGTCATATGGAAAGATGCACCAGTGTCAAGAAACCACACTGATCCCATCACACTTGAAACCAAGCATTTGATCAGCAAAAAATTCAGCTCAAACTGCGAGGCTAAGGCCTCTCCAACTATAGATCCAACATCTTGCTTATTTTTCTTCTTCTCTGGAGAATTAGTGGCGTAATTTCCGTGTTGGTGACAGTGAGATCACTTCACCTTGGACAAGTCCTACTTCTTGCCTTTCGCACCGGATTGAGAAGGATTTTTATTTCCCTTCCATTTCCTTGCTTTGGAAGCCAAAGCGAAATTTTATTCATCTTCATTCTTCGATGAAGATCCATCCCTGGTACCCCGCCTTATCTCCTCCTGCATAAGATCCGACCAAAGTCGCTCCCATCCTGGAAGTTTCTCTCGACTATTGACAGAGTCCTTGTAGCTATGCCAACTCTTCGAAAGCCCAAGCAGAGCCAAGTTCACCAATTCCTCTTCATCTAAAGGAACCCCCACACTTCCCAGCTCATCCTTGTAGTGCACGAACTTCATGAGGTATTTTGGTATATTGTCACCTTTCTCCATTTTTATTTTTCTGAGCTTCTCTTTAAGCGCCAACTTCCTCTAGTCGCTTCTTCTTTGGAGCAAGTCTGTCAAAGCTTTCCACATTAAGAATGGAGTATCTTTACCGTGAAGGCTGGACACAATGTGATCCTTCACACCTTCCAATGGAATTCGTCGACACTTTGCTACCTTCTTTTGCCATCCGTCAAGTGCGGTTGCATCGCTAGAACTAGGCTTTGCAATATCAGTGTCTATGAACTCCTTCAGCCCATTATCATCCAACACTGCCTCCATCTTGTCCTTCCATGCAATATAATTTGAACTTCCATCAAGGGAATACTCCAATCGCAATCCGTTGAAAGACATTTCAATGATTTCTCAACTTCGACACTAAGAAAACACTGCAGCAAATTTGAATTCCACCAGCACAAAACTCAACCGCTTTAATAATTGCAATATGTTCCAATGATCAAATGCTCTGATACCATGTAAAAATTATATAACTTATGTGTTATATATCCAAGATTCTCCTGATCACACACTATTTTAACTTCAGGCGCAACACAAAATCTATTCCACCATTGATCATCACATGCAGAAATTAAATCAATTGCAATGCACACATGAAACAATAAAAATTCACACACATTAACATAGATGTTTAACGAGAAAGCCTGAAGCTGAAAACCCGAACTATATATATATAATATATGTCATAGAGATCATTTAACAATCCTCATACAAATCTGATCATATCAAGCTGTCAGTACAATACAATTGCTACACAGTAATCAGGCTCGTTCTTGCAAATCCATGCACCGATATCTGCCACCTACTAGCCTGCCTCTACTGCGCAATCCCTGCTGAATAATGGCTCTAAATGAACTCGAATCCACCAAGCTTGCACTATGCAATCCTCATTGGCATCTCCACTGAGTGTTGGATGCAATAAATGCATCACTATAGTCACAACTGATAGTCACACTTTCTCTTTCACCTACATCTCCATTGGTCTCCACTGAAACTACCATGCATTGTAGTTAACTGATGTATTCTTCTATTGATTAATGAGTTATTATTTAGTGAATTAATTAACTAATTAATTCACTCCACTCTCACTAGTGTATCAATCAGTTAGACTAGATACAACTAGCTTAACTGAGTCTAACTGAGTTAAACTAAATACAACTCCACCAACTACTTCTCTAACTCCACCAAACTTTGTGACATGAGTTCCAACTAAAGTCCTCCATGCATTATCTCTAGTAAACCCTCAGGAATAGCGTAATTCCTTCTGTCAGCTACTGTGCCACATCTGTGCTCTTAACTGAAGTGCTCCAAGAGAATAAGATAATATTTAGAGTCCAAATATTATTAAGAGATAATAATATTCGACATATCTATTTTTATACTGGAAATCTAAAAATAGATTCTGCCCAATATGTCTAAAACTAGAAGTCCATCTATTATCGAATTTGAGATAGCCATTGGAGATACATATTGATGCTAGTGATTATGCCATGGGTGCAGTAATTTTACAGTATGGTAAGCCTATCACTTTTCATTCTGAAACATTCAATGGTGCCGTAACTAATTATCCTATATATGAAAAAGAGTTGTATGCATTGGTACAAAATGTAAAGAAGTGGAAAAACTACTTGATGGATAAAGATATGATTATACATATCGATCACCAACAATTACAGTACTTGTAGTCGCAAATGAAATTGCAACAATCACAACATTTCAGGTGGATGGGATTTCTTCAATAGTTTCACTTGGTTATCAGGTACAAGAAATGTATTTTCAATAAAGTTGTTGATATGCTTTCAAGGAAAATTATAAGTGCTTCTAATTTACTTAAAAATGATTCTATTGTACATGAGAGTTACATAGAACAATATGCACATGATCCTAATTTTCAAGATGTGTATTCTAGTTTGAGTGAAGGGAATCAAGTTGAGGAAAATGATTATCACGTGCATAAAAATTTGTTGTTTCATTTGGGAAAGCTTTGTATACCACAAGAGAGAGGCTTAATGTCATGAGAGAGGCTCATTTGACTCTTATTGCTGGACTCTTTGGGTTAAGCAAAATAGTGGTGCATCTATAAAGGTATTGCTATTGGCCTCACATGATAGATAGTGTGTCACATATTATAAGAGGTTGTTTTATGTGTGAAACAAGCAATCCTAGCAATAGGAAGCTTAGGTTGTACACACCACTATCGGTACCATCAAGGCCATGGGAGATTGTCTCCATGGAATTTGTTGGAGGTGTACCTATATCAAGAAAACATCATGATTATCTTTATGTAGTTGTGGATAGATTCAGTAAAATGTGTATACTTATGCCATGTAAGAAAACCATAACTGCTGAACAAATTGCTGAACTTTATTTTCAACATGTATGGCTTCATTATGGATTTCCAACTTCTATTGTGAGTGACAGGGATTCAAGGTTCGTTGGGAATTTTTTGTCCAATATTTGGAAGATGATGGACACAAAGTTGAAAAGGAATATTTCATTTCATCTGCAAACTGATGGCCAAACTGAGGTCGTGAACAGTACCATTGTGCATCTATTGAGATGATATTGCAAAAAAAACATCCCAAATTGTGGGATGAACAACTGCATTACATTCATCACGCTTACAACCTTAAAAATCACTCTTCTACAAATACTTCACCTTTTGAAGCCTGCTTTGGGTATTTGAAGAAATTTCCATTAGACTTCATCTTTCAGAAGGATGTTGCAATTGATGGGCATAGTGATATTGACAAGGCTCGAAATTTTATTGAGAAAATTCATATTATTCATCAACACGTTCAAGAACAACTTCAGAAGAGTCAAAGAAAATACAAGGAGAGGCATGACAAACATAGAGTTGATCATAAGTTTCGAGAAGGAGATGAGGTATGGTTTCATATAAGCAAAGAAACGATGCAAGGAGAAGGTAAAAAAATAAAGCCCATCTGCTATGGTCCATTCAAGATTATCAACCAATTTGGTAATAATGCATTTAAACTTGAATTTACTTCGTATATGCAAATGTATTCAGTTGTAAATATTGAAAATTTACATTTGTATCAGCGTCCTCTGATCGATAATCAAGGAGTCATGTTCAATTGCCTTCTATTCAAGATTTATCGCCATAATTTCTAGATGATCTCAAGGAGGATACCATACTTGATAGGAGGACAAGAATATTTAAGAGGGGAAGAGTTGACTACCTTCAAGTTGGGCTCGAAGGAAGTAAGCCAAGCAAGGCAAAGTAGATGGATGTTGGAAAGGTGAGGGAGTTGTACCCTCATCTACTGAATAGGCAATTAAATTATTTTTAGGTCTAAAAGCTTCTCAATGGGGAGGTGCGATCAAGAGATCATGTATTTTGCTCAAAAATGAAAGTGCTCAAAATTGTACCGAACCTGAATGACCTAGTGGATCTCGTCATTCTGATTTTGGCACAATGAACGGTTCAAAAATTTGATGTCATATGAGGGAGATATTGCGTTCTGATTGTTTTCCTGAACATCTAAAATTTTGTAACAGGAGTGACTAGGATCCCAATCATCATGAAGGTAGAGTTAGCAAAAATGGAATATTATGGGAATATTCCATTTCATCTAGACTTGTAAGGTCTCACCATGTGGTGCATTCAGGGGCGTTGATTTAGATTTGTACAAATTTTTGTCGCTCTTTAGATGGGTGACATGTGGCCAGCCGGGAGGCTACCACATGTCCCTTTATTAGTTGTGCAAAATTATGTTTGGGTCTGGGGGGTTCGACCCCGTGACCTCCGACGTGCCTACACAAGCCTCCACCAACTCTGTTATCGAAGGAATTAACCATATTAGTTCTCCACATATTTTTGTAGTTGATTGGTTGTCAAGTTTGGGGACAGACCTCCAACCTGCTGGTGGCCACAACAGTGTTCACATGTTATATGTAAACCGCAATGAAAAACGTTGAACTGGCGGCTAACCAAACCATAACCTCTGTCGGTCTTTAAAACCATATCACAAGGTGCAGTCAAATATTATTTGTTGACAATTCCAGGACCATAACTCCAGTGGCAGTTAAAACATAGTTATCACATGCAAATGCCTCCACTTACCCATGATTAGTTCAACTGTTCGGGAACCCATAACCAACTCCATTTGAACAGTTAACCTTTGTGGTTTCGGCATGGGGTTCCTCCCCAAAAAATTAATATAATCGGGGTTTTGGTGGTTGGAATGTGGCCACCACCACCCCTTAATGGCTAACATTATGTTTTAAGCTAGTCGAGTTAAAGCGCGAAACCAAAATTATGGAGAAATAGCTATTTTTAACCACAAACAAGTGCATTTCTCCACATTAGTGGTGGTTTTGTAGGAGTCATTGGAAAATGGCTAGGGAGGTCAATTTTCGTCTAATTTCGGTGAAACAAGAGTTTACTTAGACTAATTTGAGAATTTTGGAGCCAATTGTGTAGAGAAAACAACCGTTGGAGGCTTGTAAACATATGCATTCGCAATTTTGAGCATAATGACAAAGAGGGACATGCCATTGGGAGTTGGACCAAGAGATGTAACCGAGGAGGGGTGAACTGCTTCACCATGCCTGTTGTGTAAATTTAATGTGTGATGTTATTTCTCTATTATACATTGTTGTTCAGTGCTATTTAGGCTTATTTACATGCTTAAAACTCACAAATTCATCTATCTATCATGGTTAAATTACTCATTCCTTAAGAAAACAAATGGAGACAAATTGTACATTTTTTTATAACTGAAAGGAAACATAGCACAACAAACTAATACAATCCTTTCAGATCAACAATGGAGCTATGTTGATGAAGATGCTAGCAATTAAGGTGGGGGGAAAGAATTCGAGGATCTTACTTGATGTGCCATTAGCAATGGCACAATGGATGGCTTGCTGGGTAAACACGACTAAGAGTGGACAATGAGTTTATATGTTTGGTATACTTTGTGAGTGAATTAGGTTGTTTCATGAGACAATTAGGATGGTGTACTAGTCTGGTTTGGACTAGGCGATCCCCTTACCAAGGGTTGAACATCCACAAAGGATTGTAACATAACCTTAGGGGAGGGTGATGTGAATTGGAAATATGTTTAATAATGTGTTTTCCATGGAAATACGACACCATTGATGAGTGAAATGGAAGTGGAATCTTGTTTCCATTAGGTACATGATCATTGAGGATGACATTGGGTTGGCCTTGATGGAGACAACGCAATTCTATATTGGGTGGTTAGTTGTTCAATAGTGCTTGGCTTAGAGTAGGTGGTAGAATGTTGCATATGGTTAGGTGGTGGGGATGTAGTATTACTTAGCACTAAATGGACATTTCAACATTTTTTATAATTTAGTGTGCTTCCATTTCAATTAAAATATGTTGGTTAATCATAGATCATTATGCCTAACTAGAAAAGTATATCACTCTTATACAATGACTAAATTTTTATAATTATATAATATGCTTAAATAATCACTTAATTTTTATAATTATATAGAAATTTTTTAAAATAAAATAAAAAGTTTAACACTGTGACACATCTCTCTCACTCTCTTCTTCTTCTTCTTATTCTCTTTTTTTTTAACAATCATAACTTAGCTTTATACCAACCTAGATCCACCTCAATTACAGATCTACCATGCACTTAGAGGGATCAAATTTCTTTTCACTCTAAAAGATATTTGATCCTTCTAGGTGCTTGGTAGATCTCGAGTTAAGATGGATCTAGTACAGTTTAATTAATAGTTATAAATAATTATAATTTTTTTTTTTTTTTTTTTGAGTCAAAATAGTTAATAAAACATTAGAACATCTCTATTATGTTGGTCTTTTATTTATATTTATATTTCATTTTGTTTATTTGTACCAAGTCCAAATGTTTAACTGAGACATTACACTTTTAACTTGATTTCGGGACATCTCTACCATAAACGTTAGAGAACCTCTAGTGACAATAAAAATTGGAAGAACTAAATTTCTCTCAATAAATTAAAAACCTAAAAAATAAAAAATAAATATTTTTTAATTCAAATTTCTCCCAATAAATTAAAATCCTATGAAATTTAAAAACTAATAAAATAATATTAAGAATGATTTTTTTCTTTGAAATTTCCTTACCCTCTCTTTCATTAACCACCTAGGATCAACTTAATTGCTTGGATGCTAAGAAATTTAAAAACTAATAAATTTAAACACTAGGAAAATAATATTACGAATGATTAGAAATTTCTTCAATAAATTAAAATCCTAAAAAATTCAAAAACTAATTAAATAATATTAAAAATGTTTTGTTTCACAAAAATTTCCTTTCCCTCTTTTCCATTAACCATTTAGTATCAACTTTCCTTATTGCTATGGTCATCAAAAATTTTAAAAATAATAAAATAATAAATTAAAAAATTAAGAAAATAATGATGATGATGGTGGTGGTGGTTAATGTCCATTGAGACTAATCTTTGGTCTATCGGACCTAAAGAAAAGAGTTATTTAATTTGATTTAAGATTTTATTCCTATGCTCAAAAAGCTTCGAGAGAAACCTCCTGAAGCTCATTATATTTTTTTATATCTTAAAAGGCTAGGAACGTCAGTATTGTAACAAAGATTATGAAATTGAGCTCTAATGTGGTTGTATGCCGGGCATGATTTTCATTGTCCATGTTCATATTCTCACATAGATGGGAGATCCTTTCCATCCAATACTTTTTTTCATTGAAATTTCCTTTTAGTGTTCTTTATTAATCACTTAATATCAAGTGAAGTTATTGATTCTTAAAAAAATTTAAAACTAATAAAATAATAAATTTAAAAATTAATATAATAATATTATTAATAATTAGTGAAAATAATAAATTTAAAAACTAATATAATAATATTATTAATGATTAGTTGTTAAAAAAAATGAAACTAATAAAATAATATTGTGGAATGATTTTTTTCATTAAAATTTTCTCTCCCTCTCTTCCATTAACGACCAGGTCTCAAAGTTATTGGTGGGCTTCTTTCCCTCTCTTCCATTAATGACGGGGTCTCCACGTTATTGCTGGGCTAGAGTGTGGAGAGACCACATTATTGCTTGGGTAGAGTGTGGAGAGACCACATTTCTTTTTAATAAGTAAAAATAAAAGAGTAGTGCGTCTTGTGGTGGCACACCTCCACACTTCTTTTTAAGAAGTAAAAATAAAAGAGTAGAGCGTCTTGTGGTGGCTAGGTGTGCCAGATACAGATCCTGCTAGTCCATTATTATTTTGTGGATACTCCCTGGAGAAGAAGATGATTTGGGTAATTGTTTTTCAGGAAGGATGCCTGAATCGAATACGTGACGGAGTTCACAGTTCGTTGGCTTCTTGTATCGCTACGTGATAATCGTTCGATCACTAGTGATCTAACTTCTAGAAACTATTGTTGCGTCGGCACTGACCATGACACCAGTGATGCTGGTTTCGTGCGTCCATTGCGATGAAGCATTTACGAAGGAGCGGATGAGGAAATGCCATCCATACAAATGGATGGGGGAGAAAATAGCTTCCGATTCCTATTCAGTGTCGAGGGTGTAAATATCTGATCGAAGCGTACCAAAATCTCACTCAAGATCATGTGAAACCATTCCTGAGGTATGAGGAGATATGAGGGAATGTACTGAACGGGTCGTGCAGATATGCAAACTGTCGTAATTAACTATCGTAATATGTATGTAATGTAGATATCAAGAGTTGTATAGTTGGATCTTGCAGACAGTGTCATACAAGGGGAGAAAGGACCAGCTAGGTTAGGAGTCACTAACAGGAAAATGGAAGGACGAGCTCGATACAGTGATGATGAAAGACAGACACATGGGGAAGATCAACATAGTGCAGGCAATGATGAACAGATCGGAGTTAGCACAGGCAATGATGGAATCTTGCCAGAGCGGTATGCCAAGTTATTTAATTTGGATGAACTGAGGCGTCCCTTGCCAATTTCGATAACCGATGATGATGATAAAATAAGTGAAGAAGAAACAGTGATTCATGTAGGTATTCTTGAAGATGAGATAGAATAAGGGCATCATTCAAGGATTCTTAAAGATGAGGTAGATGATGAGATAAGGAAAGAAGAATTAATGGCAGAAACATTACGTACACCGCCACTCATTCTCCAGGGACGATTTTCCGTGTGTCTAGTTGGAAGACCCAACGACATTGCAGCCCGTCTCGCTCAGCGGTACCTGGGGCTGTTCCGAGGACCACCGATAGACCTACGTACGTGGTTTCTGTCAGTTGACAGTTGACGCGCACTTGGTTTCGCTAGAAACTAACAACAGGCAAGAAGGGTTTTGGGTCGACAATCTTCAAGGTTTGGAGTTTTCTTAACCTTGAACTTTAACAATTAACTTAGAAATTTATATTTCATATGCTCCTCCCATAATTTGCAGTTTTTGTTTAAAGGGCCATAATGAATCCAAATATTTGTTCCTCTTTCTACATTCTCATTGTCAATCTGGAGTTTTTGTTGAAGGAGCCATAATGAATGTCATTTTGTCTTCTTTTTTCTCATAACAATTAATGTTTTATGACAAATTTATGTGCTTCCAATTGTCAATTATGATATATGTATGATCAATTCTAGTGTTGGATCACAACTTATACCTATTATATATCCTTTTTCTAGCTTTAAATGTGTGAGTCATTTAAGGTTATCAACACAGCTTTTAACATTACTTTTTAATCTACATTTATCTTAGTTTTAATTCTTATGCATTGAATTGCTTACCGATATTTTATTTTAATAAGTGCAATAATTAAGAACATCACTTTGGGAACGTTGTACATAACGAGAATATGGAGGCTAATAAATTGTACATGTGTTTGACAACAAGCCGTTAAACAATACCACACTCACCACCTATTAGTAGAGGATTGAATGAGGCATAGGAATATCCATAGTACAAATGCTTTTATTATTTAAACAAATTTAGTTATGGTTTATACCCTTCTATAGGACTAACTATCTCGGAAATTTGAAAATGGATGGTTTGTGAATGTAGGTATGGATCCTTTATTGAATCCCTCTATGCCACAATGGGTAAAAAATCATAATTATTTTTTCAAATAATCCATGTCTCTATATATATTTTATTGAGAAGATATTAAATAAATGACGCAACCTAAACTGCGTAAACCATGGTTGTGACTTTGGTTCAAAATACAATGCAGACAAATATCAATTTGGCCTACAGTGTATACTGTGTGCACCTTTTCCGGCGATTTATCTGAGTCCATCCATCCGACGTCTATTGCACTCCGATGAGTACAATACCTTACCATTGAATAACGTGGGATATGAGCAGTTTTTAATTGCCACGTAGCACCTCCATATTATTTCGCAACCTCCAAACTTTTACAACTTACCACTTTTGTGTTGTGCGAAAACCTCTCACTATTTTAACAAAACCGCTTCGTTGTTCCATTGTGCCGCCACTCGACTTACGGTTCCAACCTTCATTCATATTCCACAACACGCAGTTCTAGAACTCGAGAAATTATTCCGGTTACAAAGGTGACCAAGCACCTTCCTAATTACGTTATGCGATCGACAAACATAGATCCTCTCCTCAAAGTATTAAAATGCCAGAATTTCTGATCAATCCATTCTCCTTTATTATCAATGATGTTTCCGCTACACTCTAGACTCCTGTCGTTGAATTGTCGAGATGTCCTTCGAAATCTACACTTGCTCTAACTAGAAAACACATCAATTCTATCTAGCATATTAATTCATCAATATTCATTTGATTTGGGCTTATTAAAGAACACCATATTTCATCACGGATAGATCATTTAACGCATATAAGAAGAAAAACCTGTCACAGTAATTTATTTCTTCATCAATAAATGAATTTATACAGATGCAAACAAAACCATGCTTACATTCAGGATTTGACTTGATGTCCCCTTACATGGCCCTTTCCTTTTCCTATTTCTCTATGCCTCTCCTTCTTCTCTATCTGTTTTTCATATATATATATATATATATATATATATATATATATTTTGTCTTTGAGACTGTACAATTATATACAAAATTTTTCGTGAAACAATTCTGGTTCAGATCATTAATAAATGCAAATAATCCCCGAGAATCCTCTCAATCCCATAAATCATGAACTAATTCTTAATTTAAGATTTATAATGAATTTCCAAGTCTCAATCCCTATGAGTTCTTAACTGTCTTAATTATTTCATGTTCTCCAACATTCGAGAAAATTTACAATTATGCTCACAATATTAATTAAATCCTATTTTAAATCACTCAAAATATTTAAAATTACACTTAGAGAAACAACTCTCTTGAAAACATAAGACCCTTTAAGTCTCCCAAATAACCAATGACATTTAGCAGGATGCTCCTACATCACACTTCCCATGTAGAAAAATTTCATAGACTCATGTTTATGAGGTCTGTTGCTTTTCTGTAATAATGCAACAGCCACAAGTATCAATGACTTTCTACCTCCAGGATTCCAAACTCTATTCTTCAATGATTTCCTTGCTTCTTTCAACTGGTATTTAAGTATTCCACTATCTTTCCCTGCTTCTCCTAGTTTCCATATCTTCAATTGCAACACTCCATTTGCTTTTCCTTCAATGTTTGTTACAATCGAGATTTTTATCCACATGATTATTTGTTTGCAACTCCTTTCCTCATGTTCATTTCCTGTAAGCTTCATCAAATTCTCTATTTCTCTGTCCAAATTACTTTGTTGTTATTTTCCGTTTCCTTCTATATGAGTTTCAAAACTCTTATTTCCTTCTTTTTCTTCAACTTCTGCAAATACTATTGTAGATATTTTTTCCTCCCAAACTTTATGAATATCTTTAAAGATATTACCCTCTGCAATATCCAATTGTTGTTCTCCAAGTTTACTTTCGAAAATTAAATTTCTCTTCAATAACTTGACAGTAGTAACATTTCCTTCCACTGTTGCAGATCCCTTGCAACCTTCATCAGATAACATAGCCTTATCCTTCATCAAAATACAATTTTGATCTTGCTCCTTTCAAATGTTTGTGTACATTTCTTTTTCTTCCTTCATCTTTATGACAGCTTCCAGTGAGTGTCTATCACTTGGAAAATCTTCAAAACATGCAATCACACTCAAATTTTCAGTTTTAAGATCACACAACCCAATAATCTTGTTTGATGATTCTGTCATCAAATATATTTTCTATTCCAAGTCTTCTATATGATTCAAAAAAATTTCAATAGTCTTCACTTCAACTTCCTCAAGCATATCATTTGAGTACTTGGCATCCTTTGCTTCTTTTTCTTGCTTTTGGTCATCATTGTGAGCCAAACTTCCTTTTTTTTCAACTTTAGCATTATGCTGGAGAATAATATGTTCCTCCAATTGTGTATGAGCTTCTTCATGAGATGTAACTGTCTCAAAATTTAAATTTTCTCTCTCCTCTTTATCACCTACAAAAATACACAAATTGTCAATTTCAAAATCATAAGGCTCAGTTGCCTCAACTGATTATTTAAACATCACTGCTGCTTCTTGAAGTTCAAAAGAAACTTTTCCTTCTCCAACAATTTCATTTCGTTGTAGCTTCACTCCTTTGAGCTTCTCTGTCCTCAATTGAACATCTATAATCTGCTTAAGTTTCATTTCTCTTTCAGGTTCCTTGAGCCATATTTCCAAGCATTCTATTTCCATGTGAGATCTTTCCAACATTTCATCACAGTCTTCATTCTCAATCTCACTCTTCTTTTGGGAATCCTTTTGAGTTATATCATTTTCTGTATCATCACATTGCAAAATTCTTTCATCAATTTCATTAAATAAATTCATTTGTTTACCTCCTTGGAATCTCACTATGACATTTTCATTATACTTTTGCTCCATAACAACTTTAATTGTCTATCTTACACCAAACATAAATTCATCTATGAATTCCTTTTGTTGTAATAAATCAATACCTTCCTCCTCTAAAAGGAATTCTCCATCATACTTCACCTCAAGAGCTTTATTCATTTTTGTGACAGTTTCATCAGATTTTCGATTATCTTCCGCACATCCTGCAAACACATACAAAATATGAGCTTTAAAAACACAAGGCCCCATAGCCCAATTTCCTTCCCTTGTTAACATATCTTCAATTTGTTCTGAAATATTCTAATAGTCCATGGAATCTTTCTTATTATCTTCTTCACCTAGAATTTCACCCTGTTCTCGTCAACAAATGGAAACTTCCATTTCTAACTCTATTTCTCTGAGTTTTCCAATCAACCACTTCATTTGTCTCTGTCGTAGCCTTCTTTATAACTTAGACCACTTAACTTTCTTTTTCCTCAAGACCCAAACTTGTCTTTTGTTTTCCTCTAGCAACATTGTTAACACATCGAGTTCTTTTCTTATCTCAGCCAACTCCTTGTCAAGCTCCTCTTGACACATTCGATTCTTGCAGATTATTTTAGCACCTCTTTTCTTCATCTTTTAGTCTTCTTCTGAACCTTCTCTATGACTTCCCATAGCCATCTTTACTTCTATGTGAACTTCTACATCTGAAACCAATCAACTTCCTTCTAAGTTGATCTTCTCACCAAACTTCTCCTTTGCCTAGTTTCCAAGTCCTCTTTCCTTAGAACTTGCACTGACCAATCTTGCTCTCTCTCTGGTTTCTACACTCACTTCTCTTAAGTAATCCTTTGTCCCTACCTATTGCAAGCCTCAGCTAGAATAAGGTTCTACTACAATCTCCAATAAATCCAAAAGTTCTTGCTACAATTTGTGGAAAAATTTTCCATTCATTCAACTGCTGCAAACTTTCATACTTTTGCTATTAAGTTATGTCTCAGTTGGTTGTCTCCATCAAACATGAAATTTTTTTGCACTCCATTGATCTGTTTCAATTTGTAAAATATCATCAAATAATAAAAAATTATTCATAACATTTTCCCAACATCACATGTCTTGAGGATCTCCTTATTGGCTTGCCTTTACTATTCCAGGAAATTTGGTTCTGCAATTCTGTCTTTGATCTCTATGTTGCCACTATGCAATCTTTCAACATACAACTCCTATCACAACAATCAAACCTCGACATATCTTCTCCATATCTCGAACAAAACAACAATATCCAATCATAACACAATTCATAATTTTGTGTTAATGGTTTGAATTTTAACAATACAATACCCATGTGTGATCAATCTTCATCATGTTTGTTCTTTGTTCTACTGGATAAAACCTGTTTTACTATGATAATTCTCAAAACGCATACACCTCTCGGCTTTATGTTTACTTCAAGGTTATTTAATGAATCTTTTATCTGTAATTTTAAACTCTTTTTCTTTCTCTTATGCAATTACTTAAACCGCAAGTGGAAACTAATTTCCCGATTTGATAACATCCAAAACTCTTTATAAATTGCCAAAAATAGTGATTTAACTTTAAATCAGTGAGATCCCACCTTTAATTGCACAAACAACACTTACAACTCTGAATCTTTAATTTATTCCGATATGCCATTCTGCGTCCTTTACACTAATGCATCATTTACCACTTAACAGATTCCAATAAACATCATTTAAACTTTGTGTTGTCTTTTACTGATTTTCTTTCATGGATGTCCAATGCTTCTTATGATGATGTGCTTGCACAATTCCTTAAAATTGCCAAACTATTTTCCTATCCTTAATGCTATACTTTTGAAATCAAGTTTCTTATCCTGAGCTATTTTCATGACACATAAACAATAATTTAAAATTTATAACACATCAACACAACAAGTAGAATCCAAATTCTTCCACGCTTCCTGCACAGTGAAAACAACACTTCAATGCCTTCTCCGTCGACAACTCCAACACTTTAAAAGAGAACAATTCTATTCACGGAGGATTCTCTCATGCAAGGTTCTTCATCATGGCATTATAAATTCACAGGCAGCAATCCTTAAATTCTAAAGTAGCGGAACCTTGTCGAGGAAAAGAAACATCAGAGATGAGCACCACCGCTCTGTCAAAGATTCACAGCGACCAATGTGATAAGATTTTGAATGAAATAGAACATTGGACCAACATATTCTTTGCATCTCCACCATCAATGCTTTTGCAATCCTTAACGCAATGATTTTTTGATCTTCATCATCAGCAGGAAAGTTCTGCTCTGATACCACAATTGATGCAACCTAAGCTGCGTAAACCATGGTTGTGACTTTGGTTCAAAATACAATGCCAAAAAATATCAATTTGGGCCTACATTTTACACTATATTCAACTTTATCAGTGATCTATCTACGTCCATCCATCCGACGGTTATCACACTCTGATGAGTACAATACCTTACCATTCAATAATGTGTGATATGAGTAGTTTTTAATTACAACATGGCACCTTCATATTATTTCGCAACCTCCAAACTTTTATAACTTACCACTTTTCTGTTGTGCAAAAACCTCTGACTCTTTTAATAAAACCACCTTGATGTTCTGTTGTGCTGCCACTCGACTTACAATTCCAACCTTCATTTAGATTCCACAACGCGCAGTTCTAGAACTCAAGAAATTATTTCAGTTATAAAGGTGATCAAGCACCTTCCCAATTTCGTCATGTGATTGACAAAAAAAAATCTGATTCCTCTATTGCACCTTAGAGTATTAAACTGCCAGAATTTCTGATTAATCCATTCTCCTTTATTATCAATGCTATGTACACTACAAATTAGCTCCAAATTTAATACTGTAGTCGTCCAATTGTTGAGTTGTCCTTCGAAGTCTGCACTTGCTCCAACTAGAATACACATCAATTCTATCCAGCATATCAATTCATCAAGATTCATTTGATTTTAGCTTATTACAAGAACACCATATTTGATCACGGACAAATCATTTAACACGTATAAGAAAAAAAACCAGTCACAATAATTCAGTTCTTCATTAATAAATGAATTTATACAGATGCAAATAAAACCCTACTTACAGTGAGGATTTGACTTGATGTCCCCTTACATGACCCTTTCCTTTTCCTATTTCTCTATGCCTCTCCTTCTTCTCTATCTATTTTTCATATATTTTTTTTTGACTTTGAGACTGTAAAATTATATATAAAATTTTTCCTGAACCAATTTTCGTTCAGATCCTCAATAATTTCAACTAATCCCTAAGAATCTTCTCAATCCCATAAATCATGAATTAATTCATAAATTAAAATTTACAATGAATTTTCAAATTCTCAATAACTATGAGCTCTCAACTATCCTAATTCTCTCATGTTCTCCAACATTCGAGAACATTTACAATTATGCTCACAATATTAATTAAATCCTATTTTAAATCACTCAAAATATTTAAAATTACACTTAGAGAAACAACTCTCTTGAAAACATAAGACCCTTTAAGTCTCTGTAATAACCAATGACATTTTAGCAGGATGCTCCTGCATCAATAAACTATTGGTTTCACATTTAGAAATTGGATATCATATTCATTAGATTTTTAATAGTAATAACCTTCTCCAAAAACACTTTGGTAGAAGATATTAATTAAGAATATAAAAATTATATTTAAATAATGAACTATTTTTAATGTAATTGTTGTCATTTTCTTATTAAAATACAAATAAAAAATTTCACTCTAACACTATGTTATAACACTTTTAATTAAAACTTTTTATTTTATTCCATAGCTGACATTTATTTATTTATTTAGAAAATATTTTTTCTTTATTTAGAAATCAACTTCATGTTTAGAACATATGGAATCCTTAACAAAGAAATCAAACAAATGTGATAAGTACATAGCCAAAACATCAAATTGGGTCTTACATATCCATTAACTATATTTTTAGTTAGTGGCATTACAATTATACATAAAATCCCCCACTTTAAGAGCCTCACAACAATACATGGATAAAATGTGCATCACATGGCATCTTTCCAACCATTGTATGGTATGTTGTTATCTTGAATACAAATGCATGTGTTGCCAATATCATTAGAGAGATACTCCAAAGTATGACCTCCTTAAAAAACCAGGCCCCTCTAGGATAGTCCAGAAGTTTCCTTTCTTAGACTTCCATGGGACTCTCTTTGTGCGTGCTTTTTTCATGGGAAAAAGAATTTTAAGGAAATAAGACTACCTCATTGGTTCATCATCGTAATTTCCACAATATTTAGGTATTATTAAAGTTATAATAATATCTCTATAGTTCGAACTTAATTATCGAATAAAAATAAATAAATAAAAATGTATTCTTTAAGTTATTCTTATTTATCTTCAATAGTTGCACTGAAACAATTTCAATGAGTAAAATTTCACATGTTGCAACTAAAATAGTGGACTTAAGCGGAAGTGTACATCGTGTATAGTTGCAAAATCTCCCATCTTGTTATACCTAAGAAGAAAAAATGGGTTTCTAGCCTCGACATCCAAATGAAATGCTAACAATAAGCTATCATGGTCAATGCATTGGGGCAAGCAATCCAGTAATCTAGGAAAAAGAAACACATACACATATTAAATTGGAATCATTTGCAGTTTAACAAATAATAACATCAAAAGTGAATCAAAGTACAGTAAAAAACCTCAAACATTGTATCAAAGTACAATAAAAAGCTCAAACACTGCATGAAAATTCACTACCATCATTGTCATTTCTTCTTGCATTTATGGAAATCCAATTTGATTGTGAAAGGCATGGGATTTTTCCAAGTACTGAAATTTGTTTTACTTTCTTTCTTCAAAAAATAAAAGCACCTCTTCATGGCCTACTTTAGTGAAGTTTAATTCACTGGGTTTGAAGCCCTGCAACACCTTGTCCATTTGAAACTTAGTAGGACATTTATTAATATGGAGGCCTTGATTGAGCTCCGAAATGAAACCATATTTTCCAGGGATGATCTATAATTTATTAACCAAGACAATTTTTTAATATAATCCATATCAAAACACATCCCTAAAAAAATCACCCCAAAAGACATACCCAAATTAATGTATTGCAAATAGCAAATTTCAAGTTTTTTCATCACATTTTCCACATTGAAACTTTATATGTTCCTACAATTTTCCATAATTTCAACATGTTTATTGGATGCAATATTTTTAGTATGTATTAGGTTCCATATAAACAAATTCCAACAATTATGAGAAAATCCAATAGTAGCTTAACTACTTATATACATACAAATTAATAGAGAAGGTGAGAAAGTGAGTGTATTTATTTAAATCCTACAAAGGATTGGGAAACTTGTTTGCAAAACAAAGAAAACAAGTGTACTAGTCTCACATGGTAAAATCCAACATAATTCCACATGAGAGTCACATTCATGTCAACAATGGAGAATTTGGCACATATCACAAATTTCGTTTAAGCTAAGAGATAGGTAAATGGGAAGGCTAGATATAAGCAATACAATGAAGAATTATTGTCATTAGTGTGTTCATTCTAAAATGTAAGCTTTTTAATGTAGTAGCTGCATAGAAAGAAAACAAAAACTCCACTTCATAGATCAGAGAATTCACCCATCTAGCACATATTCTTCTCATTCCCCCAATTTATGAGCAATGTTGTGACGTAGAATAGAAATAAATGTAAAATTCTCAATCTCCCTCTCTCTATCTAACATTAATATATATGTATCAGAATTACCCATCAAAGAAAATGTTTCGAGCTTAATGCTTTGTACAGAAAACAAGTATAAAATAAAATGAAGTCATCTAATCAGAGAATAAATATCAATAGATTCTGAAATTAGAGATGCTTCAATCTGATAAAATTAAATAGCAGGAGATCCTCTAAATGGAGACTAGGTAGTTGTCTTACATATAAATTTGTTGATAGTAATTGATGAGCTTTCTAGATACATTCTAAAGAGCCTTTGTCATTTCTTTATTGGTTTTTTAACCGCTTTCCTGATGAGATTTTTGAGTTTTTTGAGTTCTATGTTTTCAAACTTTGCACATGTAACTAGTGTTTGAATTTTTTTGTAGACGTCTAGTTAATAATTTTAGGTATAAGAGATATATGAACACATTTTTATGTAATTATGATAGTATTTATGAGCAGGGAATTTGCGTAGCTACATGAAAAATGCCACTATTGTCCTTTATAAAATACTTTAATTCAACATGATAAGAAATATATTGACCTTATAATAAAGACTATAATAAAGTCTTATTAAATTTTATCAAAAGAAAAATGTAGATATATGGACAAAATTACATAATGAAATTGAGGATTCACCAATATTTGCTAATCTTTTAAAGTAGACCTTGAACATTTCTAACACTAACTAGAAATTATGATATTTTTATTTCTATTTTAGTGCATTCATTGTATTATAAGATTAGTACACACGTTTGATACACATCTCATACAATATAATTTAATTTTTTTGTTTATTAATAAAAATCGATATCTATATTAATATATCAAAAGCCACAATACAATTTTAAAGTATAAGAAATAAAGAGATCATTTATACCTAAAGGAAAATAAGAAAGCCCCTAGGTTACATTGAGCTTAGAATTGCAATCTCTTCTAGCTCTCCTAATGAGAATGTTTTTGAATTTTAATGGCAGGAAAATAGCAATGGGAAAATTGGTTGATTTTTGAATTCTAATGAGAAGAAAATATGAATGTGCTAATTGGTTTATACACTTCCAAATTACTACACAAGGAATCTTGATAGCTATCTAGTTAGATACATTTTCCTTTAATTTTGAAAGATTATATGTCTAGAGAAAAATACATGACTTGAGATGGTTTATGTTTTCAAGTCTAAAAATACAATATCCATATACATAAAATACATCTTAGGGAGTGCATGACAATTTCTTAAACTAAATAAATGGGTAGAAATAATATAAATTCTTTCCCTTTTTTTTTTTCTAAGTAAGCTTAATTCTATTACTGTAACATATGGTACAACGAGTTCAAGGCATCAAGGTGCCTGACAGTCGGCAAAAATGACAAGGATAGCGCTGCCCACATGGGGAAACCGGCTCGAGGAATTTTTGAAGGCAGCCTCGCAAGAGGAAACCAGCCGTGACTGAACAAAACATAACCAAAAACTGGGCTGCCCATCCGGGGAAACCGACCCTTACATAGTTTTGAAACTAGTTTAAACAAGTTGAGACCCATTAAGAATAGGACCAGTTAAATACTTAAAGGCCTAGACAAGAAAAACATAAAAGCAGGAGCATTAGAGTCCATCGTCACCCGAGGGTGATTCCTAAACAATTCGGCACCAACAACCTTCTTCGTCATCCAGCAGAACCTGAGCATTCTGAGTGGCGGCTTCCCCTACCTCACGCTCACTTGCATGCGTCCTAGTGTCCTGGAGTAAGCTGGAGCAGCAATCACCAGTCCTGCGAGGAGTGCCTTTGTCCACCTGCTAAGAAATTGGCATAGCAGAGGGAGAGGCTTGCGAATTTCCAGGGAGAACAGAGGGCGGGGGAACATGAGAAGCCTCGGGAATCTCTTTGAAGGAAACATTAACCGTTGTAATGACCAGGGGGCGTGCCGAGTTGCATTGGTAATGGAAGATGGCGGTGGAAGGATTCCGAAGCGAGGCAGCGGTGGCAGGATGAGGCTCAGGTGGCAGAGAGGAGGTGGGGACATCACGCTGCGGGGAGGGAGGCAAACGATGTGATCGATGGCGAGGAGGACTAGCACTGTGGCTGCTAGAAGAAGGCGAGGAAGGGGAGGGGCGACGACGACGGTAGCTTCCCCTGCGGCATCTTAACCGATGTCTCAGTCTAGGCATAGTAGGCCCAGAGTCATGGTACAAGGCAGGAATGACAGAGGCAACTAGAAGCGGGAGGCCGGAGCAAAAACTAGACAGAGAGACAGGGCGTAGAGTGCAGAAGGGGTTGTGCGAAAAGTGGAAGCCGGGGATGAAACCAACACAGCAGGACAAAGGGCAGCGTCTTCCAACTGTGGTGTGAAGGCTATGCACCTCAGCTTCTCGCGAAAAAATGGAGCCTACAGGCAAAAGCTGTCTTGACATGGAAACCTGCAAACTACCATAGTTCCAAATCCAAACACCAGAGCGAATGACTGAGGAAGGAGATGGTGAATCGAGAGAGTTCATATGAAATTCCATGGTGTCTTGGCCTCCCCACCGGCATAAATGTCGTGTAGGGTGACGGCCCATCATATTTATGGTTATGAGCATGCATAAATGCTTTCCGCATGCAGGCCATTGGGTTTTCCACGCACTCGCCTGCTCGCTCATCAACTGCCTCACCTGATTGCCCACCCGCATCTAGGGTGATGTTGTCCTGTTGCACCAGTTGAGTGCAATCCTGAAGGAGTTTGATGTCATTGAGACTGGAGAGAGGTCCTACAGTGAGGGTCTAGGCACTTCTGACTCTTTGGTTTGCTAAAAGATCTACCACTTTGTTGCCCGATATTCTAGTATGCTTGAAGTATATAGCTTTGTGCTCTTGTAGCCACTCAGCTATGAGCTCCAATATTGCCAAGAGTCACCAACTATCTGCAACACGAGAAGGAGGGGAGCCAGGGAGGAGCTTGTTGATCAGGATTTGGGAATCACCCTCGATCTCAATGGCGAAGAAGTTATGGAGTTGGGCGAGCTGCAAACCTTGCCAAAGACCTTCGAGCTCCGCCGAGTTATTGGTATCCCACCCCAAGAAACCATAGAATACAAGCAGAGGGTCTCCTTTTTTATTGCGAAATATACACCCGAAACCCACTTCCCCAGGATTGCCTTTGGAGGCACCATCGAAGTTGAGCTTTGTGACACCAGCTGTGGGGGGGGGGGGGCATGTGTCGCTAGAGATTTCTTTTATAGCACGTCTACCAGTAGAATCAGGGATTGGATTGAGCTCGAACTGCTAATTATTCCAGACCTGTTGCTCCTGAGGTAGAGTGGGGAAGTCTTCCTGCTGCCATTTTTGAAGCTCTAGAGTTTCCCGAAGGTTGGTGCAAAAATTGAACCAGAGAGTTTCAAGAGAGGTGGAATGGTCTTTGAATATGCTTCTGTTTTGCTCCTTCCAGATATGCCATAAAGAGAGCCCTGGGATGTGCCTCCATATGAAGTTGAGAAGATGACATCTGTAGGAAGAAGCTGGCGAGTTGCGCGTAGTGGTGATTAAATCCCCCGAATTTCTACCATCCCTTCTGCACTTGGAGCTGATGATTTCCAAAATAAAGCCTGCCAAAGGGCAGGTTAGCAAGAGATGTTGAATATTTTCCTCATTATTGTTACAGTTGGGGCATTGGGAAGGCCCTGTGAAGCCTCTTTTTGTTAAGTTATCCCAAGTGAGGATTTTCTGGTGGCATAACAGCCACAAGAAAGTTGAGACTTTTGGCCAGAGTTGCCGAGACCAGAACTCTTTCCAGAAGGGGTCGATGGGATCGAGATTCTGGGTCATAAGAGCATAGGCTTCCTGAGTGGTGAATTTTCTTTTTGAAGAGTTCCCCCAACGAAGAATGTCCGGCTTGTCCATGTATCTGATTTTCCTGCTGTTTAATTCCTCCTCAAGCGCAATGAGGCTAAACTTGCTGGTTGTTCAAGCAGCTAGCTGCCGATTTCCAGCACCTGTACCCTTGAGCGTGGTCTTCCTCCCAGAAAAGGTGGACTGTGGCATCTAGAGGGGTGATCAGATCGAGCTGAAGAGGTGGAGTAATCGAAGAGAGAAGCTTGGGTTGTTGTTGCCAAGAGTCCGTCCAAAATCAGGTTGTTTGACCATTGCCAATCTCCCAGAAGCTATGCTCTTGGATGAGAAGGCGATGCTATTTTGCCGCATTCCAATTAGTGAGCCTGCTTCAGTATTAGATAATCTTATCAGCTCTGAAGGGGGTCTGTGGTTCACATATTTGGCAGTCCAGAGCTTTTCCCAGGGGGTGGAAGGGGAGGACAGCCAGTGCCACCAGATCTTGGCTCCCATAATGGTGTTACTGTGCTGAGGATCGCAGAGGCCTGAAACCCCTGCTATCTTAGGCTTGAAAACCGTGTCCCACTTGACCAGGGCCCATTTTCTAATTTTCCCAGAAGCTCCCCAAAGGAAGTTGCGCTGGAGAGATCTGATTTGCTTGAGAGCACATTTTGGTGCAGCCAGAACCGAGAAGAGGTAGAGGGGCATGGATTGAAGGACAGACTTTATCAGAATAAGTTTCTTGGGAGGTTAAGGGGCCGAAAAGTTCAGGAGGAGAGCTTGGCCTCAAGCTTGTCCAGAAGGGAGTGCTAGGAGGAGTGCTTGAGAGCTGAAACAATCAGGGGGGCTCCCAGATACTTGGTAGGAATTTTGGCTATGGAGAATCCAAGGAGTCTAGCAATGCGGTGTTGAGTGGGGAGGGCGGTGTTAAAGAAGAAAATTTGCGACTTGGAGGCATTGACAATCATACCTGAGGCTTTGGTGAACGATTCTAGCAGCTCCTTGATGGAGGAGGATTCTTGAGCGAAGGGGTGCCCGAACATCATGATGTCGTCAACAAACTACTGGTGGGTGAGCGCGGGGGTATTATGAACTGAAATGCCACAGACCTGGTGCGAGCGAAGGGCATGATTGATAGAGCGGCCCAAACCCTCAGCCATAACCACAAAATAAAGGGAGACAGGGGATTGCCTTGGCGAATGCCACGAGAGGGGGAGAAGGGATGGGAGGGGTAACCATTGACCAGGATGGAGAAAAAGGAAGAGGAGATAAGACTCATGACCCATCTAAACCAGGAAGGATTGAAACCAAAAGCAACTAACACCTGTTGAATGTAATTCTAATTGATTTTGTCAAAAGCTTTTGATAAATCTATCTTAAGGAGCATACCTGGCTTTCTGCTCTGCTTCAGTGAATGGAAAACCTCATGAGTGAGAATGATGCCATCCAGGATTTTTTGGCCCTCCACATAGCCAGTTTTCTCAGGAGAAATAAGCATAGGAAGCAGCGGCTTTAACCTATTGGCGATCACCTTGGAGATGATTTTGTAGATGACATTGCAGAGGGCAATGGGGCGGAATTTGTCTGGCGTGGTTGCTTGGTCCTCCTTAGGGATCAGGGCAATGAAAGTGGCGTTGATTGAAGGGAGAAGCCAATGCATGGATCTGGACTCCTCCACAAGCTGCCAAACCTCATCTTTGATCAAATCCCAGAAATGATGAAAGAAGTTAGCGGTGAATCCATCAGGTCCTGGAGCTTTGCCTTCCTTGTTTTGGGTTACTGCTTGTTCTACTTCTAAAGGAGTGACAGGGCAAAGCTGGAGTTGATTGTGTTCCTCTGTGATGAGCTTTGGAATGTGTTGCAAAGTTTTGCTAATAGCTAGTTGCCTGTCAAACTAGTCTTCCTGCAGCACTGATTTGAAATGAGAGATTAATTCCACCTCAATGTCCTGATGCTACTCCAATCTGTCTCCTGTTGAGCTGAGGAGGAAGTTAATATTGTTGCACATCCTACGTTGAATGGTGGAGCGGTGGAAAAACTTGGTATTATGTTCACCTTCCTTTAGCCATCTAATTCATGATTTTTGTCTCCAAAGAATCTCTTCTTGAATCCTTCTTTCCTCGAGCTGTTTTCGCAAATTTTTCTCTAGCAGGTCAGAAGCTTCAGTGCGTCCTCCTTGGATGATGCGAAGCTGAAGGTCCACCATTTCTATTTCCAGGAGCTTTTGCTGTTGAAAAATGTTGCCAAAGGTAGAGTGGTTCCAGTCCTTGATGCGAGCTTTGAGATCTTTGAGGTGCTGCTGAAACTGGAACATTTTGGATCCTGGAGGAGGATTGAAGGCTCGCCAAGCAGAGTGAACCATTTCCTTGAAGCCTGGGTGAGTGAGCCAGAAAGCCTCAAAATGAAAGGGTCTTTTGATGCGATCCCCTGGTCTGGACCATTGTAGCGAAATAGGCCAGTGGTCCGAGCCAGAACAAGGCAAGATTGTGGCTTGGAAGTCTCCTCCAATATGAATAGCATTGTCAGATAGGAGGAATTGGTCCAACTTTGAGGCGATCTATTGAGTGCCCACTCTCTTGTTGTTCCAGGTGTGGTTTGCATTGGCAAAGGGTAGGTCAGCCAGCCAATTCTGTTGAATGAAGTCTTTGAAATGGGTGTTGTCCACTTCGAGTTTTGATCTACCACCTTTTTTCTCATCTAGGTGGGTTATCATGTTGAAGTCACCCCCCAAGATCCAAAGGGGGTGAGCTCTGTTGGAATTAAGTTGTTCTACCGTGTTGAGCAGAGCGATTTTCCTTGTAGTCTCCTGAGCGAAATAAATGTTAGAAATGTGCCCATACAAATTGGTCCCATGGATGTGGAAAGTGGCCTGAATTAAATTGTGGGCAGCGTGAGCATCATTTATTGAAATTGCCTTCGAATCCCAGGCTATGGCAAGACCGCCTGAGGCTCTAGAGGCATCCACCGATATTGAGTGACATCTAGGCCATGCTTTTGAGAGAATGGGGCCAAGAGTGTGACTTGTAAATTTTGTTTCTTGCACAAAAAGGACTTGAGGTTTGTCCATTTGAATCAAGTTTTTGATCATGCGAACTTTTGAGGGGCTATTAAGACCCCTTATGTTCCAGGAGACGAGCTTCATTGAGAACTTCCTTCACGGGGTGGGAAGAACTTGGTAAGTTTGGGATACCTACCAGATTCCATGAGCAACTCCCCTAGGAGGATTGTCCTTTGTAGATCAGATTTTCTGCCTCTCTTCTTTGAATCTTTAAATAGTTTCTTCCCGTCCCAAGGGCTTCCCTGCTGGATGCCGAGGGACTTTTGGTGCTGTTGCGCACGAGCTAGGGCCACAGTTAGGTTCTCGATTTGCTTCTCCAAGATCTGGTCGAAGTCCTTCTTTTTGCATGCCTGCTCTAAGGTGAAGATGTCCAGTTCTCCGATGTCGACCATTTCAGTCTCATCTTCCAAGGGATTAATCTGGATTTCAGTAGCATTTGCATAGTCTACCTCAATGGTGGAGAGAGGGCCAGTGCTAGGGTTAGGTACTGGGTTAAGCGGAGGGTTGGGGGTGGATTCCAGGATAGGGATGTCAGAAACAGGGTTGGCAAGGATGTCAAAACTATTGCTGGTAGAGGGAGGAATCATAGCTTGAACGAGGGTTTTGGGGTTCAGAGGAGGAGATTTCTTGTTGTGGCGGCACTGGTTCTGAACTTTAGTGAAAACTTCAGCATCAGGGGCAGAGGCAGAGTCAGGGGCCTTGTTGAGAGGCGCATTCAGGGGACAGTCACGGAATAAATGACCATGGGTATGGCATTTCCTGCATCTAAAAGGCACATGTTCGTAATCTATGGTTTGCACCCATTCAAAATCATCATGATATAGACTTACAGATTCGGGGAGAGCCTGTGCTAGGTGCATGAAGACGCAGATCCGAGCATAGGAAGTGTACCGCCTGAGTTTCATTTCTTCTGCAATCTTAACAAATTCGCCGAGGCCATTGCCAATGTCTTTTAGGGATTCGTCATCCCAGTATTCCAACGGCAGGGAGTAGAGTCTGATCCAGACAGGCACCCAGCTGAAATCCTCTTTATCTGGGCTGAACCTTTCGATCCATTCCCGCAGATAGAGTCCGGAGGAGTTGAAGAAGTAGGGGCCCTCGTCCATGACGCGGTTCTTGTCATCGAGACAGTTAAAAATGGTGGTGAAGAATCCTTTAGGACCAATTTGCAATGTGACCTGACCTTTCAGTTTCCATTTTTCTTTAATCCAGCCATGCAAGGCCTTTTCAGTTGGCCAGAACCCGACAAACTTTCCAATCAGTGCATGGTCTCTCATATACTGGATCTGGGCATTGATCCTGTGGCTCGGTAGCTCGATTTTGGGGCGTTCAGAGGCAATCGGTTTACAGGTAGCAGAGGTCGCTTTGGGAGCTTCTGTATTTCCTTGCTCTCCTATTGTTTTGTATTCATGTCCTTCCGGTCTTTCTTCCGTTAGAATCTTTTGCGCATTATTGTCCAGCGGCTTTTGGCCTGTGGCAGAACTCTGAGCATTGCCATGATTAGGCTGGTCTGGATCAGTTGACATTGGTTGGGTCCCATCAGCGTTGACAACGGGGAATATAAATTCTTTCCCTTAACCCAAAGGCTATATTATTATAGTGGCATATATATGTTTTAATTTCAATGCACTTGTTTTGTTTCCCTTTTTTTAATTTTATTTCCAAGCTTATAGTAGTTATGTTCTATCTTCTTACTAGGGATAGAAAACATTGGTACTAAAAATATCAAGAAAAAAATACCTTTATAGCATATTTTGTAAAATGGATTGAGAGAAAGGAATGGAATCCTCGCCTCCAAGATTCAATTCCCACAATTGGTATGACTGGTATTGACTATATTGACAAGCAAAAGAAAAAAGAAATATTTGATTAAAATAGGAAATTTTTAAATTGGAGAAATATATTAAGAGTTTTTCTTTAATATATAATGAAACTAATGTATTATTTGATATATGATGAATGATGCTCTATATCATAGGTTCACTAAGTGAAACCTTTTGACAATATCACACCCCTAGGTTATATTGAGCCACTATGTTACATTGAACTTAGAATAGAAATATCTTCTACCTCTCCTAATGAGTATGTTGTTGAATTGTAATGAGAAGAAAATATCAATGAGCTAATTGGTTGATTTTTGAATTTTAATGAGAAGAAAATATCAATGTGTTAATTGGCTTATATACTTACAAACAATTTATTCGACTAAATAAATGGGTAGAAATAATATGAAGTCTTTCCCTTGAGACCGAGGCTATATTATTATAGTGGCATATCTATGTTTTGATTTCAATGCAAATTTGTGTTTCCATTTATTTTATTTTATTTTATTTACAAGCTTATGTATTTAGTAAAATGGATTGGGAGGAAGGAATGAAATCCCCCCCACCAAGATTCAATTCCCACAAGTGGTATAACCAATATTGACAATATTGACAATATATGCATACAATAATGTCCTCTAAAAAGGGAAAAGAAAAAAGAAATATTCAATTAAAATAGGTAAATTTGAAATTGGAAAGATATATTAAGAGGCGTTTTTAATATATATTATATGAAGTATTTCCCTTAACCAGAAGGCTATATTATTATAGTGGCATATTTATGTTTTAATTCCAATACACTTGTTTTGTTTCAATTTATTTTATTTTATTTCCAATGTTATGTATTTAGTAAAATGGATTGGGAGGAAGGAATGGAATCCTCCTAACAAAGATTCAATTCCCACAAGTGATGTGACCAATATTGGAAATATTGACAATATATGCATACAATAATTTGTTGTGAAAAAAGGAAAAGAAAAAAAAATTTATTTAACTAAATGAGGAAATTTTGAAATCGGAAAAATATATCAAGAGGTGTTTTTAATACATAATGAAACTAATGTATTCTTTGATACACAATGAATGATGTTATATACCATAGGTTCACTAAGTGAAACCTTTTGACCATGTCCTTATAACCACGAACTTAAAATCAACAAAGCTCATACATGAATTCAACAATCATTAAAAAAAATCCAACCATCTAAATATTTTACAAGACAAATTGAATAAAAAAATACTTTCATATTGAAATGGCTTAAACAATGGTTTATATATATAAAAAAAACATACATTGCTAATAACCAAATCTAAAAGTGGTATGAGTCTTTTTTTTTTAATTTCCTCCATAGAATGATAACTAATACAAGCTATGTTTGATACTTTAACAACGTCTTACATTTTTAATAAATAAATTTAATCTTTTTTTATAATTAACCTTAATTTGTTTTTCTAATCTAAATTATTTAAAAAGAGTATTTTCAAAGATAGCAATAAAATTGATGTTTTTTTTTATTTGTCTTAAAAAAAAATATTAATTAGTTTCATAATCTAAATTAAAAATGTTAATTACTAAAATTGAGATTTTAGATAATTAATTTAAATAAAAGACATTAACCTTTTTAATGGACTAAATAAAAAAATAAAATGAAAAGGAAATAAGAAATGTTTCGGAGTAAAAAGAAATCCTCCTTTATACAACAATATGTTATAACTAAATTTGAACACCTGCTCATGAGGCTTGATCCTACATTCCAAATTATAATTCAGGAAAGTAGGATTTGAGAAAGGAATCTTTGCTGAAAGTCTTTAGTATTTAAGAAAAATTCCATGCTCTTATGCATTTTCTCCTCAGAAACGTTTAGTATGGATGGAGATATCTTACCAAGCTCATTGACCTCATCCTTCATGAGGCAAGAACTTGGAAAATGCCTTATTTTATTTTCAAAAGATTCATGCCCTTTACCGTTACTAGAACCCCAGGTTCGCATTTGGAAACCTTCAAGACATCAGCCTCTGATCCAAAAAGATTTTGAAAATACTCGATCTTGGGACGAAGAGTTTCATCTAGACAGCAGAAAAGCAAAATAGGTCTGTATGATATGACATTTGCTAAATTCTTGTGCATTGAGGCGCATTGTTTTCATAAACTTGATCTTGTGTTCCGTATGGTTATCAGCGTTAAGCGTAAGATGAGTTTGTAATATGGTATTCATCGATACATTTGTGGGATAATTTTTTGATATTGTATATAATATAATGTAGTTGAAAGAATCAGAGTAATCATGACCCAGTCGTGGATCGAAATCGATTTCCATATGTAGATTCAGTGGCTGATTTGGAAGAAATGTGACTCAAAGTTATTGTTAAAAAAATAAATTTATATATATGACTGTAAAAACACATAAAAAAAATGAAGCAAGAGACTGGAGTTTTTAAACTGAATTCAAAGCTCAGAAATGAGTATGATTTTGTGATTTTATTTGTATAGCTCAGAGAGTCAAGATTTTGGAACCTAAAGTTTTTTTATTTAGTTATTTTCTTTTCAGGGAATATGTTCTGGTATATTTCAACTTTGGGAATATTGCCTAATCAAATATCTCCAAATCTTTGTGGCTTTTTAATTGTGAAATTTATCATATCAAACATTGATTTCAATTTTAATTATGATAAAATAAATAGGATCATAAAATTTCCTCGACAGTGGCTTTCAGAAATGCCGACAAATTAAATTAATCCCTTAATATTTAATTTAATTTCAAGAGCGTTGATCTGCCAATCAAATTTAATAATAGAGAGGGAGCCAGCGCATGCCTGTAGCTTGATCTTACAATCGGTGCTACTTGTCTTTGGGGAAGCGCTCCATGGACAAAACTTTTAACAGTAACATAAAGAAAAAAAAATTCTAAAAAAAAATTACAACTCATTGTAAAGTACGAAAGATCGCTTCTCACGGAAATCCATAGTAGCAGAATTTAAAAGAAATGTACCAGAGGCCCTGAACTTAAAAAAATTGGAGAGAAATTTGAATACAAGAAAGTGTGAAAAATTATGATATTGTTTATGAGTCGTTGTCACCTGCATATAAGAAATAGAAGTTACGTTTCTTCAACAACTGTTGTTATGAGGCTAATAATCAATGGGAATAGCATGTGGGGTGCTAGTGAGGGTTTGAACATCCTAATTTCTCCTTCCTTACCTGGTCTTTTATCAATTTTGAATCTCGTAGGAGCTGAAGTACTTGTTGGGCTCTATGAGCGGATCTCGTGCAATGAAAGAATGTCCTTTTTTATGATTCTCCAGAGCTCCAGAACCTACATTCCTTGAGTAATAAATCTGACATGGGGCTCGTACTCTCCACTTCTGGGGAGCCTTCAGCGTTTTCATTACCACTAGCACTAGAGGTAGATAAAAGGGATATTTTTAACAAACCAATCTATGAAAATGGTAAGGAAAAGGTTGCACCAGTGGGAGCCATGTGGTGATGAAGAAAAGAATGGCTCCAAAAAACAGAGATCCTTTAATCAAAATCTCAGAGATGGGTTCTTATCCTAGCTTGCATTGTATTCTTTTGAAAGGAAAGGTGACTAGGGTGGTTGAAGAATGTTAACAACAGGAAGGAATGAATTCTTTACCAGGGAAGTAGATGTAATATAATAAAGATTAACAAATTTATGGGTTGAATAAATCAAGATTTAGTTGATAGTTAAAGCAATGTTATCTAAAGGTAGAAAAACTTTCAATTGTCTAACATTTGATCTAATGGCAGAGATAGAGACACAGTGGCAACTCACTGGATTTTTTTTAAAGAAGAATGCCTTACAACATAATTATTATTATTAGTTTTAGAATAAAACATCGACCAGATTATATATTATTAATACCGGTTTCAGATTAAAGCCCTTCTTCTATTCTCATTTCTAACCGTGTTACTCTCTCCATCTTTTTTTTTCCCACGCCCCTTTTTATAAATTCATCTATATATTTTTTTTTTTTATTAACATTTCTCTTCCTTTCACCTATTATTCATTTTTAATCAAATTAATTTTCCCTTCCCCTTCTTCAATTTTGATGGTTAAATCCGTGCCTATTATTATTATTCATTAATGCTATTTATTTCTATTCTATTATAATCCTACTCCTGAGATCTTATTTTAATATCAATGATTCCTAATTTGATTATTTACATCATCCTATAAATTTAAAATAAATTTTTTAATCCAAATCATTACGTGATTACCCCAATCCTAATCCTCTTAAATTATTTGTTTATTTAATTTGTTTTTAAAATTAAACTAAATTAATCCATCTCATTGAATTAATTAAATTTTCAATGCTTCCTTCAATTTCTCTAACAACTAGTTCATTTTATTTAATTATTTTATATTATATTAATACTCAATTTCGTTTATCTTGTGGACCTAGTTAATTTATTCCCCCATGCTAATAACTTAATTTTAATAAATTTTAATTTTGAATTTAATTAACTTCATGTTTTTCTTGGACTTTGCCATAATATTTAACGACTAGATTATTCCTTATGTATACATTCTAGGCATGTAATTTTTCTATATTAAGCTAATATTCCTCCTTCTGAAGGTGTGAAGTGTTCATCTAAAATGTCGGGCTCTTAAATAAAATACACAAGTTTCCAGAGGTTCTCAACAACAATAATTATTTATTTAGGATTTTGTTTTATTTGCAGTACTTTGAAGACTAAAGAAAATCTATAGAAGGAAGAGGAGAGCCGGAGAGCCGTCTCGAAGAAGAAGCTAAATGCTTGTATGTTAATAAGAAAACCTAATTGATATTCTCAAAAAAATTTCAAAATTCTAGCAATAAATCAATCCCATTGAGATGACAATCTAAAAAATTAGGACATCTTTCAAAACCTACCAACCATCACAAAAATCTGATCTTGTTTGCTAGAAAACACTCACGTCTCTCCCAAAAACGTGATGGAAATCAACCAACCTTCCCTTGCATTCACCCTCACTCTCACTCTAGCCTATAGGAGTGAAACACTATTGTAACAGGCACAAAAAATTAGCATAAATTATTCACCACACACTGTATATTCCTTGAAATACAACCAACCATAATAAAAATGATCTTGTTGGCTAGAACATGCTCACTTCTCTCCACAAATGTTGATGAAACCAACTAGTCTTTCCCTTAAATTCACCTTCATCCCAGCCTATAGGAGAGACCTCACAAACAATAACATAATCACCAACTTCCATATTAAGCTACACATTAATCTCATCTTGAAATTGAAATGCGTATATTACCTTTTCGAGAAAGTGTGGGAAATTCTCATCAACTGTATAAAGGGATGAATGTTGAGATGCATGAATATGAGTCACATTTGGAGGTGGAATGGGATTTTCAACAACTATAAAATGTGGAGATCCAATATGTTACCAGTAGGAAACCATCTCTCCATGAACCTCACAGATAACTTTCATTAATCTTTGATGGTATGTGCGTTCTACTTCAACCATTGCAATAAGACTTTGAAGAGGCAACCTTTGTTAATTTTGTTCCACATGTTCCATTGCAATTACAACTTCCTTTCCCAAAATTTCCATATTTTCCTTCAATTCTTGCAACTTTGTTTAAGTTTCTTGCAGCATCATTGCATTGTTTGGATTAATTATAGTTCTTCTTGCTTTCATTTGGTTCCTTGAAACTTCAGCCATTTTTTCCTCTGCTTCTTGTGGCATTCACTCATAACGTTGAGTAAGATGACGAGCATCCTCAAAGGGAGCTCCCATAACCATTGCTCTTAATGGTTCTTCAATCAAGTGATTTGGGTAATGTTTCTTGTTCCTTTCCCATACGAGAACGAGTTAATCCATAATATTTACTACACTAAATTAGGTCAATTTTGAATAATTATAACTTTTTATTCAAGTTTAGTTTTCCATTTACTCGAAAATGATCTCCACAAAAATTAAATACTTATTGGTTTTAACTACTGCAAAATTCATCATTGGTTATTAGTTTTTTTCCCTGGATAAAAATGTAGAATTTTATATATTATAAAAAAGTGATTACGTCTTCATAGATCTTTGCCCTCTTTTCCATAGAGTTTAATCTTCAATTCTCGCACAAGCATGAATAAGGAGTCAGTGCCATGTGATTTTGATGTTCCTTTCAACAACTTAGCGAAAGTGCTTATCATTAATTGTTTTTCCTCGAAGGCATATCCTGCCTATGAAAGTGGGTTGCTTGTGGTGCCTTATATTACATAACCATTGCAACTCTTTTAAATTTTAGTGGAACCTATTTAAAAAAATGTTTTTATTCATCTATAGTACCTTATGTAATTTTCCACAGTGAAGTAGACTTCCTTAATTAGAGTTTGTGGGTTCTAATAGTCTCTTTATGAATGCAAAAGTTTATGTTTCCACTAACTTCATTCTAAATGTAGCCTCTATTTGCATCTACATCAGCCACATACACACATGAGCACCAAATCATGGAATATTATGAGGTAGACAGGGATCCTACTAATGGTATCACATATTTGAAGCTTGGTTATTTTAGCTTACTTATTTAGGAAGAGGAGATCATCTCTTCTTAAAAGGAATTGTTAATGGTAAAAATATAACAAAGATATCAAAATTGATGTTATATTTTGAATAAATTATAAATAGTATAGATTTCAAGCACATATCCTTTTGGTGTTTCTTCTATTGTTCCCTTGGTTGTTTCTTATCACCACTTGGAAATGTTTTAGGTACAATACACATAATTGCGAAAAACAAAAATCTACAGTAAAAAAAAATCTCAGATCAGTATATAGTATTTATATGACTGAGTAAAATTGCTCTAGATTACTTGTGTCAATTTTTTCTTACAGTCCAATAAAAATTTTCAGAATTTGGGAAGTGTAGAGACAAAAATTTCATCCCTACATTCATCCGACCATAATTATTTCCTCCAGATATTGTGCTTCCTTTAATAGAGTATTTGCTTCCAAATTCAATTCCCTGTAAGTATGCATAAAATAAATAATGTCAGAGGATAATTATACCATTTTTATCAGGTCATATAAATCCCTAAGATAAATATCGTAAACCTCTAGTTTCCCAAGAATCCAAATTATCGCTAGTGATGAACCACTATAAATATGTATAAATCACATTTAAAGAGGATTTTTGAGGCCATAGACTCCATGTAATTATTATATCGAACTCATAGTCTCATTTTGAAACTGACTTTGTGCACTTTTCAAATATGGAGGTGATCACCAACACCACTGAAGTTCGTATGACCCCACCTGGCTCCATCAGGAAAACCCTAGGTTTTTTATTTACCAATTAATACAATATATCATTTGACCACGCACTCCATTCTCCATAATAATTTACAATGAATCAAAAAAGACTTAAATTGAGAAAAAAATTGAAAATAAGGGATGAACTTGTCCTAAAATGTTTTGGAATTCTTTGGAAGAAAAAATCCTCATAGAAACAGACATGGACATGCCCTAAATTACTCTAACTCTTCTTATTGAACGGATGCCTTAAGAACTCCACAAAGCCACCATTTCATATATTAACACTGCATGTGCTTTGTTCACCATTTTCTTATATTTGGCGTTTATATGTACAATCTATCATTAAGTGATAAATTGGTGTTTCGTAGACATTAGGGCCTACTAAATTTTTTAACACCTATATGAAAAATACATTCACGGGTCCTCAACTTGTTCAATAACCATATCGCAACACATATTTTTTGGATGAGTATTATCCTATGGTGCATTAATTTCTATATTGGATGGAAGATAGGTTCCACTTGATATGATTTCACCACATGTTCGAAAGTTTTCTCCAATATCAATTTCCTAGTTTACCATTTAAATGGTTTTTTCATTATTTTATCTATGTTTTTTAATCCATTACATAGAAATTTTTTAAATTGTTTTTATATAATATATATCCTCTGTAGGTGGCTATTTTATAATTTACAGTCAAGGGAGAGTAACATTTTTATGTCCATTTGCGTTGTTTTCTTGTACTCTATCCTTTGTAGTTGTCTATTTTATAATTACATTCAAGATAGAGAATCAATTTTCTCATAATTTCATTGGCAAGCCATGTTTGCTTTATATTTTCTTATTAATACAATAGTTAATATTTCCATGTTAATGTGTTTTATATTTTCCTATTAATACAATTTATATTTCCATGTTAATACAATGTCAACCATTGGGATTTTTGGAGAATGGATTTGCTTCTTTTCCATATTTAGGCATAGAGCTTTGTTTTCTTGAACATTTGTTCCATATTTTCACTTTATTTTTTCATCTCATCAAATGTTTCTAGGAACATGTGGATTGATAGCTATAACAAAATTGGTCCATCATGGTATGCTATATGTACCACTGGGATACACCTTTAGGTATGGAATGTTTAATAAGAAACAAGTGAAAGGCGACAGTCCATATGGCTATGGAAAAATTTCCTATAAATATATAAAATAAATATTAAAGTATTTTGTTTAAAATAAATATTATTATTTTTTATTTTTAATTATATATTTTGAATGTCATATAATAATTTCATCAAATAGATCCTTTATGTTTAAAGTAAATTTTAACTTAATAATCATGACTAGCACTTAATAATGTTGCTTGTGTAGTTGGAAGGAATGATGTGAGTCAAAGTTTGGTTCGCTTGAACTTCAGTGGGATACACCTTTGTGTCTAGAATTTCTGAGATGGAAAAATTGAAAATTGACCAACATTGGCTAATTTACATCATTTTGAAGAAGACTACAAAGGTAAACATAATGTTTTTCACATTTAATACTTTCCTCACATTTTTTGGTTCCTGCAGCTCGAGCACTTTCATAACAAGAACAGGAAAAGTCGAGGATAAAGAATAGCACACTCTAATTTCATATGTTGATATTAGAATGAATATTTATTAGAGGCGTTGCTTGTTTGCTTTTTTTTGTTAGAAAAGGGTTTTCTTTTGATTTTATGTGAATTTCAATTTATCATATGTAGCATGTTGAGAAATGGGAAGGAATGATGCATGACATTTATCTTGCAGAAATTGATGTTGAATGAAAGGATACAAAGTTTATCCAAGCTACAGTTTGCTTTGGCAAAGGCAAATGAACATCTTAAAAATCTTCCTAATAATAGACCATATACAAAGTTTGAATATAAGTGGTATATGGAATTTTCTTTTGCAGATATGTTCCTTTTTCTATCGAAGGTATCACAACGAGAAAAATATTGATATTGTAGAAATTGTTTGAGGACCTCATTGAGGTTGATTTTTCTAATGTCCTACCTGATTCGTGTCTTCTCATATGTCAGGAAGGCTTTAAATATGATTTAATATGTTCCTGAAAAAAACTAGATTCAAATTTTATTGTTACAAAATATAGAAATAGTTGTCAATGATTTTCTTTGATCGTTACTTGAATCTGTTGTCATCAGGTTACAAAAATTTTTATTGGAAAAATGATGGAGAGAAAATGCAGAGCATGTCTTTGATATGCTTCATTTGTTGTTAGAGATCTTTCAGGCACATAAGACATCGACTTTGGAAATGTTTCTAGTATATATTCCTATGGTTTTTAATGTTATGATTCTTTCACGTAATGGTTATTTTGACCAAGATTTTTTTTTAGGAATTCTAGAAAAGTCATCGGTGGATAGGCAAGCAATTTTTTTATAATTGCAATGCCCATTTCATGATATCCTCTCTTTATTATTTGATTGTATTTTGAATGTTTGTTTTTAATTTGTTTTCTTTTAAGTATGAAATTGAAAATAGTTGGTATCATGTCCATTTAAACAACAACCAAAGCTTGAAGATGAAATTAGTATTACATGATATTGATCGAAATCCTTATAGTTGTTTTGTGTGAAAATATTTTCATGACAATCAAAAAAGTTTATTGTCATATTATTATTTGAGCTCATGTTGTTTATATACTTGAACAAGTTCATGCGTTAGAAAATGAAAGTTTGATGTGAATAAAATGGCAAGGATTAAACATTACACCTTAGATAAATGACTACTGCAAATTATAAATTTCTGATTACAAATGATGACTAAATTTTTCATATATGTATGATTATTAGTAGCTAATTTATAGTATCTTATAACACGAATGAAATTTAGTTATATTTATTTGGTAATTAATTGGTTTCAAATGATGACTAAAATTTTCATATATATGACTATTATTAGCTAATTTATAGTATCTTATAACACGACCAAAATTTCTATCATTTTTCCTTGGTTATTAATTAGTTTTCATGGGTCATCATATAGTAATATATTTTTTTGTATATTTGGTTATTAATTATGGAAATTAATGACTAAATCAATGACTAAATTAATGACCAAATTTATGACTAAATATACTACTAGACGATAAAATTGAGACAACCAATTAATGACTAAGATAAAAATGACTAAAATTTGGTCGCGTTATAGGATACTATAAATTAGCTACTGTTGGTCACTAAATGAGAAATGGTCATTTATATGCAAATTTTAGTCATTTTTTTTAGTAATTAATTAACCATTTTGTACTAGTGTTCTAATGGAAGCTAGAGAAGAATTCTTTTTGAGAATTGTAGGAAGTTATAAATTTCATTTCAGTTGGGGCTAAATATTAATGAATTTATTAGATAAGCATATAATGGTTTTTGACCCAGATCAGGTCATTTTCTACTTAAAATTTGTGTTCCTATTGTGTTTTATTTTTTACTTTTGTTACTAGATTATAAACATTATGAATAATTTAAGATTAACTAATTCTCTGAAAATATTTAAAAGTGGTAACTTCTAAGGAATATTGATTCACCCTTCCTCCTAGTATTTCCAGCAATCAGAGCATGGGGAACAATAAAATTTTGGGGATACAGGTTTTTGGGAGCGACTAGAGCTTACCATTTTAGTTTTTCCAGTGTCGAGGGAGTGAGCGAGAGAGTAAATCCCCACTTGCATGGATGCTAAGTTGTGGGTGTGACTTGAAGTCTATACATGTTGGCTTGCAAATGTTGTGGGGGTGACCAGGGTCAAATTTTTCGAGTGATTTTCATGCAACCCAAGGAAAAACATGTCATTTTATCTATATTTATCATGCTCTCATGAAATTAAATTGTTTTTAGTGGAGTTTATTTTCATATTTTTCCAGAAAAAGGTCAGGGCAAGATGTGACACATCCAAAAAGTGATCAAGCTTGAAATTATCAAAGGGCTAGTGGAAGGAGTGGTTTGATATGGTCAAGATGCAATATCTATCAATTTTGAAGTGTGTGAAAAGTTTTTGGGTGAGATCCATCATCTTGAGAATTAATTGAATTAACCGTTTCTATATTCCACAAATATGATAGGGAAAGAAGCTCATTTTTTGGTTCAAACGTAGTGTGTGTGTGTGAGAGAGAGAGAGAGTGTGTGTGTACTTAAGTTGAAAGTGCACAACCAATGAGTTTATAATTTCATAATTTAAGTGTACTTTAGAGAACAATAATCATCATAATTATCATAATATTGTGCACTGATTGAAAATCTATTTCAAGAGTGTGTATGGGGAGGATTTGTCTCTTAATTGGAGCGTGGATTGTGGATGCATGTGTCTCTCTATTTGTTTCATGTTTAATCTATGCCAATATATTCCAATTTTTGAATCATATCATTTTAGAGAATAATTATTTATAATTGGAGTGGGGGATTAAAGTATTGTATTCTTTTTTTATATTGTAGGAGAGGGTGCTCCAAGTTGTTGTGGTGAAAATTTCTCATTTGGTCCAGAGGTGCGTGCTCCAATGCTAGTGGGTGCTAGATGATGTAATATAATGAGAATTTTTTTAAAGAAATAGATAATGGAAGAAGCAAAAAATAGTTTGGTGGATTTTTTACCTACGTGGGATTTTTTCCACCTAAAATCTAAGTGTCTATATGTGTCGATTGTTTGTGTCTTCCATGTCATTGATCATGTTATACTTATAAAGTTAATTTTTGAAGAAGTTTTAAATTTACAGAAATAATTTTATATTTCAGTAATACTGATTCAGCCCCCCCAACCCCCCCTCTAAGTATTACTTTTTTCTATCAATTGGTATCAAATTGAACTCCTTTGTTGTAGCTTGACTGGTGAAAGGAGAATTAAAGAAGGGTCAATCACTAACCATGATGTGAAAGTTACAATTTGTGATGATCATAACTATAATATATGGATAATGAGAATTTAAGGGCATATCATGAGCATGTGGGTTGATGTCTATTGTACTGTGGTGATTCGTTATGTTCTTTCTGATTTTATTCCTTTAGACCCTGATGGAAATATGCTATTTCAAAACAATGCTAAATCTATAAGTTCTGTCATTGCAAAAATTACTGAGAATGAGATGATAAAATTCATTCATGAAAATCATCTATAGAAGTTTGGGAAAAACTTGAGAATAGATATGAAGGTGATTTGAAGTTGAAGAAAGCAAAGCTCAGAACAGGTAGGATGAGGTTTGAGAGCTTCAAAATGAAAGAAGATGAAAGTATTGCAGAATATTTCAGAAGAGTTGAAACATTGACCAATATGATCAAGAGAATTGATTTAAAATTTTAATATGTAGCCATTATTCGAAAAACCTAGAGGCCTTTACCAACAAGATTTAACCCCAAGGTTTTTTCTATTTAGGAAGCAATTCATTTAAGCACTCTCACTATGGAGAAATTACTAGGAATTCTTATAACTTATCAGATGCACATTATGGAAGATAAATATGAGTCTACTGAAGTCTCACTCAGGGAAACTAAGAATTTGAAGGCCATTACCAAAAGTATGAAGAGATTTCCAACAAAAATCAAGGAGGATGAATAGCACTCTACTAGTGAATTTTATGGAGAATTTACTTATCTTGCCAACAAATGAAAGAGGGGTATTGGAAAGTACAAAGACATGCTTCCTTTCAAGTGTTTTAAATATGGAGAACTTGGACATTTTGGTTTAAAATTTCCACACAAAAGAAGTAAATAGGAGGAAAAGAAGAAGAGAAAGGATAAATATTAGTAATCTAGAAAGGTAAAGCTCAAAAGAGGAGCTACTACTCCAAAGAAGAAAGCGATATTTCATATGAAAGAAGTGATAAATATTCATGACAACACTAGTACAAAATGGCTAATTAATTACTAAAAAAATGACTAAAAATTGCATATAAACAACTATTTTCAATCGGTGACCAATAGTAGCTAATTTAGAGTATCTTATAATGCAGCCAACATTTAGTATTTTTTAGCTTAGTAATTAATTGGTTGTCTCATTTTGCTATCTAGTAGTATATTTGGTCATTAATTTGTTCATTGATTTAGTCATTGATTCGGTCATTAATTTAGTCATTGAATAGGTCATTGATTTAATCATTGATTTTGTCATTAATTATCATAATTAATGACCAAATATACATTAAAATGTATTACTAAACGATCACCCGAGAAAACCAATTAGTGACCCAAGAAATATGACCAAAATGTTGGTCGTGTTATAAGATATTGTTTTTTTTGGTAAGTATCACTAATTCCATTAATAATTAACATAATAATACAGAGCTGCCACTGTCCCAGCTAAGGTAGCCTGGGCACAGGGCTTGAGTGTAAAGAAAAACCATGGTTTGGACTGCCCAGCATGGGGAAACCAGTCCCAAAAGATTAACATTCGCTGTCCTTGTGAGGGAAACCGGCATTACATCCCAATAGTTTGTCAAAAAAACCAAAATTTTAACAAGCCGCTCTGCAAGCAGAGGATAAAAATGCAAGAAAACCAGAAAGATCATGAAGACCTTGAACCTGGAAGACCAAAACCTCTGAGAAATCTTCTAATTACTGAGCATTAGTGGCGGAGGGCAGTTCTTCAACGACTCTGCAGCCCCAATCGTCTTTGTCTCCCTCGTCATCCACAAAAGGTGGTACTGGGTCTTTATCTGCGTGCTCCACATTCTGTACCTGCATAGCAATGTTTGGGGCAAGATTTAACTGGGCTAAGTCTGCAAGAACAGGGCTGGGACCGGAGGGGACCTGGAAAGTGACGGAGGGCCCAGGAGCGGAAGTCGGAGGAAGCATAAAATTAGTGGATTCTTCGCTGACCAAAACCGTAACAAAGGCCTTGAGAACCGGATGATCGAATGAGAAATGGAAGGTAAACTCAGCACGTTGGGCAATCTGGCAAAGGAAATAAGAAGAATGCGGGTGAGGGACAGAGGGAGCTTTAGGGGGGCACATCGGAGGTTCAGAAGGAGGCATCGAGTGAGGGCCACGAGGTCGGCCTCTACGGCCTCTAGGTTCCGAAGAAAAGTCTGAGGTAGATTCAGAGACAGGGGACGACGGAGAATGATAACCTCTGCCCCAAATAGAACCTCGTCGACAGCACATGCACTGGCATAAGCGAGGCATGGCGGTGGGGGGCGAATGAAACAGGAAAGAAGGCAGAGAATACACAGTGCCATTGGAGAAATACAACAAATTGGAGAAATAGAAATTACTGTGCGAGAAATGAAAATATTGAGTGGTTTCCAAACAACAAACCAATTCACACCTTCTGCCAGTCTGCGTTCGAGCACTGGGCATCAAGCAGACAGATGGGAAAGAAACACCGTGAAACTCAACAGTAGAGCAAACCGGGCAGGTGCCATGCATATAATCCCTATCCATGCTAAGAGCCGGAGTGAAGCCAATGAATATCCCTATGTGAAGACGATTCCAGAGATAGCAGTTAATGTGGTATGGGGTGGCGAATTGAATGCCACAGGTATTGCAGGTGTGGGAGGCCACATGGCCTGCCCCATTGTGCTGCCTCGGGAGGCGACGAGGGACTTGAGTCCATGAAGATGAACTGGAGGCAACCACATCCGGTGTATAAGATATTGTTAATTAGCTACTAATAGTAATATATATGCAAATTTTAGTCATTGTTTGAACTATAAAACTCGTCAATAGAAATATAATGGGTGGAGAAAAGTATTGATGACACAAAATTACAACAAGAAATTAAAAAAGAATAAGAGAAGACTTTGTATCTTGCAATAATAAATGGGAATATAGCTTCATTATAACAATCAGAAATTTTCAACATACTATTCCAGTGGAAAAAGAATCCAATTCCTAGAAAACAAAAAATTATATTCAGAGAAAAACTAAACATGTTGGCTCCACATTCAAAGGTAAAGTAACTCGATACTAGCTATATCAAATGCTTTTTAGAGTGTATGGGTAGATACTAACACCATTAACAAGAGTTTTAAAATAGATCTTCCACATATGACCTCAGATGTGGCAACAAGTTTGATATATGCACTACATGTATACATTTCAAAATTCATTGCAATGATATAATAGTATCAAAAGAAACTGCGAATAATTACATATTAACTATCCACTTTTATTCCAAAACAACATCCAAATAACTGTAATAACTTCCCCGAAAAATATGTCGAAATTTCCATTCATTTTCATGAATATACCCGGCTATCAGTTCTAAGGAAGGTGGTTGATAAATGAAATCCTACCCAAAACAAACAAAACTTAATAGGAGAAACATATGACAAATACACATACCTTTTTCTCCTTTAAAGAATGAAATCTTCTGTTAAAAAAGGTCTAAAAGTCTACACACTTATCTATTAAATCACAAATATAATAACTATGGGAAAATAAAAACTGCACAAGTGGAGGACAAATCTTTTTCGTAGAGTGACGTGGCACATAAAACCTATCATCGGTGCCAGTGTTACTTGCAGTTAACGTTTTACAAAATTAATTATTTGCTTGCTTGCTTGTTGTGCTAAGGTCAAAACCGAGATAACAATATTTTTTCTCTTGTTGCACATTGTCTTCAATTTTTAGTTCCCTGCACAAATGGAACTAGTACCAAAGCATTTCTCTCCAGAATTGGCAATTACGAAAAAGCACAAATAATGAAAATGAAAATCTCTTACAACATTAAGAGGTTGCAATGTCATTTGAGCATATACTTCATCTAATTATAAATCTTCCTGGCATTACTTAAGGTGTTTATTAAATTTTAAATATTGTATATATAACGATATGAATGAAAGTGTTCACAACCAAAGCAAGGATGAAATGCAGAGAACCCACATGCATTGTAATAGTGTAAAGTTGGCAGATTAATTGAGCAGGAAGATTCAGATAATCATATATATGAGCCTCAACCTCCTTGTTTGTTGAAGAAACTTACTGAAATCACATTGATTATGATCAGTTTTTTTATGTAACATTAAAATTTCAAAATACCGGGGCCACATTTTATGATGAAAACAAGATAAGCATTCATTATTTTTAGTTATTTGTATCCAAAAGAAGATTGAAAACTAAAAATTAGTGAGCAACCACCTAACCTGCTCACTGTGACCCTGTGGAAAAATAAATAACCTTGCTCCCAAAAACAAGTAAGGACACAAGAGGTTCGACACATCCATGCCAAAGCTCGTAATTAAGGCATCTCCTTTCCTCTGCTTGATGTGACATGAACAAAAAAAATTTCAATTGGATATTCCTTTAGAAACCTCTTGACCTTCCAATAGTAACTTTGCAAATTAATATGATATTATGATTGAAAACTTTGCAGTATAAAGCACATTAACTTGAAAAAATATTCCAAATGACAGTATTTTCCATAGACATTTTTACATTAATTATTTTTATAAGGTGTGACAATTTGATATGATGAGTTAATTTAACATTCCTTCACTATCTCAATTTCATCTCAATATGCATTCTAGAATCCAAAAAAAAATTTACTCAAAAGCAAAATCATTCTACCTAGAGTAATGGATGCATTAAAAAGGTAAGAAGCACCATTTTCACGTTTAAGCTCTTAGAAGAATTTAAGCAGAAAGTCATTACATAGATAAATTTTATTTAACATTCCATGAGACTTCGTGGTCGTATGGGAGAAAGAAAACTTTACATCATGCGTGACATTTTAAAAGAAATTAATGTCAAAAATGGGAACAAACAAAGATAGAGGTGAAAACATGCTAACCAAACCTTGGTCCTAACCTTCTCATTTTATTAGATTGTTAACCAATTCAAAATTCTCTGCAATTCATTCAAAAAATAGAAATAAAGCTAATATATGAAGGAAGTATAAACCAATTCTGAAATAAAATTTTCTTCCCTGCAACCAGCGTACTCTTATAACTGATTACACCCTAGTAAAGTTTGATAAAACCACATAAGATATTATGTTCGCCTCATTTTGTCTAAACACAATAATATGTGAAAATACATTATACCTAGGAATTATATAATAATGCTTATTTGTGCATACACCATTCAATGTTTTTCACCCCCCCTACTGTTATGATATGTCTCATTCCATCAATAATTGCCCCTAATGGATACAAAATCCATGGATATGACAAAGCGAGAAATGTATTTATAGACATGAAAAAATTTGATATCCAAAGCTCTCTAGGAAATTCTACGAATGAGTGGCTGAATGTCAGGGTTTCCATTGTCATTGACGGCTCAAAAAAAATTAAAAACCAACATTTGATAAATGTTCTTTCTATGTTTCCTAGTGATGCAATCTTCCTTGTAGCCCAAGACTCCTCATCATTTGTACCATCTTTTGGGAGAATTTCATACCTCTTACCGAAAAGTAATAATGATGTAGGGCCATCCAATATGACACAAGTAATTCAAGATAATGTAGCTAATTGTAAAGTATCAGGATATTGTACCTTTTCATGATCATCATCAAGTTGAAATGCCATCATTGCCTACTACCATGTTCAACCCAACCAGGACCACAACAACATTAGCTTCAAGTAAAACGTCATCTTTGCAATTACCTCCACATCTTCATCCATGTGTATGCTCATGGTAGTGCTAATAGAAAGGAAAAGTTAATACTAGATTGGTCATTTCTTGGTCATTGACAAAATTATCTTATCTTATTGAAATAATTATTTTTTTTCATTTCTTTTATTATGATATTAAATATTTCAATTTTAGACTTTCGATTTCTATTTTGTAATATAATATCTCTATTTTGGAAAGTGGACACATGGCCTATTTCATAAACATGACTCTTTGGTCATTATGACCTATTTCGTAATGATAACATCTTAGGCATGATGACCTACTTCATTTCATAAAATCATTGTTTACTCTTCCTATTATCTAGTTCTAGATTAAGTGTGTATTATGTAACTCCAATATCAACAATATTATTTGTGTAGTACTAATAGTTGAGAGTCCATGATTAATCCCCTAATATGACACATTTAAAACTTCATACTTATCAAGACATTTTGCATGTTTTTTTTAATGTGTATGTGTAAATATCAACTTTATATCGCATTTTTTCATAGATTAAAAAGATGATTTTGTTGTATGGTTGAAATGGGTATTTGATGTAAAAAGAATATATTAATATGTGAGATTATGGACTAGTGTTTCCAGAGTATATAGCAGGATCCCCTAGAACACCATTTCTCAGAAAATCATTGTGAAATGGTGCTCTAGAGGCCTCCTTCTTGGCACTCTAGTAAGACTGGTCCAATACCTCAAGTGCTAATGTATTCTTGTAAATTTTCATAGATGTTATATTATTTATGCAACTTTACTTTATAGCCGATATCAAATATCAATCACATAAACAAGAAAGTAAAATGTTGAAAGAACATACCAATAAATTGACAGAAGACAAGCCAAAAATACACTTAACTTGATTAGCAAAATATATGTGTTGTGGTGCATTACGACGGTCAACATGATGCTTCAACCAAAAAAGTATCCTTATGGTGAGCCAAACAAAATGTGTCACACAACCCTCTCGGATAGCTCTACAATGGTCAATCAGAAGTCAACAAAATTCAACATTGTTGAGTCAACGGTCAATGCAAAACAACAATAGAAGAAAGTCAATGCAGCCAAGTCAAATTCGACATCCAGCCTCAGATTTTATGCCAAAAAATGCGAATTGAGGAAATCAAAGTTTAGGGATATTTTCGAGTCAATTTGACCAAGCGTTGACGAAAGTCAATGCTGGTCAATTTTGCACTAGAAACCCTAGAATAGACAGAAACCCTAGCTGGTGCTTTTTCCCACGTGCGAGTGAAGAGGAGCCTCCAAGATGAAGATCAAACCAATCAGATGCAGAGAGATAATGTGCAATGAGTGATAGTTAAATGACCTCCAACGTTGACCAATATATATCCATGAGTGAGGGTGTGTGACACATTTGTTGGGGCTCCAAGCCTACATTAAAATTATGGCCGACCTTGCACATAAGTGGATTTAATTCAAAACGATTGTTATGCTCATTGGATCAAGATGATATTTAGATCGATCTTGCACCTATTTGAAAGAGGAATCCAATCAAAATATTGGCATCTTTAGCTAAGCATCACAACATGGATTCAGGCCCTAGTTGTCCAAAATTAACACTCCCTCTCAAATAGGGAGAAGTCCATCGACCTGTGCCATCCAAACATTGTGCGTCATCCCGCCATAACTATCTTTGCTGGCTTCTTTATTTCAGAACAAAAATTTATGTCAGAGAGACATGATTCTCGGCTGAAAAAATTGAGCTCAGAGGTTTGAAACCTCCATAGGACTCAAAGGATTTCATACCAACCCGAAGCTGGTTTAACTGACCCAAAGTTAGTTGGAGGTCCAAAACCTCACTAAACTTGATCCCAGATAAAGTGGTTGGATACGTGTCATCCTAGATATAGAGAGTACGAAAATATTTGATGCATCTAATGGTCTTTTCTACTGGTCTCTAGCTTTTCCCATCTCATTGGACAAATGAGAGGTACTTCCCATGAGTCTGGGACACCATGGTTAGGATGCATGTGGGGCATAGATCAGAGAGAGGAGAACCAAGATATCATAACAGTGGAGCAGAATCACAAAAGCAAGGTTAGGATAACCTAGCCCTGTGGTTTCTTATAGCTCCAAGAAGCAATCCCCAAAGCCCTCTGGAGCTCCCAGAGGTCATCGTCCAATAACATCCTTAGAATAGGGTTGTTCCACAATTCTAAGATTCTCACGAAAGGTTAGGAACTTGACCTTCCCCAAGGGATTTGTGAGAATATCTGCGACCTTCTCATCGGTTCCTATTTGATCGAGCCTTACGATGCCTCATTGTACCATATCCTCGATAAAGTTGTACCTGATATTAATATGCTTGGATCGATCGTGGAACACGAGAATCTCTCACAAAAGAATCCCACTCTGGTTATCAAAAGAATAACATTGGTATCTAGCACATGCCCGAAAATATCATTGAAGATCTTTCGCAACCAAACTGCTTCATAGCATGTCATACTCGTTGCAATGTATTCGACCTCAGTGGTGCTCAAATCCATCGACTTCTACTTCCTACTCATGCAAGATATCGAATCAGACCCAAGTGAAAAGAAACATCTAGATGTGTTCTTGCAATACACCACACTTCCAGCCCAATCAACATTAGTATATACATAGAGTCTCAAACTCTAGGCAATGTATCTTAGGCCATGATTTATCATGTCCCCAAGATATCTCAACATATTTTAGGCATCAACCCAGTGAATGTGATGAGGATCAACTATGTGTTGATTCAAATTGTTCACTGCAAAACATACATCCGGATGAGTGTTCACTAATAACATCAAGGCCCCTACGAGTTAACGATACTCGGTAGGATTTTCTAGCATGAGCCTAGCAGTGCTTCCACTCAAATTCTTAAATTTTAGCTCGATCGGTATCGACACAGACTTACAGTCCACCATTCCAAATCTTTCCAGCATCTTCACAATTTATTTTCCTTGAGAGAGGAAAATCTTGCCAGGTTTCTGCCAAACTTCTAGGCCTAGGGAGCAATGCATCAGTCCTAGGTACTTCATCTAGAACTCAGAAGCACTCTCCCTCTTACACTAATGAATGAGAGGGTCAACACCTGTGAGGAAGAGATAATCCAGATATAGCACCAGAATGAGAGGATTTTCTCTATCAATATTGAAGGAAAGGTTTAGATCAACATTACTATGAGTGAAGCCTAGCTTGATCAAGTAGTGATCTGTCCTCTCGTACCAAGCCCTGGGGGCTTTCTTCAACCCATAGAGAGATTTATTCAACCTGCATACATGGGTGTCTCTATCCTAGACATCGAACCCCAGTGGTTGCTCCACATACACCTCTTCTTTTATTGAACCATGTAGAAAGGAAGTCTTCACATCCATCTAATGAATATTCCATCCTTGCATAGCAGCAAGGGCTATGAAATATAGGGCTATGAAATATAGGGTGGTTTTATATCGGGACACAAGTGCAAATATATCATCATATTCTATGCTTTCCTTTTGAAAGAAGCCTTGGGCAACGGATCTTACCTTGAAATTTTCAACACTACCATCAAATCCATGCTTGATCTTATAGAGCCATTTTGAGGAGACAACAAATTTGTCCTCTAGTCTTAGAACCACATCCTAGACATCATTCTTCATAATATACTCGTACTCTTCGTGCATATCATCCTTCCATACTTGATGATTTACAACTTCTTCAAAGGATTCAGGCTCATATTGTACAATTGTACTCATGGCTGCTAGATACCGTTGGTATCTATTCAGCTTCTTGTTTTCATGGAATTTCCCCGTTGGGTTCATATGTCTCTCGACATCTTCAGGAGTATCCTGGATCCATGAGGGTTTTCTCTTCATTGAAGAAGGTGGATCAATGGGGTCCATCGGTCCTTCAACATTGGGCATCATCTCATCCTTCAGTTCTTCCTGGTTCCCAGACCTTATTTAATTACCTTCCTCAGAGTTCAGAAGATTTATCACTTTCCCGAGGGAAGCATATTCATCAAAGGTAACATCGTGGAAAATATCCACTTCTCTTTGACCAGGCACATAGATTCTATAAGCCTTCAAAGTTTCACTCTAGCCCACATACATTCCCTTTTTCCGAGAAGCATCCAACTTGCTCATCTTCTCTTTTGGCAGATAAAAATAAATGGGACAACCAAAAAATCTAAAATGAGAGACGTCAGGTTTCTTACTAGAGAAAACCTCTTCGGGAGTTTTGCAATTGAGAGAGGAATGTGGGCATCAATTTTTTATGTACACAACAGTGTTCACAGCTTCTACCCACAGAAACTTCAGGAGACCTTGGTCACATAGCATGGCACGGGAAAATTCCACAATGGTCCTACTCTTTCTTTTAGCAACGCCATTTTGCTCAAGATTATATATGGTTGTGGTCTCCCTCTTGATGCCAGCTTCTCTGCAAAAGTTATTAAAGTCATTTGACTCATATTCAGTGTCATTATCGGTCCTCAAAATCTTTATCTTCTTTCCTATTTGATTTTCCACCAAGGCTTTCAAAGCACGAAACCACATGAAATCCTCATCCTTCTTCTTCAATAATTATATCTACGTTTTGTGATATAATTCATCTATAAACATCATATAATAATAACATCCTCCCAAGGATGTCACGGGAAACATACCAGACAAATCAAAATGTATAAATTACAAGACATCAGATGTCTTTGTGACAGTTGAGGGGAAAGGTCCACTTGTATTCTTTCCTTCAGCACAACCGTGACATACACCTTCATGATCATTTTTGAATTCGGACATCCTTGTCACCACCTTCCTTGCTTCGGGGAGGGCTTTGTAATGTAGGTGTCCAAACCTCAGGTGCCATAGTTTGGTTTGACGGTTAGTATCACATGTGATAACCCCTAGTGGACTTCCTATAACCTGGTAGAGTGTATAAAATCTGAACCCAATCATGATAGCTTCCTTGGAACTCTTCTTCCAGATGTGCACCTTCCCATTGACGAATGCCACCTTGAAACCTTTGTCTTCCATGGCCGAAATAGAGACAAGGTTCTTCTTCAAATTAGGTACATATAGTACATCTTGCAAGTGGAGGACTTGACCTTGAGATAAGTGGATGGTGAAATTCCATGTCCCTTTCACGGGATATGTGCCATTATCTCCAAGGATAATTTTTATATTAGTATCCTTCTCAACCAAATCATAAAATGCTTCCTTAAACCTAGTGAGATTCCTTGAGGCACCACTATCAATCAACCATACATCCATAGTGTCAGGTGGAGATGCAGTAGAGAGGGAAGATACAAGAATGAATTTATTTATTTTATCATCAACAACATCAGTTTTCTGATACCTATAATTTCTTGGCCTTTTGAAAGGCTTCCCATTTCCATTCCAACCAGAGGGAGCCTTCCTATTTCCTTTGAACCTGTTGTTCCTTTAATTTCCATTATTCTTATTGTTGTTGTTTTCATCATCCCCGGGAGAATCCTTCTTATTAGGGCATTCTATAGCATAATGGTTGGTCTTGTTACATGTGTAACATATTCCTTTCTTTCCTTGGGCCCATGCTCTTCAATGGCTCCTTGTACTACCATTGTTCTTCTTCTTAGCATGAGCGGTGAAGGAAACATTACCTTTATTTTCATATTCCATTATTCTTGTTTCCTCTTGAGTGCATCTCGACAGTACTACATAAAAATTAGGAATCACATTAGGAATCCCCAATGGCCTGAATATTATTCCTGATTTCAGTCAACTTCAGAAAATAATATTGAACGGATTCATCACTACCTTTCTTAAGATTCTTCAATTGGTTCTTAAAGAAAAGGAATTGATTTGCATTGTAGGCCCTGAACATATTGACCAACTTACCATACATCTCCTTGGATGTGCGCAGCTCAGAGTTGTATGCAACTAGACTCTTATGGATAGAATCCCAGATGATCATCTTTGCTTTGATTTCCCCCTTCTTATACTTTGACTTGGTGGCAGTAGGTGCAGATGATGGAGGCTCCTGGATTTTATCCTGCACATATTCCATGACATCTTCGTCTTTCAACATTAAATCCAAAGACATCTTCCATGCATGAAAGTCAACCTTTCTAGTCAACTTGTCATCACCTTTGAAGCCATTATAATTTGAGGTACCCATGGGTCCTTGACAAATTCTACTTCTTCGATGATTGATTTCAATACAAACTTGGACTTTGTCTTCACCTTGGCTCTGATACCATGTAAATTTTCATAGATGTTCTATGCTCAATGCAACTTTAATTTTATACCTTATATGAAATAGAAATCACATAAAAAAGAAATTAAAATGCTAATACAACATACAAATAGATCAATAGAAGACAAGAAAAAATAAAGTTAACTTGATCAGCAAAATATATCTGTTGTGGTGCATTACAATGGTCAACATGATGCTTCAACCAACAAAGCCTCCTTACGGTCATCCAACCAAAATGTTTCACACAACCCTCTCGGATAGCTCTATAATGGTTAACCCAAAGTCAACAAAATTCAATGTTGTCCAGTGAACGGTCTACAAAAAAAATCAGCAGGAGAAAGTCAATGCAGTGAAGTGAAAGTCAACACCCAGACTTGATTTTTGTGCCAAAAAATACGAATTGAGGGGATCCAACTTTAGGGAGAGTTTCGGGTCAATTTGACCAAGTGTTTACCAAATTCAATGTTGGTCAATTTTGCGTTGGAAGCCCTAGAAGAGACTCAAACCCTAGCTGCTGCTTTTTCCCATGTGTGAGTGAAGAGGAGCCTCCAAGATGATGATCAAACCAATAAGATGCAGAGAGAGAACGTGTGATGAGTGATAATGAAAATGACCTCCAACATTGACCAATATGTATCCTTCAGTGAGGGTGTGTGACACTTCTGTTGGGGCTCCAAGCCTACATTACAATTCTCACCGACCTTTCACATAAGTGGAATTAATTTAAATTAATTGTTCTTCAAATCGGATCAAGATGATCTTTAGATCAATCTTGCACCTCACCAAAAGAGGAATCAAAATAAAAATATTGGCATCTTCATCTAATTATCACAACATGGTTTTTGGACCTAGTTGTCCAAAATTAACATTTCTTTGGACATCAAATACCTATTTTAATCACACAAAAAATCAATTTTTGAATCTATCACAATTTGAGATAAAGTTGACTGCATCAAATATATAAATTGGTTGATGCAAAGCGTCAAGTCAACAATAAGAACTCCACCCATGACGTGTTCACTAGGTTATAGTTGTCAACAAGAAAAGAATTTAGCCCACCCATTAGCTATGTAGAAGTTGAATTTAACTCCAATAAATTCTCTAATAGAAAATTCTCTAATATTATTCAAGTGAAGCCATGGTTGGATGATAATTGTAACAAGGAAAGAGCACCATACGTAAAAGACCAAAACATTGAGAACTTTTCAATTTTGTTAGTAAATCTAAAAGAGAGTGAATTTATGAAAAATGAATAGTAAAAGTTTCCATTGAAATCAAAATATAACCCTACGTATTTCTGGAAAGAACTACAAGTTTGGAAGCAATTGCAAGGAAAATAAACAATTTCACATTATCATATAGAGTGATCAAGGTATCATATGGAACTGAGTTCTTCAAAATGTGAGGATCAAATGATATTTCAAAAAATCAAGAAATCTTCAGTTTGGTCATCTTCTTAGTGTATTAACCCAACTGCATAGGGTTGCTAGGAGTTGTAACCTTAACCTCCACAAAACACCATAGATCAACCTTCTCTAACAACATCTGTAGAATGCACTTCCAAGGTGCAAAGTTGGATGCACACACTAGACAGTCACACTCTGAGACCAATACTAGTGACTAGTGATATATGTAACTCACGGAACACACCCCAACAAAGCAAATCATCCAAGAGGGATAAAAATCATAACAACAACCTACCATTGGTTCAAATCAACTCTCCTAGTCATAAACAATGTTTCATTCACTGGGATCTCATAAGCATCTCACCCACAACCCTCTCATAGGAAAAAAAACATATCTCAAGTGCAATTAGCTTCAACTATTGAATTTGGGACATCAGAGACACTGAAAACTGCCAAAAACTCCCTCTCATACCCTGTGAAATTTTCAAAAAATGGTATGCAGATCTATGCTCCTAAGATGAAACCCTAACCGAAAGGAAACTAAGAACTTAACCTCCTATCAACACAACAGAAAACATTGTCCTAGATCTATAAACATGTAATTCTAAAAAAACACAAATAACAAGGTTTGAATAGCACATTGTAATGTACTAAATTTGAATAATCAAATCTTTGGAAATTACAAATAGCATATAGAGTTAGTTGCATACAATTTCTCATATATTATTTGATGGGAAGAAGAATATGATTACAAATCAATAGTTCAAAACTAAATAAAAACACCCCTAACATGTATTTCCTTTATAGAATAAGAAAATGATAAGGAATTACAAAAATAGACCATCCTTGTGGTGCACCCAAATTAGGAACATAAATCCTTACAATTGGCTTCCTAAAAAGTCGTTTCGAGGCATACATGATAGCTTTTGATAGGAACCAACACCTACCTAAATTTGGAACATCCTCTAGCTCATGTAGTTTGTCTAAACTTAGAAACTATGCCATAAACAACATTGAAAAAACACCTGCTAAATACAAAACAATGAGCTCCTTCCTAAACTAGAAAATAAAATTCTAATTGTGCCACCTCAACCTCACAGCAATTAGAGGCTACAAAAAATATAAGGCTACTATATATCTTCTGGTGCAATTTTTCTCATCTTTTTTGCACCTATTCTGTGGGAGAAAACATATGGAGCAATAGGTGGAACTAAAACTTTCAACCTTCCCAATTCTATAGAGAACTCTAACCATAATATTGAGAAGCATCACCCCTATCTCTGAGTAGCCATGACTCATGATAGCAACTTGTCCTCACTCTAGATTCATTTTGTAATAATTTTTTCTAGAAAATATTTGAATTTCTTGTACATATTCCAGAGGAAACCATTATTTGTGATTGTTAAATATGTTTGAGTAGCTATTCCCTAAGAAGTGAATGGAAGTTGATAAAGAGACTCGATGCAGTAGGAAAAGGTCTAGTATGGTCATTTTTCTTGGCAGTAGAAAGCCTAGAGGTCAAGATATTTCTCAAGATATTCCCTTGTTCTATTCATTAGTAAGGGATCATACCTTCAGTATGGGGCACTCACGTATCTTTAAGGGAAATCATTTTTTTCATGCTAAAATAATGATGAATGGGAGCACTTTGGAAAAGGGACCTAGAGTCATTACTACTCCAGGAATTCAAGTGAATTGTTATGGAACACAAGCACTTGATTTGCAACATGATATAGTTCGTGTCCTTGGCTAGGGACTAACTGTATATGGTTTGGAAGCCATCGAGGTAGCTTTAAGAAAACAAGTTTTGCATTTACAACACACATTTTATTTCTATGAGTATCAAGAGTAAATAAGGCATTGTTTAAAACCCTCCCCTCAGCAGCATAAAACTATTGTCCCTTATAATTTAAACATTCACATTCCCCATCTACAGTTGACCTCTCAAATCTTATATCACTACTATGTGAGTGAGATTTGGAATCATCATCATGAAAATCATCGGCTTTAGAAGCATTATCACTATCCTTGGTTGATCTTTGAGGACTCTATTCCCCCTTGTCATCAGCATCAGCATCATGTTCTTCTCCTGCCTCAGCACCACTCTCAACCTCTTCATCTTCAGGTCTATTCCTATACTTCATGTTTGCACCATTATCCTCCCCTCTAGGCACAACATCTGTCCCAGACACTACATTACTAGTATTGGCATGCCATGTGTTTTTTCAATCCTTAGTCTTTGGTGTAGCTGAAAACTTACCTTATTCTCTTTCATAGTTGAGGATGCTATGTACAAATCCTTCTTTAAGATATCTCAAATCCATGCTCCTATCTTCCATTCTGAAGCCAATATGTCATCTCTGAATTTCCTGTCCAACATTGCGTGAAAAATTCTAGTTACACTAGTGCATATACATATACAAGTTTTAACAAGGGTTCACATACGAAACAATTTTTTTAGCTCATAGTAAAAAAAAACAAAAAAGTTAACAGACAAAAATGATAGTGACTTGCAAGAAAGAACTCTCTTAGTATTGCACCTTTAATATCTCAAACCAAATAAATTATTGAGACTCACAAAAATTGCAAGCAAAAACAAGTACGTATTTCACTCCACATCCAACCATAAATATACTATGGCATACTACAAACATATAAATCATAATGAACTCAACTACCATGCATTGTAAACTTATAACAACCACAAGATCATAAAGCATTCCCACTACTAAGAGACATATGAAATCTACATGACAAGAGAATAACTCATAAATTATTTTCTCTATGAATCATATTAATTTATATAGCATTTCAAATTAATGAAACATAAGATGGGAGGAGGGAGGTATTTCACCAGCAATCAACTGTATTTCAGTTAAAATTGAATTAATACTTATATTTGAGTTTTGTTAAGCTTCCTAGCCATGTATTTTAATCAATGATGTATTGCATCATATTTCCTCTGTGTATTTATAAATTTTAAAACAACAACATCCAGAATTATACAACCATACCTTTAGTAAAGGCACCACCCTATCTTTTATGAAAGGCTCAGGCCTAATATCACAAACCATTTTCCAAGGAATTGAATGGAATACACCCGTCCCTACCAAGAATACCACAATAATCTCAAAATGAGAGACACAAACAATGTAATAGGTAAAAACAAACTTAAAATTCTCTATATTACACTTCTTGTTAAAACAAAATTCTTCTAATAATTTTTATGTCTCTTTAAGTTGTGTGTGTTTCCCATACATGGGATAAGTATTCTAACCTGACACATGGTACAAATCCAATCATCCTGAACTTGAATCTGTTGGAACTAAAATCACAACATTTGATTCATCTAACTTTTCAATGCGACCAACCTACATGGCTGTACCAGGAATCCCATTAGTAGCTAGTGCAGTGGAATGAATTTTTCCACCCTTAATTTTATGCCCATTTTGGTGAGTTCCATGAACACCATCTCCCTTGATGTCACTCTCACTGTTTTTCATTCCAACCCTCATAGAGATTGTTCCCGTTATTAAATTTTCCTCACCATTACCACCCAGAGTTTTTTGTTTCACATTAGTGTTTGCAATATTATTTGTAGAACTTCCATCTCTCCCCCCTATTATACTTGATACACTCCCTTTTGTAACAAACTTATTCACTTTCACTACCTCCTTTGTGTCCTCTACATAATGAGGTTGTAGAGGGGCACCATGAGCTAGATTTGGCATCATCATCATCATGAAAATCACCGAATTCAGAAGCATTCTCAATATCCTCATTCGATCTTTGAGGAATTTCTTCACCCTCATCATCTGCATCAACATCATGTTCTCCTCCTGCCTCAACACAACACTCAACCTCTTCATATTCACATCTATTCCTATACTTCCTGTTCGCACCATTATCCTTCCCTCTAGACACAACATCTGTACCAGACACTACAATGCTAGCATTAGCATGCAATCTCTTTTGTTTATCCTCATAATATGGTTTAGGTGACAGCTCACCTTCTTCTGTTTCAAATTTCAAGCTGCTATGTACATCTCCTTATTTAAGATATCTCAAATCCATGGTCCTACCTTCCATTCTTAAGCCAATATGTCGTCTCTTAGTTTCTTGTCCAACATTGCATGACAAAGTCTAGTTACACAAGTGAATATACATATACAATTTTTAACAAGGGTTCACATTGAAAAAAAAAATTTAACTGACAGGAAACAAAAATAATCAATGCAAAAAAAAGACAGTGACTTGTAAGCAATAACTCTCTTGGTATTGCACATTTCATATCTCAAACCAAATAAATTATAGAGAACAACAAAATTGCAAGAAAAAACAAGTACGTATTTCACTCCACATCTAACCATAAATATTTTGTGGCATACTACAGAAATATAAATGGTAATGAACTCAACTGCAATGCATTGTAAATTTATAACAATCAAGATATCATAAAGCATTCCCACCACTAAGAGACGAATGAATTCAACATGGCAAGAGAATAGCTCATAAATTATTTTCGCTATGAGTCATCAAAATTTATATAGCATGTCCAATGAATGAAACATAATATGGGAGGGAGGTATTTCACCAGCAATCGGTTGTGTTTCAGTTAAAACTAATGCAATACTTATATTTCAGTTTTGATAAGCTTCCTAGCAATGTGTTTTAATCAATGATGTATTGCGTCACATGTCCTATGTGTATTTATATATTTTAAAATAACAATGTAGACAATTCTAGAACCATACCTCTACTAAAGGTCCCACCCTATCTTTTATGGTAGGCTCGGGCCCACTCTCACCAACCATTTACCAAGCCATGAATGAAATGCACTCCTCTCTGTGAAGAATACCGGAATAATCATACAATGAGAGACATGAACAACATAATGAGTAAAAAAAAACTTAAAATTATCTATATTGCACTTCTTGTTAAAGCCATATCTTAAGTTTCTTGAAGCTATGAGTGTGTCCCATACATGGGATAAGTATTCTAACCTGACACATGGTACAAAGCTAATAGTCTTGAACTTGAATCTGTTGGAACTAAAATCACAACATTTGATTCATCTAACTTTTCAATGTGACCAACCTACATGGTTGTACCAAGAATGTCAGGAGCAGTAGGTGTAGCGGAATGCAAATTTCCACCCTCACTTTTATTCCCATTTTTGTCATTTTCATGAACACCATCTCCCTTGATGGAAATCTCACCATTTTTCATTCTACCCCTGGTAGAGATTTTTGTTCCCATTATTAAAGTTTCCTCACCATTACCACATAGATTTTGTTGTTTAACATTAGTGTTTTCAATATTAGCTCTAGCACTACCATCACTCTCCTCTAGTATACTTGTTTCACTACCTTTTGCAACAGAGTTATTCACTTTCACTACCTCCTATATGTCATCCACACCATTAGGCCGTGAAGGGGCACCATGAGCTAGATTTGGCATCATCATCATTAAAATTACCAGCTTTAGAGGCATTCTCACTATCCTGAGTTGATCATTTAGGTCTCCCTTCCCCCTCATCATTTGCATCAGCATCATGTTATCATCCTGCCTCAATACCACACTCAACCTCTTCATCTTCACGTCTATTCCTATACTGCCTATTTGCACCATTATCGTCCCCTATAGGCACAACATCTGTACCAAACACTACATTTCTAGAATTGGCATACGATGTGTTTTGTTGAGACTACATTACCACACTACTATCAACAAAACTAATCTCATGAACTCTCATCCAAAATGCCCTTACTGCACTGGATTTGATGAGTGTACCATAGAGTATATCCATTGTGTGCACTAGAGGATAACAATGGCCAATAAGTCCAAGTATAAACTAACAACAATTGCAAGAAAATAAAAAATATTATAGTAATCATAGTAGAAATAGCACCATGGAAATCACCCTACAAACACCCAAAAAACTCTAATGCTGATCTTTTGAAGACTAGATCCTATCTCATTTCATTGGTTTGATTTCATATACATTGAATGATTCGAATTTCACCATATGAAAATGTTACTGATAGAAAAACAAGAGAACTTCATAGATACAACTTGACCTATGGCCCAATTAGGTAACAAAAACTCAATCCTCTTTCAATCTTCTCATAACACCTTAAACTACAATCCTAAAAATGTGCAATTATTTAAACTCGTAAGAAACAAGATTTCACTTCCAACAACTATAGTCAAAATTTCCAACATTGATACCCTTAATAAGACATCTTTGGTATTAGTTTTGGTAGCTGCAGTTTCCAATAATTTATACCATTATTAGGACATCTTTAAGTTTTGAAACAGTGAGTCAAGTCTCTTATTCAAGCAAATTGTTTACAACAAGTTTAAAAAATCCATCCTTTCTCACAATCTTAAAGGCAAGAAATAGTCATATTTGAAAATAATTTACATTCTAAAGTTTCATTAGCACATAACAATGAACCTCTTATGTCTACTCTAGAAATCAAGAATGTCAATCTGAATCAATGATCCAAAAAATGAGGCACTCTGGATTTTTAAAGAAAGGGCATTAAGGTTTCTGTATATTCTGAAAACAAAATAAATTTCACAAGACTCCAAAAATATTTAAAATTATGTTTCGCTCATAATTCTAAAAGACTCCTAGAACATTTAAAATTTTCTCTCTTTATAACTAAAAGCCCCAAAATTATGTGATAAGGCCAGAATGTAATGCAACATTGATTATTCCATTAATAAATATTTAAATAAAACACCATATGCATAATCAAGGAGATAAGGAAAAATAGTGAGTAAGAACCGAATTTCAAACAAGGGACAGAGTTCTCCTAATAAGAAGTGTGAAATTTAAAGAAATATAATGTGTATAAAAAAGCATAATCCTTAATGTGCTTAAATTTTTGTGAAAGGATAATAATGCAAATTAGTCTATAGTTTAGTGGCAACTTGGAGCAATTTTTCTGACAATCCTCACAAGAATGCTACTCCCTTGCAGGGGGTATGTTGGATATGCCTATTAATCGTTGACCTTGTGCTAATTAATGATTGTATTGTTTAGGCCTTGAAGCAAATAACTGCAACAACTGTTGGAAAAGTACCAACAACCCATTGTTTGCAAATGCGAAAGACTTGGAGGGTTTATCATCCATAAACACAGAGGTTCCCATTTAGAAAAGTAAAAAAAGGGATTATCATGGAAATACGCCTTTTTTTCGAAAAATATTTGAAAAACAAGCCTATATAGGGAGCTTCACTGCAAAGAAAATACTATGATTCCAAGTCTGAGAAGTATCCATTCCACTAAAATGACAAGGGAATTGCACACATTCCATCATTTTTAACTCATGCAATAATGATGGGCCAATACAACTTGGCGAGAACAATGAAAGCAATGAACCCTTGTTGACGGCTAATCATCTGAACATCATCTATATTTTTTTCTACAACTATCGGTCAGTTTGGCTTTGGGAAGATGTAAATGTGATTCAGGCTATAGGGCTAAATAATTTCTATAAGATCGACCATGCTCTGCGGTCCCTCTGTTCTTTAAGTTATGAGACTGTGATAAAATTGATTACACGCATTTCAAATGCAATGATTGGGCTTCTCCCCATTTTGACATAAATAAAATATTTTTCATTCATATTCATTTGTCCATGGAAGCTTCCCTATAGAGGACAGACCCGCCTATCTGTTCTATTGGACTCAGGCAGAAAACCCATCAAACCCTTCTTCAAAAAAATGTTACACCTGGTAGAAAATGGAAATATTTTCTGAACTTAGAATAGTGAATTTGTGTTGGTTCCAGAAAAAATATATATTATTGATGGTTTACTAAATGACAATTTTTGTACTTGAATAATAAGGTAGAACACAACCTATTAAGAAGACTACGAAAAACTAATTTCCTAGATAGGAGCACTTATTTCGATGATAAGAAAGTGTTGTTGCACATAGTATTGGTAAGACTGTTGGTAAAATCAGTGGAACAAAAAATATTCTTAATGTTATTTCTCTTCTAGGTTGAACCCTACTTTTAGTATTTTGTTTGGAATTAGCACTTTTTTATGGCCTTTACAAGGCTAAAATGGTGCCCCTCATTTTGAAATGTTTGCTGGGACAATTTTGCAGATATTGATATTGACACTCCTTCTTGATGATATCTATGTGTTATATGGTGATTACAACATTGCTACTCTGGAAATATTTTTTATTATGTTGCGTTTCAATTATTTATGGACTTTCCAAGATGTTCAAGGAAAATTATTGGACAATATACTAGGAAATTTTGTAGCTAGGTACTTACCCTTGATGCTGAAATATGAGTTGAACATTTCAGTATCAATTCAAAATTCTTTCAAGTTTAACGAATTGGAAATATATGTTAGAAATTTCATGTTATCCTGTTGTGTTAGTTGTCTCGAAAATAAAGAAGATTTATTTTGGGGCATGTTGAAATGAGACAAGTGAGGTGCACTCTATAACATAGGTGGGGGAAGAGTTGACCCATTGAATTTGTGTGTTCTTGTGTCTAAAAATACTTTTAATTTGAATGTTGCATCTAATATTGAGGCAAATTGGATCCAGCTAAACCTGCATCTGATTTGAACACGTGATTCATGTTGAATATCTCTAACTTGAAGTGTGAATCATGCATTGAGGCTATCAAAAAAATTTGGAGTTTGAATCTTGGAAGTCACGAAAAAGGCTGGATTATTTGGTTGGTGGATACTGTTAGAAGATTAACTACATTTTTTAGGGGATACAAAAGAGGAGTGGTGGTAGTGAGAAGAAGAAAGTGTAAGGTAGTATTGGATGTGTTCATACAAGTGTTAAGGATGTTACAATAAATACCTTATAGTGAGCACCGCCAAGCTGGGGTGGTTACATGGAGACATTAAATAAAGGTGAAAGACACATACAAAGCAAGGGGAGCCTAAATCAGACCCTAACTTCACATGCTTAAATTAGGAGATAGGCCAACCAAGGTCTTATTCATATATCTCAACTACAATGTATTGGAACACATCAGAGATTAAAACAACAAAACTAAAAATAATTGATTAGGTAAATATAGAGAGAGTTTTTTAGCGACTGTAAAATAGTTTTTCAATCTCAAGGATATGATGGAGAAAATAAAGGTAATCATGTAGACATTTATTGATGCAATTCCGAGGAAATCGATGCAAGAAAAATAAGGAGCATGTGATTAAAAATCAACATTATATGAGTTGATGATGACCCTTAGGGAGATGTTTGATGATAAGTCACTTGGCTAGGATGGTTATTTACGGAAATTTTACAAAGCCACTTAGGGCTTTCTTGGGACAAATTTTTCTCCAAGTGTGTAAAGTATTTGTATGGAGACATACACAATGTAACCACATCAACAAGTTGTTGATCAAGTTCATCTTGAAGCCGGGAGGCCCATTATTAATCACAAGCTAGTACTGATAACTTTACGTAATCTACCTTATAAAATTGTATCCAAAGAGCTTGCTTTGTAGCTAAAACATATCTTGTCAAAAATCATTGTAGCAAAATAGATGGGTTTTATTAGAGGAAGATACATTTTGGATAATGTGATTGATTTTTGGGAAGGCATTGAATGAGTTAGAAGCCAAGGACTGGAGGCCCTCTTCATTAAGGTAAACTTCAAAATCCTATGGTAGAGTGCAATGGTTGTTCAATATCTCCATGCTAAAGGTGCTTGAATTTGATACATTTTTTGGTAGTGTAGTTGGAACTTTATTTTCATGGGTTGCAACTTGACTTTGCATAAATTAGGCCGAATTTGAAGAGATAGTGTGATTTTAATCCATCTGGAAATGGTGTTTGTTGGCCTCGATTCTCTATGTAATGGTTGTTGAAGCCCTTATTTATCCCATTAAAAGAAGCATTGGACAGGGCCTAACAAAAGATACAACCCTTCCTGGTCCAAATGTTGATCAACTACTGAATAGAAAATTTGCAGATTGTTCTTTCCTAACTATCATTGAAGAGAGGAAAACACTAGAACACACTATGAATTGCTTGCAATTTTAATTTGAAACCCTTAGGTCAAAATTTGAAATGGCCATAACTCAATGTTATTCATAAGGGAGTTCCTTGATTGGTTGATAGGAAAATAATGGGCTTCATTACATCTAGTTATGGGTTAAAATTCCTTGAAATCCCTTTGCCTTTGAAGCCTTCACAAGTATCTTTTAGCAGCATCCATCTTTGAGTTGTGTGTCTATTACATGTTTGATGGAGTTTTCTATCCTTATTTAGCATGATCCACTATGAATATAGGTAGTATTATAGCCCTTTCGCATGGTCAACATGCACATTTTTTAGGAGTTCTAAGGAGATGAAAAACCATGGAAGAAAAGGACCCATTGTCACATTCTCCAATGCCAAAGAGAACTCTAGGGTGAGGGACATCCTTCTTTTTAGGAGAATGTTTTTATAACTTAATACTAATAGCATACACTATGTAGTTCTAATGACTATGGAAGCCTGGCATCTATGGTTTATGCTTACAAAAATAATGCCCAACTTCTCTGAATTATTATAACATTCCTAATCTACTGAATTTAGGTTCTCCACGTACATGTCTATCACTATAGATTATTACCAAAAGAAATTATTTAAGTAGAAGTGCTTTTTCCATTGGAGATTTGGTAGCTTTGAAGTTATATATTTGTGTGTAAATGCCCAGATTGCTCTAGAATTTATAGTTTTCATTTCCTTTTCTCTCATATTATATTATCCATTAGTGTTCAGTCATTCTTATTAGATACAAAGGATTTGTACTAGTGTAAGGGTTGAAGTTTCTCCAATGGATTTCAAAATAATATGCAGTTTATTCTTAGCTAGAGACAATAATCACACCATATTGAAATTCAAGTGTTTCTTCTCGATAACAATCTATTCATGCTCTCAGAGCAGTATTGGTTTTACGTTCCTTTTCCAAAGTGCTCCCAATTGTCATTTCTTCTAACATGAAAACTGATGAATACCCTTAAATATAATTAGGTGCTCCATACTCAAGGTCTTGATACTTCTTTATGTTCCATACTCATGAATATAACAAAGGGGATACCTTGAAAAATGGCTTCACCTCTAGGATGTCATTTGCTACCAAGGAAAGTGCCTATAATGGACACTTTTCTAATGTATCAAACCTCTATGCTAACTGTCACAAACTTCTTAGGGAAAATTTTCTTAAACAAAGTCAGTAACATCCAAAAAGACTGGATCCCCATGAAATATGTGCAATAAATTCAAATATTTTCTATATAAAACTATTACAAAATGGGTCTAGAGTGAAGAAAAGTGGCATTGTCAATATATCTCTCTCCCGACCTTCCTTACCAGCTAGTTGTAGATGATGTCTAATTAACCTATCGTTATAGACAAGACATGTATATAACTATTTTAGTATAGGGTTCTAAAGATGAAAAAAATTTGTTGCCAATACCAGAGTATCCACTTTATGAAGCATTGTTGGCATACAATGGCATTGAAGCCATGAAATATAATTTTATATATAGAAAGGAATTGGGAAGGTAAATCAGAACACCTTGAAACAATACCTAAGAAGAACACACTAGTAATGGTTCTTCTTAATCCTAAAAATCCTTCGGGTGTTGTTTACAACCATGAGCATTTAGGAAAGGTTGCAGAGATGGAAAATAAGTTAGGATTGTCAATCATTTTTGAGGGAGTATATGAACTTAAACTCTTCCTAGTGGCTGGTACCTTCCCCCCATGTAGCTTTGAAATATAAATTATGGATGTGCGCAGTGGCTAGTACCTTTCCCCAATGAAACTTTGAAATTTAAATTAAGGTTTTCCTTTGGAAATATCACATCCAACACCACAAATCCCCAGAATTTATGGGAAATTTATGGCTCATGAATTTCATAGTAGATGATGATATTTATTGGCAATAGAGGTGTTTCCTTTATAATGAAAAAAATATTTTATTCCTCTTCCAAAATGGCTTACATATGTTTCTTAGCATCAGCCTATTGTCTTTGTTTATGTGTTGCTCCGCTTCTCAATTTCCACAATGGTCTCTTATCCTTCTTTTATGTAGTGTTATTGTCTGTTAATTATTTTTTCATTTTCTATCCAAATTTGAAGAAAAGTTTCATGTGAGTGTTCCTCAAGGGTTGATTAGAAGCTTGATCTCTTGATATATCATATGCATGCTCTTTTTAACGGAATTGTAATGATCTACTAGTTTCCCCAACATAGACTTTGCCGCATAAGGTACTGGTCCTTCATGAATTTTATTTGTGGCCTGCTATAATATGCTTCATGTCTTACCATTCTACTAAACACATGTCAAGAGATTCGACACAACTATAAATAAAATAACCTATTCATCCCAAAGTAAAGATAGAATAGTAGAATTGGAAAAATGGTTCAGGTTCAAGTGTTTCAATTGTATAGCTTAGCTTTTGATCAATAATTGAAATTAAAGATTGCATCGTTATTGCCAAGATGGAAACAAAAATGCTTTATTCGTGAGCAGCAACACCAGAGCAAAAAATATTCACCATTTTCAACTAAAATTTCACTAATCCTCATGCTAAATATTGAATTACAATAGCTAAAAATAAAGTTTTGGCTATTCCATGCCATGGATGATCATGAAAAATGACTCAAAAATAGAAACTTATGATTGTTCATACATATTTACATGCCTTACAAATATAGTGATTTGTACATATGAAAATATGATAACAAAGAAAGTTTATGGATGACTGAGATTTAGTTGAAGTGTCCCTATCTACCTCTAGGAAATGAAACTTTTTAGGTTCTAAGAGGAGACTCTCCATAGAGAGGCTATTGGCTTTCTCATTCATCTTTGGGAAGACATGAGATATAGTGAACCTCGTGAAAATAGAGGTAATCTCCTTTAGATTATTTGTAAATGCCAACAAGTCGATATGTTACATCTTAGGAATGATTCGAACATTTCACTACCAATGAAGAATCTCCAAAGACCTAAAGTTCTCTTATCCGTTTATCAAACGTTTTTCTTAGTAGATATTTTTATGCCAACAAATATAAAAGGTTGTTAGTCCCCGTTCTTGATTTCCATTTGAGAAATGATATTGTAGCTCATGGTTTGGTTGATATTGTCAATTTTTGAAGTCATTATCCACTCTAAAGAGCTCAAAACATCCGTCAATTTTCATTACATATTTTTGCTACAGGGTTGCAACCTAGACCTTCACTAGGATGTATCACAAGAAGGGAATATTTGGAGTTATCCTATATCCCATATTCCCCATTCTAACCATTCAAATTTTCTACTTATTCATTAAGAATTTTGTGAGTAGTCATGCTTATAAGTTTTGGATTAGTCTAGTCTCTTTTGAGCCTATTGGGTTGCTTAAATTTTTTAGTTATTCTTATACACATTCTCTAGTATTCTATTTTATTCATATGGTTTAGCTTCATTTTAGTGGTTTACATTTGTTTAGGTTTATTTGTTTCATCTTTTTTCCACCCAAGATATTTTAATTGCTTTTAAGATGGTGAAAGTGACAAATGATAAAAATGTTTACATGCACAACTGATACTCGGGTACACCATCTTACTTAGAAATTTATACCACCATATTAATTAGTAATAGATGACTGCAACCCATCTTACTTAGAAATTTAGACCACCATCATTCCTATATACCTGAAGAACTCCAAATTATCTGGAGGAACATGGAATACCCCAAGGCCTGGGGCCTTGGAGCCAATCATGCATTTGAAGTCTTTAGAGAATACAAACCTATCTCTTCCTTTTAAAATTAGATTTTAAAAACTCCCTTAGAAGGGAAACTGCTTGGGATATGATTTTTTGAGTTGATTCCATGTCATCAAAAACTAGTTTATTTCTAGCTTGTTAGGTTTTCCTTTGACTAAAACTAGTCAATCTTAATGCCACACCCATAAGAGAGTATTCTAATCTGTAGTTTCCCTTACCAAATGCATGTATGGATCCTCAAGAATTATTATCCTAGCTTTGATAGTTAATGGGGAATTTTAAATAATGGCTAGAATATTCGTCATCAAATCCACACATCAAAAATATTGAGGACCTTTGTAATCCCCTTTTATACATGATATTTCTAGTTCGAACTTTTTGGTGTGTTGGATCCTATAGATCCACCTCCTTCAAATAAAAGGAGACCCTCATGGCTTAGGGAAACTCTCAAATATGCCGAGAGACATATTTCTCCGAGAGGAACATTCAGTGAAAGAAAGAAGTTGAATAGGTACCAAGGGTACCTAGCAACAATGAGTAATATTGTACAATCATAGCCTGGATCATTTGAAGAATCTGTAAAGCATCAAGGTTGGAAATATTTTGTGCATGAGGAATATGATTCCATTATGAAGAATGATTTTTGGGAAGTGATCCTGAGACTAGAGGGAAAATCTGTTGTCACCTCGAAATGGCTCTACAATATCAAGCATGGAGGTGATAGAGGTGCTGAAAAGTACAAGGAAAGATTTGTTGCTCGGGGCTTCTCTCAAAAGGAAGGCATAGATTATGATGATATATTTGCACCTATTTCCCACTATACCACCATATGATCGATCATTTCCATTGCTGCAATGCAAGGATGGAGTCTCCTTCAGATTGATGTGAAGACTTTCTTTTTACATGGTTCAATCAAGGAGGAGGCTTATGTGGAGAAACATCTAGGGTTCGAAGTCCAAGATAGAGATACATATATATCCAGGTTGAATAAATCCCTCTATGGGTTGAAGCAAGACCCTAGGGCTTGGTATTAGAGGATCGATAGCTACTTTATGAAGACGTGCTTCACTCAAAGTGATGTGGATCCAAACCTTTATTTTAAGGCTGATAAAGAAATTCCTGTCATTTTGGTTCTCTATGTGTGTTAGCGCTCAAATCTACCTTAGGCTGAAATAAGGTAAAACTCAAGGCTACATCAAACCATGCTCAGCCTCGTAGCTAGCCCTATGAGGACACGAGAGGGCTCTCTCCGGGTCTATCTCGGAAAAGGATCTTCAAAGGGGATGAAATGACTTATAATGAACAATGAATACTGATTTTAGGCTAGTAAAGAGATAGGAAATTTTGATTTTGATTTTTTGGGTTTTTGTTGGAGAAATGGGAAAAACAATTTTTGGGTCCGGGGATAAGGCCAGAACTTTGCAGAATTCGAGTTGGGGCGAGGTAAGCAATAGTCTTGATGCTTTTTATTGGGTATATGGATAGATCAGAATGACAAGGAGCTGAAGAGGGCAAGGAAGAACATGGATCCTCTCCAAACAGGCAAAAACATACAAAACCAAATGAATTCAAAGGCAGAGCACTGTAAACAATGGATTCAACCTCATCTACTCATTCATTTTAGTTTCAGAAGCATAAGAAGAGAATGGCATACATCGAACATGAAAGAACTTACAATAAACTGAGAGAAAACACCATCAAGAACAGAAAGCCACAAGAATCCCAACAGGTGCTGCAAAACCTCTGATCTTTCCTTAGCCAAAATGTGAAAAATATGTACAATAGTGTGCCAAAGTTCTCCCAAGAGTCCAACCTCTCCAACCTCTGAAAATGATTGAGAAATTACATCATATAGAGCATCCTAACCCCTTCCCATGCCTCTAGGGGTCGAATTCCTCCTTCTAGGAGTAGTTCCAACTAATTCTAAACAAGGAGCTAAAATCTAGGCAACTAACAACTTGCCTCTAAAAGAGTGGAAACTGATTCATTTACATGATTTTCACTTTTTTGAGAGTGAATCTTCTAGAATAGGTAAAATTAATCCAAATTTACATGCCAACCGTCAATTTACATCATGAAAGCCCAAAAATTTCATCCACAAGCAAAACTAGTCCCAACTGGCCGAAATTCTGAGCTGGAAGTTGAAAAATCAGCCAAAAATCTATATGGGTAGCGCGCCTGAGCTATATGGGTAGCGCGCATTTCAGCCTGATTTTGAGGCACTTCTTGGCATCCAAATTGAGCTCATGATAGCTCGTTCAAAATCCCTGGACGTTGGCTATCCAACCCAAGTGGAATTTCCCAATTTGGAGCTCATTTGACACTCCAAAAATTCATTCTCTCAGAAGTACTTCCTGCTGGTGCAAAAGGTGGCAGCAAGGTGGTTTTCATTGTGTTTTTGGGCCTTTTGACCATCCAAAATCTGATGAAATGCTTCGGAAATGCCTGAGCATGAATAAATTACCATGACAAACCCAAAAATGCAAATATTTCCTTCAGCAAGTGTCCCGAAAAAATGTGAGCATATCGACGCGCTACCCGTATAGCTGAAAAATCTGTTTTTGGATCAAAATATTTCAAAATGACAAAAATTTCTCCGAATTTGCTCAAATTCGGAGCGAAGACCCTCCATCATGTATCATGCCCAGCCAACGAAACCTCGGCCAAAATCCGGAGTGGATCAGGCCTTTTCTGCCGTTTTAGTGCTTCGCTCAACCTCCTCTTCAGAATCTTCATTCTCTCTTTGCAAACATGCATGCGAGCCCAATAATGATTTTTCATATGACGGAACATGTCTTTGTTTCTATCATGATCTTGTGAATGTACCTACGCTGATGAAGAAGGCGAGACCCCTTCCACGCCATGTGGAGATAGTACTCGCGCTTCTGATGAAGTCAACGAGACCCCTTCCACCCCAGGTGGAGATAGTACTCGTCATGATGCTGCAAACAAAGCTCTGTGGCCTCTCTGATATGTTACCACTACTGGTGCACTGCTATGCTCCATCTCAGTACATCAACCTCAATAGTTGAGTCACTGTCCTGCTCATATCCTTGCTCATAAACTGAATCCGTCTCTGACATGGCTTTCAAAACAAGTTGTGTGCAATATGTGTGTTGATATAGGTGTAGTGAAGTCAAAGTTTCAATGTATGCTCAAAACCCAAATATGTTGCATATCTACCAAAACATCATAAGAAAATAAGTCACAATGGTAATAGCTCTGTTTTAGTGGATAGCGGTAAAAAGAGTCTCTGTTTTGGATCACAAGTGAAATTGACAAATAAGTACCAAGTGCAAATGTAGTGTGCAGCCCTTTGTAATGCTGGCCAAGGATTTGTCAATGGACTGTGTTTGTGTTTGGCAATGAAACAATAGCTAGGTAAATAGTGGTAATATTATGGCAAAAACTATGTGGAAACATGAGGCTATATGGACAATTCAACATGAAAGGATGTGACAGCAGTGGTAAAATGGAAAAAAAGGCATGAGGATAATGTATATAATGTGCTAGGGCACCACTAGCAATACAGGCATGAGCATATATACCAATCACGAAAATTTACAAACCCTTCACTAAACTGTCACTATATCTTTTAAAACCCTGAGAATTGAATTTGCTATGAACATAGGGTTTATAGATTTCTCCTCTTTCCACATCAAACTCACTAATGTTCCACTTTAAAAATACCAAAACCCTGTTCAAAAATCACTGAGCAATGTTTAAAAACCTACTTGCACGTTGATGGAGGCGTTTGAGCTCGAAATCGGACGCAAAAACAAAATTTTTTGGCTGTCACTGTATGGGTAGCGCCCCTGCCCAATGGGTAGCGCCCGGCAAGTGGGTAGCGCCCGTGTTAATTAACAATGGCTGTTGGTGTTATGTGGGTAGCGCCCCTTATATGGGTAGCACGCCACCTGTATGGGTAGCGCGCACCTTCAAAGCGAGTGTGAATTTTGCAGGAGGCTTTTGGAGGCCTTCTTGGTGTCCAAACTGAGCGTGCGATAGCTCGTTGGAAATTCCTTGGAGTCTACTTTCCAACCCAAGTGTAATTTTTCAATTTTGACTTCATTTTCCTTGTCATAAATCAAATCTCCCAAAACTTGTCAAAATGAGCAGAATGAGGCTGCCTCAAGGCAGAGTGCTGTTACAGTAAACTTTTGAAGGTCTTCCTCAACTCCAAATTGAGCTCATGATAGCTCATTGGAAATATATTTGTGTCTAGTTATCATTTGACTCATCAAGCAAGTCATTTAGCCAACCATGCTAGGAGAAATCTTGATTTTCCCAAGGCCACTTCAGAGGTGCATTCAATTCTCCTGAGGCAACGGTATTTTTGACATTTCTCTAAACTCATGATAACTGTGTAAAAATTGAAAGAGGTTTTTCTTCCTAGGGATGGTTTGGACAAAAACCTCTCTCAGTGTTCCAAAATTCATCTTTGATTGCTCTGAAACATCTTTTGAGTGAAACTTATCCCGATGTGTGAAACAAGGAATTTTGTCGAAATGAAGCGAAATGAAGGGGATAAGGGGCTTATAAATTCTTGGGGAAATTTTTGGAAGTAGGGAGGGATGTTAGGAAGTAGGGGAAAGTGGAATGTCAGAGATTGAGTGAGGGGAAGGGGTCCAAAAGGGAAAAACACAGGCCTAGCCTAGAAAATTGCCAAGTTGTGGCAAGAAACTAGGGTTTGTGCAAAAATGAGAAATTTGGGGGATCTCAGTGATGGGAAGTGTTTAATAAGGTGTTAGTGCTCAAATCTACCTCAGGCTGAAATGAAGTAAAACTCAAGGCTACATCAAACCACGCTCAGCCTCGTAGCTAGCCCTACGAGGGCAGGAGAGGGCTCTCTCCGTCAATCTCGAGAAAATGAGCAATAGGATGCGAGATGACTTACAATAAGAACTGATTTTAGGCTAGTGAAGAGATAGGTATGTTTGATTTTTTGGTTTTTTGGTTTTCGCTGGAGAAATGGGAAAACAAATTTTTGGGTCCGGGGATAAGGTCAGACCTTTGCAAATTTCGAGTTGGGGCGAGGTAGGTGAATGTCTTGATGCTTTTGATTGAATATATGGACAGATCAGACCGATGAGGAGCTGAAGAGGGCAAAGAAGAACTTGGATCCTCTCCAAACAGTCGAAAAACATATAGAACTAACTGAATTCAAAGACAGAGCACTGTAAACAATGGATTCAACCTCATCTACTCATTCAATTTAGTTCAGAAGCATATGAAAGGATGGCATACATTAAACATGAAGAAACTTACAGTAAACAAAGAGGAAACACCATCAAGAACAGAACGCCACAAGGATCCCAACAAGTGCCGCAAAACCCCTGATCTTTCCTTAGCCAAAATATGAAAAATATGTACAATGATATCAAAAGTCTCCCAAGAGTCCAACCTGTAGAATGCCTCAGAAATTACAATATATAGATCACTCTAACACCTTTCCCCACCTCTAGGGGTCGAATTCCCTCTTCAGGGATCAGTTTCAACCAATTCTAATGATGGAACTACAATCTAGACAGCTAACAACTTGCCTCTAAAAGAGTGGAAACTGATCCATTTACATGATTTTTACCTTTTTGAGAGTGAATCTTCTAGAATAGATAAAAATAAGCCAAAATTACATGCCCAATATACATTTACATCATAAAAACCCAAAAATTCCATCCACAAGCAAAACTGGTCCATACTAAGCGAAAATCTGAGCTGGCAGTTGAAAATTCAGCAAAAATTTAAGCGGGTCGCATTTGAGCCGAGTGGGTCGCATTTTTTCCAGCCTGAATTTGAGGTACTTCCCGGCATCCAAATTGAGCTCATGATAGCTCGTTGGAAATCCCTGGATGTTGGCTATCCAACCCAAGTAGAAGTGCCCAATTTGAAGCTCATTTGACCCTCCAAAACTTCTTTCTCCCAGAAGTACTTCCTGCTGGTGCAAAAGTTGGCAGCAAGGTGGTTTTCATGGTGTTTTTGAGCTCTTTGACCATCCATAATTTGATGAAATGATTAGGTAATGTCTGAGGATGCATAACTAACCATGAAAAATCTAAAAATGCAAAAATTTCCTCTAGCAAGTGTCCCAAAAAAAAGTGAGCATATGAGGGTGAGACCCACTTAACTGAAAAACTTGTTTTTTGACCCAAAAATTTGAAAATGACAAAATTTTCTCCGAATTTGCCCAAATTCGGAGCGGAGGTCCTCCATCATGTATCCTGCCCAGTCAACGAAGCTTCGGCCAAAATCCGAAGTGGATTAGGCCTTTTCCGCCGTCTTAGTGCTTCGCGCAACCTCCTCTTCAGAATCTTCATTCTCGCTTTGCAGACATGCATGCGAGCCCAATAATGGCCTTTCATGTGACGAAGAATGTCTTTGTCTCGATTGGCCTTTGCCAACAATTTCTCCAGATGAATGTTCACATGTGTGAGTACAGTATCTCTGTCAGTTGGTGTCATGTCACCGGGTCTCTTTCGATTCCACTGTCTGTCCTCACGGATTTGACGCAGCTCATAAAATGTGAGCTCATCCTCAAGTTGTTTGTTGCGCTGCTCCAAATAGTTAATTAACCACTGAGCCTTCTGCAATTGATCTTTCATCTTGTCATTATCGGCCCTTTGCTCTTGGATGACTTCTCTCAGTTTCGAGCTAGGAGAGCTCGCATCAACATCAATGACTGTGAAATCTGTGTCCCGGCCTCCTGATGGGCCCTCATCATGCATGGGCCTCCTGCCCCTATCCTGTATCTGTACCTGCACTGAAGAAGAAGGTGAGACCCCTTCCACATCATGTGGAGATAATACTCGCCGTGTCGCTGCAAATAAGGCCCTGTGGCCTCGCTGATATGTCCGAACCAAAGGAGCGCTGATATGCTCAACCTCAGGCATGTCCGGTTGGTGTGAAGGCTCTCCTGCATCATGAACTGTCTCGGGAGGCGGCTGTGGCACTCTGAAAAAGTCTCTAGAAATGAAATGCTCCCAAGTGATGCCCTGCTCTGCCAACTGATGCAACACTATGATCTTGATCAAAGCATAATGGTATATACTCCTGTACTGCTGCGCTGGGCTCGTCTTCTTTTGCACAAAAATCACCATCCTCTCTATGTTGCGATATATGAAGTATGGAATATTCATCATACGTACCCTTGTGAAGTGCATCAACAAACGAATATGGTACGCAAAGAGACGAGCATATCTTCCCTCACAACTAAAATACTGAATGATGAGTTTCATTAGCGGTGCAAACTCATCCCTCAAGAATCTGAATGGAAAAACTCTGCCCAAGTACCTCATATATCTAGTTTTAATGTATGGCTCATAGTGGAATTTCTCTAAATGCTGACGTTTGTTCCACTCCTCGCCCATGTTTGGTATGCCAGTGGCTTGAGCAATAGTCAAGGGTGAAAAAATGAAATCAACCCCGGCAAGATTTACCCGGCCATCCCGTAAATGTAGAACAAATAGATGAGCCAATTCACGATGAAGCCGGGTTTGTGCAATCATCTCACAAAATCGGAAACATGACAAACACCGAAAACAATCCATTGCTAGTGGACATGCCTGCAACCGAGCCAAAGAAGTAGGCTCCTCTCTGCGATGATTACCACCTCTGACAACTCTATGAGACCCCCGTGGCACATTACCTTCAGTCGTGGAATCACTGCCCGACCGTTGCTCATACTCTGACTCTGTCTCTGACATGGCTTTGAACAAGATATTGGCACTATGTATACTGATATAAATGCAGTGAAAACAGAGTTATAATGTATGTTTCAACACCCAATAAATATCCCCCACTGTCAAAGCACCATAAGGAAACAAACAATGATACCAGCTCTGTTTTAGGTGGATTGAGATAGAAGCACAATCTCTGTTTTAATTGCAAGTGAAATTTGACAAATGGTAGCAGGCAGCCTTTAGAATATTGGATAAACTTTGTCAAAGGGAACAATGAATCATAAGACTGTGTTTGTCAATGGGCAGTGAACAATGAGTATAAGAACGTGTTTATCAATGGGCAATGAGATACAATATGACAATGATCACCATGAAACAAAAGCCATGACAGTGGTAAAACAATAATGATGACCACGGTGGTATAATGGGTGTGAAGACAGTGGGGCTTTGACAATACATGCAAAGGTGGATATATCAATGATATAAGGTGGAAAAATACTCATAAAAACATCCATATATATTTTAAAACCCCGAGGAACAAAACTGCCATGAATGTAGGGTTTTACTCTTCCATTCAAATGTTTAAAGTCTTCAAGATACCACCAACACATTAAAATCTACTGAGCAATAGTTTAGAACCTGTTTGAAGGCAGCTGGAGATGATTTAAAACGAAACTGGGCGCCCAACGCAACTTTTCTGAACTCTGTTAGCAAGTGGGTCGCATGCGATCAAGTGGGTCGCTTTTTCCAAGTGGGTCGCATGCGTTATAATTTACACTGGAGAAAACGCCCAGGTGGGTCGCATTTGCCAAGTGGGTCGCTTTTGCCCAAGTGGGTCTCACGACCTCCAAACTCTGTCAACAATTCTCCAAAACACGATTTCGGCCTCCAAACTCCAGATTTCGACTTGTATGCTGTGGATCTTTGCAAATGAACTTGTTTTCCATTTTATACATGAGGAAAATATCTTTCACAATCAGATTTGATTCAAATCTATTTGATAACCCACATTACAATGTTTTTGCATTTTTACATTTGACTTTTTAATACAATATCTCTCTTTTGGCTTTTCTGAGTTTTGAACTGATGATTTTGTTGTCTCTTGCAGGGATGTGGCTCTTTAGCTTAGGAAAAGATCAGAGGTCTGCATTGAAACTTCTTCTTGGTGAAATGAATACAATTTATTACAAAAATAAAATTGAACAATTTCTAGTTCCAAAATAGAGTTTTGGACTAGAAATGTTTTTCAAATACTTATGATAAAAAATATGAAATCAAAATTTGCGGAACCATCCTCATCCTGCAGGCTTTATGACATGTATGCAAATGACTCGAAAACCCTAGACTCTAGGACTAAAGACACTTATTGACATTTAATGACCATAAATGAAATGATGATGATTTTGAGTGATTTTTTGGGAAATTTTTTTAAATAGCCCTGCAGGTGTAAGCATGAAGAAACATAAGACAACAAACCCCTTCGTCAGTCAATGGCATGCTCCTAGCGAAATGCAATGAAGTGGAACAAGCGAGACACCTAAGAATGAATATGCAAAAAACGAAATGATCACTGACGGAGGGCTGTAAGGACCGACTCTAACATTGGCTCCAATGGGGATGGTGGCTCCATGGAGATGCCAAGAACGGCAGATCTCTGGGGGAGTCAGACAGTGCCTTTCATCCATTGGGCGATGGAGTCATTATTTCAACTGATAAAACAAAAACTTTGGACATATTTATTGACTGCAGATTTGACTAAAGACTGACTGAAATTTGACCAAAAATGACATGACTTTAAAACTAAAAGACTGATAAAACTGACTTGACAATTTCAAACCAACCAACCTCCATCTCCAGAATTATAGCCTTCGCTCCGGGCCCCAAACTGAAGATGAGAGATCGGTACACACTTGCAACGAAACAAAAGTAAAATGATATATACAATGATAATGAGATCAGCAGAAGATACTCAGAAGTAATATCGTTTCAGCAACCGACCATTGATCGGTCCTCCAGGACAATCATCTCCATTCATTTCTTTGAGAAGAAATGCATTTTGACCCCGATACGCTGCAATCTTAAAAGGACCCTTCCACAGATTTTCAAATTTGTCGTGCTTTCCCTTATCCTCATTCCGAGCATCCCATTTCAAAACTACCTCATCCAACTGGAACTTATCCACTTTTGCCTTTCTGTCGTAGATCTTCTTTATGCGCTCCTGCAACTTAAAAGTATTTTGAAATACCTCCTCTCATGTCTGCTGTAAATGAATCATCTGATTGATCCTCCGCTGCATAGGATCTTCCTCACTCCCAGCCTCTTGAAGCAATTTGACCACCGGGACAGCAAGTGAAGTAGGAAAAACCGTATCTATTCTGTACACCAGCTCGAAAGGAGACATGCCAATCGACTTTTTCTGACTTACTCTATCAACCCACAGCGCATTCATTAATTTCTTATGCCAGCCCTTTTTGTTGATGACTTAAGTTAGCCGAATTGATGTGATCAAGAACTTGTTTGAAGATTCCGCCAAACCATTTCCTTGCGGGTGGTAAGCGGTCGAATATCCCAAACTGATATTGTACTTATAGCAAAATTCAACCATCCTTTTAGACTTGAAGGCCGCTGCATTATCTGTGATTATTTTGCTAGGACACCCAAAATGTGACAGAATATTATTTTCAAGAAAAGAGATAATTACCGCATCCGTGGCCTGTCGAGTGGGAATTGCCTCAATCCACTTCGTGAAGTAGTCTGTAGCTGTCAGTATCCATCTATGCTGTCCGGAAGATGCTGGGTGAATTTCCCCGATAAAATCCAATCCCCACTGATGGAATGGTGCACTAACTTCAATTGGTTTTAGAGGCAAAGGCTGTAGTTTCCGCTTCCCTTCGAAAATTTGACACTCATGACAATTTTTAATAGCCTTAAACACATCAGAAAACAAAGAAGGCCAATAATACCCTGCCCTTAAAATCTTATTTGCTGTGGTCTTCCAAAACAAATGACCTCCACAGTCACCTTTGTGAAAGTCCTCCAAAACTTTTTGAGCTTCCTCCTCTACCAAACAATTCAACAACATACCTCCAGGATCTTTCCAATATAACGCAGAATTCAGAATGCAGAATTTAGCTGCTCTTAACTTCAATGTTCTACTCTTATTTCTTGGCATCCCGGGCGGTGAAGACAAATTCTGAAGCACGTATAAAATGTCAGCATACCAAGGAGAAGAAAAAAAAATATCAGATACCTGGACTGATGTACTTTCCTCATCTTCATCGGACATGGCAGTGATCAAATTTATGTCTAGAGCATGCAGATTTGTTTCATCCATGAGCTTGGTGAGTCCTTGTCCTTTGATCAGCTTGGTTGGTTTAATTTCCACATCGTATTCTAACAACGCAGCGATCCACTTACCCCTTCTTCCCTCTGGATCTGCCTGTACCAAAACATCTTTAACTGTTGCGTTAGGAACATATGCAATAATGTGGGAATGCAATATGTACACACGGAAATATTTCAAGGCCTTTACAAGTGCAAGTGCTTGTTTCTCAATGATATTGTACTTCAATGCTCCATCTCTTATGATCCGACTGAAGAAAGCAATGGGCTTCTCAACTCCGTCCCTTTTTTGCATCAAAACAGCTGCCAATGTGTGCTCAGAAGCAAAAGAAAATAAAATGAAGTCCTGTGTGTAATCCGGGCTGATTAAAATAGGGGCTGAGGAAAGAGCTATCTTTACCAAATTGAATGACTTTACCGCCTCTTCTGTCCACCTTACCTGACTGTCCTTTTTCAGCATGTTCGTGATTTCTCTAAGGTGTTCTGCAAGATTTGGAATGAAACGACACAGAAAATTCATTTTACCATTAAATGACTGTATTTCTTTCTTGTTCCGGGGCTGTTCAATCTGCTGTATGGCTTCAACACGTGCAGGGTCAACTCGAATGCCATATTTCGATATGATGTGGCCAAGGAGCTTGCCTTCATCCATGGCAAAAAGGCTCTTTTTCGGATTCAGCGAAATGCCATATTTTCTGCACTTCTGGAAAACAATTTTCAAATGATATAAATGTTCCTCATCAGAATTGGAAAAAATAGTTAAATCATCAAGGTAAACAACCAAAAACACATCTTTCTCATTGGAAAAAGCCATGTCCATTGCACGCTGAAAGGTAGCGCCTGCATTCTTTAAACCAAACGGCATCTTTGCATAATGAAATGTTCCCCAAGGAGTGGTGAACGCAGTCTTGTCACGATCATCTTCCTGCACTAAAATCTGATTATAACCTGAGTATCCATCGAGTAGTGACATCCTTGATGCTCCAACTACTCGCTGCAATATATGGTCCATTTTTGGCAGCGGATAATTGTCTTTTAATGATACCTTATTCAAATTTCTGAAGTCAATACATAAACGGATCTCACCTGTCTTCTTTCTCACGCGCACCAAATTTGATATCCAATCTGAAAATCGAATAGGCACAATGATTCCTGACTTATACAACCTATTTACCTCTTTTTCGATCGATGGTAGCAGCTTTGGATTGATTCTCCTCAACTTTTGACGAAAAGGCTTCTGATTTGGTTTGATGGGGATAGTATGCTGAATGATGTTGGTATTATATGTTTTTAGATCTGAATAATCCTACGCAAACACATCAGAAAATGAAGACAACAATTTCACATATTCTGCCTTTACCTTTGATGACAATGACTTTGATAATTTTACCATCTTGGGATTCTCTGCTATCCCAATATTTACCTCTTCGACACCTTTTTCTGTTGGCCTCAATGTCGGTTTGCGGGCTACATCATCTTGATCAAACAACTCTTCCAAAGGAATCAATCCCTTAGGAATGATGTTATCCTTAAGTTGCAGCACTTCCATTTGGTTTATTTGTATGTCATCACTACCATCATCATTTTCAGTATCTATGGAGGTGTCTTTGAACTTACCCTTATTTTGGAGAAAATCACTAATCTCTTCATCATCCTGAAAAACTTGCCAACATCGCTGATTGTCTGGAACGGTAGGGCGGTGTTTCACATGAATCTCGAATTTGTTGCTGGAATTCATCGGAATTTTAAGATTTCTTGCTGCCTTAGCAAGTCCATCAGCAACACCATTTTGTATGCGGGGCACACATGTCAAAGTATGATCAGAAAATAATTTCAGAATGTCTAAGACTGCATTACGGTAAGCCCTCATGCGAGGATGCTTAGCCCGAAACTCACCTTTAACTTGCTTTATCACTAATTCCGAATCACCGTATACTGCAATCCTTTTCGCTTTCAGCTTCTTAAGAATCTTAAGGCCAGCAATAAGAGCCTCATATTCCGCTTCATTATTAGAACAGTCAAATGCTAGCTTGTAGGAACACACTCTCACATTGCTCGGGACCTTATCCGGAGCGGAAAATGGACTACGAATCCAAACACCAATTCCAACACCGTCGCTGCCCACTGCGCCATCAAAATCCATGGTCCAAAGACCATCTTCATCGTCCTCTAAATGCTGAAACTGAACCGGCTCTATTTTTCCTGTTTGCTGCCCATTGTCTTCAGCTGATTGCTCCATAACAACTTGTTTTTCTCTTCTTTCTTTTTGCAACACTTCTGTAAAGTTTTCAGTGATTTCTGGTATATCTTCTACCTGAAATAATTGACTTTCTATATCATTAAAACTATCAGCAAGCAACACAACTGACTCTAAGTCGGTATGTACATAATTTACAGGGTGATTGATTGGCTTCTCTTTGCTAGCTATCATGTATTTCATCTTCTGCTCTCGATATAACTTTCTCATTTGACCAAAGACTGGGATTGTAGCATAAGAGAAATCTAACTGAAGTGTACCTTTCAACTTTGCCCCCCAAGATCGCGAAAGGAGCATACCAAATCGTGGAGGAATGTCCGCCACCACCACATCCATTAAGACATTCTTTGCTGGAATTTGATCTAAGCTTACAACCAAATCTTTGATGAGTCCTATACATCTCACACGGCTGGAATCAAACGAATATAAATCATGATATTTTCTTCTAATATCTAGTCCCAACTTTTCCATGATTGCCTTTGGCATCAAATTGTGCGAGGCACCCGAATCGAACATAGCATTGTGCAAAACATATTCATGCAACCTCAAGCTGATATAAAAGGGAGGAACATCACTGTCAGGCGACTCACCATCTAATGCAGGCCCGAAAATCAGTTCTGGCTGATCATCCTCAACATTAACTGTATCAAACATTGGATCAAAGTTCAGAATTTTGGAAACTTGCCCGCGATAGCTACTGTTCTTCATGATTTCTGTCAAAGGAATAGATATTTTTAATTTGGAAATCTCATTTTCCAAACTAAATGCTGAAACTTTCTCAACTTCTTTGACCGGAACTTCCTTCCTTTCAGCCTTGTCTTTCACTATGTTTGACTGATTTACTTTTTCTGCTGATGATATTTTACTAGCTGCTGGATCAATTGTCTCTTTTCCTTTCTTCTGTGGTATCGGTGAATCCGTCTTTGGTGCTGAAGCTTCTTTTCGTTTCTGAATTGGATTTATGGGCACATCTCGGTTTCTCAATGAGTATTTCTTTTGTTGGGCAGACAAAGCATTCAAATATCCTCTTTGGTATTCATCTGACTCTTCCTCTAAATTTGCATCATTTGCTAGAATGAAATCTTCATCTTTCTGTACAACTGAACTTTCTCCGTATTCTTCATCCTCAGTGATATAGATAGGCAGATCATCGGGAGTGAAGAAATGATTTTGCTCACCTGATACATCATCATCATCATCGGAATCATGACTCACAAAATTCTACAAAAGAGGTGTCTTAACCTGCTGTTGGGCTGCTGGCTCTGGTGCTCTTTGTTCACGCTGCTTTATTCTGAACTGTGGCTGCTGCTGGCCACGATAATTTGGATTGCGAATCTGCGTTTCTAATTTGTCAAGATTCATTCTCTTAAACATTTTCTCCATCTCACGAATCAAGTGCTATTCAGATGTAGATGTGGAAGGCTCTTCTTTTATCGTCACTCTTTTCTCTGCTTTCAACCGTGCTCTTTTATCGTTCAAATTTGCCTCAACACTAACAGCGATCTTCTGCATATCTTCTAAAGTTGGCGGATCTCTATCACGAAGGGAATAAGCCATCTCCGGATCAAAGCCATCCGGGAATTTAAGGAGAGCAGATTTTTTAGACGATCTCAAGTCATCTGGAATTGCATTATACACCGTATTGAATCTAATAACATAATCCTGAACAGACTCACCAGGATTACGTTTGATGTTTGTATATTCTGAAGTAATCTGCAGCGGATCCTTTTTCATCTCCCATCGATCTAAAAACTGATCCTGAAGTTCTTGCAATGTGTTGATACTTCTGGCTTGTAGAGCTCTGAACCATTTACGAACTTCTCCTCCAAAAGTTTGAGCAAACAATCTCATTGAAACATTTTCTGCATCAACTTCATGCAGATCCAAAAAGTCTATCATTTGAATGATGTGCTGCTGAGCGGATATACTCTGTGGTGTGCCATCAAATATGGGAATTTTGATTTGGTAATCAGCAGGCATAGGATCTAAATTGGCTGGTAAAGCAAGAGGTGCAAATCTGGCTGCCATGACTCTTGGCGGATTGATGATAATCTGCTGTCTAGGAGAAATAGGAGGACTTGGAGCAGTAGGTGTGCGAGGTATATGCGGTGGAGATGGAGGAGAGATTACTATGGATTGCTAATCAGAAAACTCAGGCTGAACCGGAATGGTAGGTATAAAGGGAGGCTCAGTAGGGATCCATGAACTAGATGCAAATTTAGATGGTTCAAAAGTTTGCAGATCAGATTCAGTGAATTCAGGAGTGTTGGTATCCACAATGGAGCTTTGCAATTGTCTATCCAAGTAATTAGAAACAAATATATATTGCAAATCTTCGGTAAACAATGGATCCGGAACTAATCTTGACAACTCAGTTTCAGAAAAATTTACAAACAAGGATGTTTCAAATCGTGCATCAAAAGGAATTTCATCAACATATATAATCTTCACAGGACAGGATGCAGATCTAGATAGCACTCTGGAATTCCCAAAACTCACTTGGCTTTCTCTTTCAGAGCTTTCTTGACTTCCTTGCCTTCTAAGGATCCTAGGAATCAGATTTGGATTTTCGAATACTGTTGGTGGATCAGGGTCAGGATTCGACCTAGTATTCCTTCTTGAAGCCAGTGTATTGATCTTCTCGGGATAAATTTCAAGGAACACAATCAATTATTTTCAGCCTTTCGACTTCTAGACTCAATCATCCAAAGGGTCTAGAACGAATAAGTATACTGGGGTGATTTACAAATCGAGTGCTGCACTCACAAGCTTACCGGAGATCGACTGAAGCAGCGTTTATCTACTACCGCTTATGCATAGCAAAAGCATTTCGAAAGCTACCTGGCGTGACTTCAGACTCCGTCTAAGACTCATGGAACAAACACATCAACAAGCAAACCATTGAGATCTTCCCCAGTATGGTCGCCACTATGTTAGCGCTCAAATCTACCTCAGGCTGAAATGAAGTAAAACTCAAGGCTACATCAAACCACGCTCAGCCTCGTAGCTAGCCCTACGAGGGCAGGAGAGGGCTCTCTCCGTCAATCTCGAGAAAATGAGCAATAGGATGCGAGATGAATTACAATAAGAACTGATTTTAGGCTAGTAAAGAGATAGGTATGTTTGATTTTTTGGTTTTTGGGTTTTCGCTGGAGAAATGGGAAAACAGATTTTGGGTCCGGGGATAAGGTCAGACCTTTGCAGATTTCGAGTTGGGGCGAGGTAGGTGAATGTCTTGATGCTTTTGATTGAATATATGGACAGATTAGACCGACGAGGAGCTGAAGAGGGCAAAGAAGAACTTGGATCCTCTCCAAACAGTCGAAAAACATATAGAACTAACTGAATTCAAAGGCAGAGCACTGTAAACAATGGATTCAACCTCATCTACTCATTCAATTTAGTTCAGAAGAATATGAAAGGATGGAATACATTAAACATGAAGAAACGTACGGTAAACATAGAAGAAACACCATCAAGAACAGAACACCACAAGGATCCCAACAAGGGCCGCAAAACCCCTGATCTTTCCTTAGCCAAAATATGAAAAATATGTACAATGATATGAAAAGTCTCCCAAGAGTCCAACCTGTAGAATGCCTCAGAAATTACAATATATAGATCACTCTAACACCTTTCCCCACCTCTAGGGGTCGAATTCCCTCTTCAGGGATCAGTTTCAACCAATTCTAATCATGGAACTACAATCTAGGCAGCTAACAACTTGCCTCTAAAAGAGTGGAAACTGATCCATTTACATGATTTTTACCTTTTTGAGAGTGAATCTTCTAGAATAGATAAATATAAGCCAAAATTACATGCCCAATATACATTTACATCATAAAAACCCAAAAATTCCATCCACAAGCAAAACTGGTCCATACTAGGCGAAAATCTGAGCTGGCAGTTGAAAATTCAGCAAAAATTTAAGTGGGTCGCATTTGAGCCGAGTGGGTCGCATTTTTTCCAGCCTGAATTTGAGGTACTTCCCGGCATCCAAATTGAGCTCATGATAGCTCGTTGGAAAGCCCTAGATGTTGAATATCCAACCCAAGTGGAATTTCCCAATTTGGAGCTCATTTGACCCTCCAAAACTTCTTTCTCCCAGAAGTACTTCCTGCTGGTGTAAAAGGTGGCAACAAGGTGGTTTTCATGGTGTTTTTGAGCTCTTTGACCATCCAGATTTTGATGAAATGCTTAGGTAATGTCTGAGGATGCATAAATAACCATGAAAAATCCAAAAATGCAAAAATTTCCTCCAGCAAGTGTCCCAAAAAAAAGTGAGCATATGAGGGTGAGACCCACTTAACTGAAAAACTTGTTTTTTGACCCAAAAATTTGAAAATGACAAAATTTTCTCCGAATTTGCCCAAATTCGGAGCGGAGGTCCTCCATCATGTATCCTGCCCAGTCAATGAAGCCTCGGCCAAAATCCGAAGTGGATTAGGCCTTTTCCGCCATCTTAGTGCTTCGCGCAACCTCCTCTTCATAATCTTCATTCTCGCTTTGCAGACATGCATGCGAGCCCAATAATGGCCTTTCATGTGACGAAGCATGTCTTTGTCTCGATTGGCCTTCGCCAACAATTTCTCCAGATGAATGTTCACATGTGTGAGTACAGTATCTCTGTCAGTTGGTGTCATGTCAGCGGGTCTCTTTCGATTCCACTGTCGGTCCTCACGGATTCGACGCAACTCATAATATGTGAGCTCATCCTCGAGCTGTTTGTTGCGCTGCTCCAAATAGTTAATCACCCACTGAGCCTTCTGCAATTGATCTTTCAGCTTGTCATTCTCGGCCCTTTGCTCCTGGATGACTTCCCTCAGTTTCGAGCTAGGAGAGCTCGCATCAACATCAATGACTGTGAAATCTGTGTCCCAGCCTCCTGATGGGCCCTCATCATGCATGGGCCTCTTGCCCCTGTCCTGTATCTGTACCTGTGCTGAAGAAGAAGGTGAGACCCCTTCCACCTCACGTGGAGATAATACTCGCCGTGTCGCTGCAAATAAGGCCCTGCGGCCTCGCTGATATGTCCGAACCAAAGGAGCGCTGATATGCTCAACCTCAGGAATGTCCGGCTGGTGTGAAGGCTCTCCCGCATCATGAACTGTCTCGGGAGGCGGCTGTGGCACTGTGAAAAAGTCTCGAGAAATGAAATCCTCCCAAGTGATGCCCTGCTCTGCCAACTGATGTAACACTATGATCTTGATCAAAGCATAATGGTATATACTCCTGTACTGCTGCGCTGGGCTCGTCTTCTTTTGCACAAAAATCACCATCCTCTCTATGTTGCGATATATGAAGTACGGAATATTCATCATACGTACCCTTGTGAAGTGCATCAACAAACGAATATGGTACGCAAAGAGACGAGCATATCTGCCCTCACAACTAAAATACTAAATGATGAGTTTCATTAGCGGTGCAAACTCATCCCTCAAGAATCTGAATGGAAAAACTCTGCCCAAGTACCTCATATATCTAGTTTTAATGTATGGCTCATAGTGGAATTTCTCTAAATGCTGACGTTTGTTCCACTCCTCGCCCATGTTTGGTATGCCAGTGGCTTGAGCAATAGTCAAGGGTGAAAAAATGAAATCAACCCCGGCAAGATTTACCCGGCCATACCGTAAATGTAGAACAAATAGATGAGCCAATTCACGATGAAGCCGGGTTTGTGCAATCATCTCACAAAATCGGAAACATGACAAATACCGAAAACAATCCATTGCTAGTGGACATGCCTGCAACCGAGCCAAAGAAGTAGGCTCCTCTCTGCGATGATTACCACCTCTGCTTACTCTATGAGACCCCCGTGGCACATTACCTTCAGTCATAGAATCACTGCCTGACCCTTGCTCATACTCTGACTCTATCTCTGACATGGCTTTGAACAAGATATTGGCACTATGTATACTGATATAAATGCAGTGAAAACAGAGTTATAATGTATGTTTCAACACCCAATAAATATCCCCCACTGTCAAAGCACCATAAGGAAACAAACAATGATACCAGCTCTGTTTTAGGTGGATTGAGATAGAAGCACAATCTATGTTTTAATTGCAAGTGAAATTTGACAAATGGTAGCAGGCAGCCTTTAGAATATTGGATAAACTTTTTCAAAGGGAACAATAAATCATAAGACTGTGTTTGTCAATGGGCAGTGAAAACAGAGTTATAAGAACGTGTTTATCAATGGGCAATGAGATACAATATGACAATGATCACCATGAAACAAAAGGCATGACAGTGGTAAAACGATAATGATGACCACGGTGGTATAATGGGTGTGAAGACAGTGGGGCTTTGATAATACATGCAAAGGTGGATATATCAATGATATAAGGTGAAAAATACCCATAAAACCATCCATATATATTTTAAAACCCTAAGGAACAAATCAACCATGTATGTAGGGTTTTACTCTTCCATTCAGATGTTTAAAAGTCTTCAAGATACCACCAACACATTAAAATCTACTGAGCAATAGTTTAAAACCTGTTTGAAGGCAGCTGGAGATGATTTAAAACAAAACTGGGCGCCCAACGCAACTTTTCTGAACTCTGTTAGCAAGTGGGTCGCATGCGATCAAGTGGGTCGCTTTTGCCAAGTGGGTCGCATGCGTTATAAATTACACTGGAGAAAACGCCCAGGTGGGTCGCATTTGCCAAGTGGGTCGCTTTTGCCCAAGTGGGTCTCATGACCTCCAAACTCTGTCAACAATGCTCCAAAACTTGATTTCGGCCTCCAAACTCCAGATTTCGACTTCTATGCTGCGGATCATTGCAAATGAACTTGTTTGCCATTTTATACATGATGTAAATATCTTTCACAATCAGATTTTGATCCAAATCTATCTGATAACCCACATTACAATGTTTTTGCATTTTCACATTTGGCTTTTTAATACAATCTCTTTTTTGGCTTTTCTGAGTTTTGAATTGATGATTTTGTTGTCTTCTTGCAGGGGTATGGCTCTTTAGCTTAGGAAAAGATCAGAGGTCTGCTTTGAAACTTCTTCTTGGTGAAATGAATACAATTTATTACAAAAATAAAATTGAACAATTTCTAGTTCCAAAACAGAGTTTTGGACTAGAAATGTTTTTTAAAATACTTATGATAAAAAATATGAAATCAAAATTTGCGGAACCATCCTCATCCTGCAGGCTTTATGACATGTATGCAAATGACTCGAAAACCCTAGACTCTAGGACTAAAGACACTTATTGACATTTAATGACCATAAATGAAATGATGATGATTTTGAGTGATTTTTTGGGAAATTTTTTTAAATAGCCCTGCAGGTGTAAGCATGAGGAAACATAAGACAACAAACCCCTTCGTCAGTCAATGGCATGCTCCTAGCGAAATGCAACGAAGTGGAACAAGCGAGACACCTAAGAATGAATATGCAAAAAACGAAATGATCACTGACGGAGGGCTGTAAGGACCGACTCTAACATAAGGTACATTAATGATAGGGGAAGGTGTATGAACATCAGGATACAAATTTTTTCGATGATTTGACCATCCAAGAGAAATTACCTCCAAAACCCTAGGAGAGGGAAATGGACCTTACCTAGACACAACTGAAGCATGAACAAGGTGTAAAATGACTCAATGGAACTTGACATGATGATGAAAACCCTCTGAATGATGGTACACTTAGCTGAATGGTGACATGGACCGACATTTGAACAACTTTGACAGGAGTAAAAACAACCCCTAGACCTAATGCCTAGTGACCAAATTTTGCTTGAAAACTCTTTGAAATGACGAAATTTGACCTTGACACCTTAAAATCACTTTGTAAGAGCATGTTTGATCACTGGAGGAAGGCTGCAAAGGCTGACACTAACATTGGCTCCAATGGGGATGGTAGTTCCTTGGAGGTGCCAAGAACGACAGATCTTTGGGAGAGCAGACCAGTGCCTTATCCATTGGGAAATGGAATAAAAAACTCAAACACTGACATGCATGACTGAAAATTGATGAATTGATGACACAAATTGACTCTCACTCAACTAAAAACTGACTCGATACTTAAACACAACTGACAAACTAGAAAAGATGCTCAAAGTAGAGCTTATTCACCTACTCTAATTATTCTTTTCACCACCCGATCAAGTGTAATGGAACAACCAATGCAACCATGTAAGCATCCTGGCTGTTGTTTGATTTCTTCCCACATGCTTACTGATGCGCAGGAAAGGGAAAGAATCGAAAGGCAACTCCCATGGAAACTTTGAACCAAGTGGACTACTGATAAACTTGCAAAGCACAAATTGACTGGATGACTGCAAGAATACTGCGAATGGATCTTCATAAACATAGCTCTGGTCCAGATAATCTCCATACCTTGATCTTAAACTTTTCCTCACATCTGCGGTGCTTTTCTTTGGTGATTGCAGCAAGCTATCAAAAGGATCCTGAAATTCATGAATAACCAAACTCTGTTGCTGATTCCAAACTGAACAAAAGTCTCCTTTATCAATCTCCTCATATGAAAAATCTGGTGAACAACACAATGAAATTGAATTTTGAACAAGATTATTATCAACATTCTTTTCGGGCACATGGTTAGCTAATGGAGCAGAATTTTTATAGCAAACATCATCCAACACATGAGCAATAGGATCATAACAAACTTGAGAAGACTGCTGCACTGTATCCCTTGAAACTGTCTGACATTCTACTGGTTGTTCATCTTTTTCTTGAGAGATTTTATGAAGATTCTTCCTTATAAACTGAAATGCTTCGAAACAAAAGGGTATAGAATCTTCCTGCATCATCAAATCATGTATTTCATCTTCCACACCTTCATCTGTAATCTGACCTTCAATTTCATTTGGTGGCTGCAAATCTGATGCTACAGGCTGCTCATCTGAAGATTTACTATGCAATTTATCTTTCAAAAACTGAAATGATTCAAAACATAATGGTACGGAGTCACCTTGAATCATTAAATCATGTGTGCCCACTTCCAAGTCTTCAGCTGCAACTTGAAAATCAATGACTTTTGGGGGCTGCAAATCTGAATATGAGAAGTTTTCGTTGCCCTCAAGACGATCCAGATCAAGACTTGTTGACGTTTGATTTCTGATTGCATGGAAGTTATCTCTAATGAACTGAAACGAATCAAAACAAAAAGGAAAAGATCCTTCACTTACATCAAAAATTTTTGCACTTTCCTCATCATTGCCATAGCTGATATGCATCGGTTGATCACTGTACTCGAGCTGCTGAAAGTGAACTTCCTCCTCGCACAAACTAGCTGCTGATTTGTTTGCAAGATTAGCTTCTGTTTGGAGAACATAATCATCATCATACTGATCAAACTGAGGCAAATCATAAGTATACAACACATCATCAAACATACACATCATATCAACAGCTCTCTCTTCTTCACAATGATCTATAAAACAATCACTATGACAACTGGGATCAGAAACAAAATGTTTTGGGTCAGCCGCTTGTTCTTGAATGTCATTTTCATTTTTTGCAGTCATTTTCTGCACCATCTCTTCTACTGCATTTACGAAAAGATCAAGCTTTTCCTCTAAAGGTGTCGATTTCTCCGGATCCATGTTTTTCATCTCTTCTTCCTTCAACCTTGCCCTCCGGATCAGCAAATGAGCCTCTACATTCACTGCCTTGTTCTGCATCTCGTGAAGTGTTGCAATATTCTTTTCTCTCAGCTGAAACTCCATTTCCAGATCAAAGGAACCCGGGTAGTGCAAGAGAGCAGATCTAGGAGAAGGTCTTATATCAACTGGCATCAAATAATAAACTTGGTTAAATCTAGTAGAAAATTGTTGTACTGTCTCGCCTGGCAATCCTTTCAGCTATTTATACTCCTCTATAATCAACAAAAAGTTTTGTTCGATCATCCACCTGTCAAGGAAAACTTTGACAAACTGCTGGAAATCTGAGATGCTCGCATCAGGCAGGGCTTTGAACCAACTCTTCACTTGGCCTTGCAAAGAAAGAGAAAAAAGCCTAATACTAACATATTCATCATCAACTTCAAAAAGATCTAGAAAAGTCTCAACATTCTGCACATGTTGCTAAACGTTGACATCGTTACATTCACCGTCAAATCTTGGTAGATATAGGTCATAATTTGCAGGGAAAGCATGGAGAACAGAAGGTAAAACAAGAGGTTTGTACCGATCTAGAATTTTACAAGGTGTAGGGGCATGTACAAGAGCTGTGGGATCAGTTTTGTTTTCTTTAGGCTCATCACTCTGAAGAGAGTCATCATAATATGTGGGAAAAGTAAGGAGACCAGGATCAAAGGGAAACTCAACATTTACACTTTTTGAATGGGTCGAGTGAAGATTTTGATCACCTTTCTCATACAACAAATTTTGAAAAACTTTCAGGACAGCTTCAAGACCAGCAAAGAAGTAATTTACAAGAAATAATATTAGATCCTGAATACCATTCCACTTTAGATACCTGAACTTTGTGTAAGATCCTTCCATTTTCTCAGAGAAAGAGTCAGTCCTCCAGACTTTGAATTGGAGTCACCAGGTGAATGATTTCAGTCTTCTTATGTCTGATCGTTGTCCACCATCAACCATCAGATCTGAACTTGATACACGTACTGGGGGAATTCGCAAATCAAGGGACACATTCACAAGCTAAACCGGAGATCGACTGAAGCAGCTTTTATCTACTCCGCTGATTCATAGCAACAGCTTTTCGAAGGCTACCTGGCGTGACTTCAGACTCCGTCTATAACAAGCAAACGTTTTGAGTTTCTCCCCAGTATGGTCGCCACTATGTTAGCACTCAAATCTACCTCAGGCTGAAATGAAGTAAAACTCAAGGCTACATCAAACCACGCTCAGCCTCGTAGCTAGCCCTACGAGGACAAGAGAGGGCTCTCTCCGTCAATCTCGATAAAATGAGCAATAGGGTGCGAGATGACTTAAAATGGGAACTGATTTTAGGCTAGTAAAGAGATAGGAATGTTTGATTTTGATTTTTGGGTTTTTGTTGGAGAAATGGGAAAAAACAATTTTGGGTCTGGGGATAAGGTCAGATCTTTGCAGATTTCGAGTTGGGGCGAGGTAGGCGATTGTCTTGATGCTTTTGATTGGATAAATGGACGGATTAGAACGACAAGGAGCTGAAGAGGGCAAAGAAGAACTTGGATCCTCTCCAAACAGTCGAAAACATGTAAAACTAAATGAATTCAAAGGCAGAGCACTGTAAACAATGGATTCAACCTCATCTACTCATTCATTTTAGTTTAAGAAGCATAAGAAGATAATGGCATACATCAAACATGAAGGAACTTACAATAAACTGAGAGAAAACACCATCAAGAATAGAAAGCCACAAGAATCCCAACAGGTGCCGCAAAACCTCTGATCTTTCCTTAGCCAAAATATGAAAAAATATGTACAATGGTGCCAAAAGTTTCCCAAGAGTCAAACCTGTAGAAAGTCTCAAAAATTACAATATATAGATCACTCTAACCCCTTCCCATGCCTCTAGGGGTCGAATTCCTTCTTCAGGGATCAGTTTCAACCAAATTCTAATCAAGGAACTAAAATCTAGGCAGCTAACAACTTGCCTCTAAAAGAGTGGAAACTGATTCATTTACATGATTTTCAATTTTTTGAGAGTGAATCTTCTAGAATAGGTAAAAATAAGCCAAAGTTACATGCCAACCATCAATTTACATCATGAAAACCCAAAAATTTCATCCACAAGCAAAACTGGTCCCAACTGGCCGAAATTCTGAGCTGGAAGTTGAAAATTCAGCCAAAAATCTATGTGGGTAGCGCGCCTTTCAGCCTGATTTTGAGGCACTTCTCGGCATCAAAATTGAGCTCATGATAGCTCGTTGGAAAGCCCTGGATGTTGGCTATCCAACCCAAGTGGAATTTATCAATTTGGAGCTCATTTGACCCTCCAAAAATTCATTCTCCCAGAAGTACTTCCTGCTGGTGCAAAAGGTGGCAGCAAGGTGGTTTTCATGGTGTTTTTGGGCCTTTTGACCATCCAGAATCTGATGAAATGCTTCGGAAATGCCTGAGAATGCATAAATTACCATGAAAAACCCAAAAATGCAAATATTTCCTTCAGCAAGTGTCCCGAAAAAAAGTGAGCATATCGACGCGCTACCCGTATAGCTGAAAAATCTGTTTTTGGATCAAAATATTTCAAAATGACAAAAATTTCTCCAAATTTGCTCAAATTCGGAGCGAAGACCCTCCATCATGTATCATGCCCAACCAATGAAGCCTCGGCCAAAATCTGGAGTGGATCAGGCCTTTTCCGCCGTTTTAGTGCTTCGCTCAACCTCCTCTTCAGAATCTTCATTCTCGCTTTGCAGGCATGCATGCGAGCCGAATAAAGATTTTTCATATGACGGAACATGTCTTAGTTTCTATCATGATCCTGTGAATGTACCTACGCTGATGAAGAAGGCCAGACCCCTTCCACGCCATGTGGAGATAGTACTCGCGTTGCTGATGAAGTCAACGAGACCCCTTCCACCTCGGGTGGAGATAGTACTCGTCGTGATGCTGCAAACAAAGCTCTGTGGCCTCTCTGATATGTTACCACTACTGGTGCACTGCTATGCTCCATCTCAGTACATCAACCTCAATGGTTGAGTCACTGTCCTGCTCATATCCTTGCTCATAAACTGAATCCGTCTCTGACATGGCTTTGAATACAAGTTGTCTACAATATGTGTGTTGATATAGGTGTAGTGAAGTCAAAGTTTCAATGTATGCTCAAAACCCAAATATGTTGCATATGTACCAAAACATCATAAGAAAATAAGTCACAATGGTAATAGCTTTGTTTTAGTGGATAGGGGTAAAAACAGTCTCTATTTTTTATCACAAGTCAAATTGACAAATAAGTACCAAGTGCAAATGTAGTGTGCAGCCCTTTGTAATGCTGGCCAAGGATTTGTCAATGGACTGTGTTTGTGTTTGGCAATGAAACAATAGCTAGGTCAACAGTGGTAATATTATGGCAAAAACTATGTGAAAACATGAGGCTATATGGACAAGTCAACATGAAAGGATGTGACAGCAGTGGTAAAATGGCAAAAAAGGCATGAGGATAATGTATATAATGTGCTAGGGCGCCACTAGCAATACATGCATGAGCATATATACCAATCATGAAAATTTACAAACCCTTCACTAAACTGTCACTATATCCTTTAAAACCCTGAGAATTGAATCTTATATGAACATAGGGTTTATAGATTTCTCCACTTTCCACATCAAACTCACTAATGTTCCACTTTAAAAATACCAAAACCCTGTTCAAAAATCACTGAGCAATGTTTAAAAACCTACTTGCACGTTGATGGAGGCATTTGAGCTCGAAATCGGACGCAAAAACAAAACTTTTTGGCCCTGTTGCTGTATGGGTAGCACTCGGCAAGTGGGTAGTGCTCGTGTTAATTAACACTGGCTGTTGGTGTTATGTGGGTAGCACCCCTTAAATGGGTAGCACGCCACCTGTATGGGTAACGCGCACCTTCAAAGCCTGTGTGAATTTTGCAGGAGGCCTTTGGAGGCCTTCCCGATGTCCAAACCGAGCATGTGATAGCTCGTTGGAAATCTCTTGGAGTCTAATTTCCAGCCCAAGTGGAATTTTTCAATTTGGACTTCATTTTCCTTGTCATAAATCAAATCTCCCAAAACTTGTCAAAATGAGCAGAATGAGGCTGCCTCAAGGCAGAGCGCTATTGCAGTAAACTTTTGAAGGTCTTCCTCAACTCCAAATTGAACTCATGATAGCTCATTGGAAATATATTTTTGTCTATTTATCCTTTGAATCATCAAGCAAGTCATTTAGCCAACCATGCTAGGAGAAATCTTGATTTTCCCAAGGCCACTTCAGAGGTGCATTCAATTCTCCTGAGGCAACGTTATTTTTGACATTTCTCTAAAAACATGATACCTGTGTAAAAAGTGAAAGAGGTTTTTCTTCCTGGGGATTTTTTGGACAAAAATATCTCTCCGTTTTCCAAAATTCATCTTTTATTTCTCTGAAACATCTTTGGAGTGAAACTTATCCCGATGTGTGAAACAAGGAATTTTGTCGAAATGAAGCGAAATGAAGGGGATAAGTGGCTTCTAAATTCTTGGGGAAATTTTGGGAAGTAGGGAGGGATTTTAGGAATTAGGGGAAAGTGGAATCGTAGAGTTTGAGTGAGGGGAAGGGGTCCAAAAGGGCAAAACACAAGACTAGCCTAGAAAATTGCCAAGTTGTGGCAAGAAACTAGGGTTTGTGCAAAAATGAGGAATTTGGGGGATCTCAGTGATGGGAAGTGTTTAATAAGGTACATTAATGATAGGGGAAGGTGTATGAACATCAGGATACAAATTTTTTCGATGATTTGACCATCCAAAAGAAATTACCTCCAAAATCCTAGGAGAGGGAAATGGACCTTACCTAGACACAACTGAAGCATGAACAAGGTGTAAAATGACTCAATGGAACTTGACATGATGATGAAAACCCTCTAAATGATGGTACACTCAGCTGAATGGTGACATGGACCGACATTTGGACAACTTTGACTGGAGTAAAAACAACCCCTAGACCTAATTCCTAGTGACCAAATTTTGCTTGAAAACTCTTTGAAATGATGAAATTTGACCTTGACACCTTAAAATCACTTTGTAAGAGCATGTTTGATCACTGGAGGAAGGCTGCAAAGGCTGAAACTAACAATGTGGATGATCTCTTCTTGACAAGTTTTGATTGTATCATTCATCAATATAAGAGGGAACTATCTTCTAAGTTTGAGATGAAAGACCTAGTATTGATCCACTATTTCCTAACTTGGAGTTCTAGCAAAGGCCAGGTGGGATTTTCCTTTCTCAAGGAAAATATGTCGTGAAGCTATTGGAGAGATTTGGGATAGTAGACTGCAAGTCCGTGACGACTCCGATGGAACTCAACTTTACGAAGTTGTGTGGAAGTGTTGCTAGAGGCTTTGATTTTCTTTGTGAGCTCACGTCCAAACATATGTTTTTCAATGAACACATTGAGTAAATATATGGTTGACCCTCATCACATTCATTGGATTGGAGCCAAGAATCTCTCAATATTTCTTCGGGGCACAAACAACCATGGGCTGAGATACACTGCTAAGAGTACGAGTCTCCCTGGATATAGCGATTTTGATTGGGTAGGAAGTGTGGTGGATTGTAAGAGAACATATGTATGTTTCTTCACTGTTTGTTCTGGTTCGATATCTTGGATGCGCAGGAAGCAGAAATCATTTTCTTTCAGCTCCATCGAGGTCGAATACATTACAACGAGTATGGACTATTGTGAAACTATTAGGTTGAGATTTTTTTTCAGTAAGTTGTCTAGGCATGTGCTATATACCATTGTTATCCTTTCTGATCACCATAGTTGGATTTGTCTTTTTCAGAATCTTGTGTTACACGACTAGTCCAAGCACATTGATATTAGGTATGACTTTGTCTAGGTCATGGTACAACAAGGCGTCGTAAGGTTCCATCACATTGGGACTGATGAGAAGGTCGCAGATATTCTCATGAAGCCCCTGGGGAAGGTAAAATTATTAGCCTTTCGAGAGAAGCTTGGTATCATGGACAGACCCTATTCTTAGGGTCATGCTTGAGTTGGAATATGACCTCTAGGAGCTCCAGGGGGATTAGGGATAACTTCTTGGAGCTATAAGAAACCACAAGGTAAGGTTCACCAAACCTTTTTGGTGTGATTTTTCCCCTTTGTTGTGATATTGAGCTGGCTCACCCTCTCTTTGATATATTCCCCGCATGCATCCTACCTATGGAGTTTGAGACTCATGGGAAGTACCTCTCACTTTACCAATGAGGTGGGAAACATGGAGAGAGGCTGGTAGCATGACCCATGGGCACATAGATTATTTTTGTACTCTCTATATCTAGGATGGGATGTGTCCAACACCTTGATCTGGGATCAAGTCCGATTGAGGTTTTAAATTATAAGTTGACTTCGAGTCAAAATAGTGTGATGTCTTTGTGACTCACTCTTGTTTCTTTGCCCCAAGAGCCAGAAAATCATGCTATAGCAGGATGACACATGATTGCATCATGATTATGATGATGATAGTACATGATGGTACTGGATCACATGATAGAACAGGTGAACAGATGGAGTTCTCCCTAGCTGAGAGGTAGTGTTAATTTTTCACACTTAGGTCCAAAATTTATGTTGCACTTCTCATATGATGTTGATTATATTTTTTTGGGATTCCTCTTTAGGAGAGGTGCAATATTGATCTAATGATCATCTTTTTTGGATGAGAAAAACTTATATTTTTATTTTATTTTCCACACATGTGCAAATTTTCAAGGTCGGCAAGATTTGTAATGTCGGCTTACACGCCCAAAAAATGTGTCACATAACATCATTGATGGATATAAATAGGAGAGAGATGATTCTCATTTAATCATTATCTCATCACACATTCTTCTTGTGATCTGATTAGTTCGTACATCCTAGGAGAGGTTTCTCTTCCTAACACGTGTGAATCTAAAACTAGCAAAACTGCAAAACTATTTTAGGGCTTTTGTTGAAGCGTTGATGAGCGTTGAACAAGGGTCAATTATTGGAGTTTGACCTTGAATTTTGGACATAAATTCTGATTTCTTGAGGCCTCATTGGAGGTCACAAATATTGAGGTTAGACATTGAATTTGACTACACACCGTTCACCACAGCATTGACTAGTGTTGACTTCTATGTTGACTAATTTATAGTGATCTATTATTAGGTTCTATCAGCATTTTAATTTCATGTTTATGTGATTGCTAAATTGAATTAGGCCTATAAGGAATATTGAAGTAAAGCTACATTAAGCATAGATCATACCATGGTTATCTAAAATTAACACTTTCAAATCCACTGATGCAATTTTTGAGAAGTTGTCAAGTTAGTTGCTAGTATAAGCTACTAGGGTTTCTTGTGGCATTGATGATCGGTCAATGTCCATTATATAGTGCTCATCACTCTCCTTGATTGATTGGAATTAATACTAGTTTTTGTCTCTTTTTCAGTTTTTAGTAGGAATGTATCTCATGATCTATTTCTTCTCTCCAAAGCTTCTTCTTACTGCTCTAACCCTGCCCCAAGCTTTTGTAGCCCCAATTCAAAAGATGAATACCCAATGACAACTTGGAGGGGCTTTAGAATGTCACATCAATACTCTTATACCACTCTTTATGTTGCCTCTTCTCCAACTCAAAGGGGGAATCCCTAGGATTATCTAAGTCTAGGAAATGTTTTTGTACGGAATGGTTACTTTGAGTTAGGTTGGATATGAATTTTTTATATAAAATATTGAAATAAATTTCATATCTACCAAGCAGAAATAAATCTAATAAAGATGAAATATAATAAATATGGTGGAAATAATTGAGTTTTCTTAGACTTATCTGCAAATCTAGATTGTGATAAATAAGACTATAAGTTTATTTTATGGGTTTTATGTGGTTGGGAAGTGAGATTAGAGCCTACAATTTTTATTGGGTATATCAGGTCTATGATTTAATATTTTAATGAGATATTTCTTGTGTAATAAGGAAAAATTAAAATCAACATGATTAAATTACTACACCACTATATGGCTTTCCTAGAATGAATAAAATTTGTTTCAAGGCCCTAAATAAGGAAGAATTCCAAACACATCAAAATGGTTATCCACCACTATGAAATCTAAATTACAACAACTCCAGATTAAGAAATATGGGAAGTTATTTGCTAGTGGCTTATTGGGTGGTTCCTATAATTAAAGATAAAAGGGTGGGCTATCAAGTATCATTTTCAATCAACTCCTAAATGGAAACTCCAATAAAAAAATAATGAATTACTATTATCCTTTCTTGGATTGTCTTTAGTATCCGATCTTTTGACTAGGCATGAAATTTCATAACCCCAGATTTATCTGCCAAAAATAAAATTTTGATTTAAGGTTGATATTGAATCTACTATTAAAAAAATAAGATACAACGTCTCAGAATTCAAATAAAAAAGCCTTCAATTAATTTAAGCAATAATAGTGTTTAGTTCCTCATAATGCTAGACAACTTAAGGGGCATGAGATCCTTGACACAAACATAACCTCAGAAGGTAAAACTAATGGGATTCATCACCAGTAACCAAACTAGTCAACTCTATCATCAAATAGTTCATTAACAAAAATTCCAATATCAATCATCAAAGGAAAGCCAGGTCAGGGAAAGAAGTCATTGTTGAGAACCACACCAAAGTTAAATCCTCAAAATAACGAGCCAATGCACCATCTATAAAGGGACCATTGATCTACCCTAAGGATTATTTAGTCAAACCAAGCGGTTGTACAGTGTATGCAACATACCTAAATAGGTGGCAGATTTTTGACATTGTAGTATTAAGGAAGCATCATTAAAAAATTCAATATCAAAATCACTAACTACTACCATGTGATTGAGTTGTGTTGGTGATTTTGATAGTACTTTTGAGTTGTAGCATTGTGTCATTTTTCCAAATTGAATAAAAAATAGATTGCAGTATTCAAAGTTTAGTTTTGTACACTTTGTCCTATATTTTTAGTATGATGTGTTAGTATATTACATATACAAAATTTGTAATTTTTATATACCTTAAAGTTTTATGTTTTAGCTTATTTGGTTTTCTGATTGTAGACTTTGCCTACCATGGTATGGAAATTTTAACAAGGCTTACATAATATTATGTCATCAACCACGGTTTCATTATCCTTGTGGTCTGAACCAACTGAATGGCATGAATCTCAAAGGAATGAGACTGTGTGCAAACCCTAGGAAAGGTCTAGGGATTTTGAGCTATACAGTGAAACCCTTGAACTTGGAATGTGTTTCTCAAATCACTTCCAACAAACCAATGAAATACGAAATTAAAAAATCATTCTTCTTATGTTGACCTACAAATTCTAAAGCTAGCAGTCTTGTTTCCTTTATTTGATGTTGTTATGTTATGAATGGTTATTGTATTGGAAAAATATTGTTTTTTTCCCATGGGATAAAACTTTAGGTTTGATATTTCTGGGAGGAAATAAAAAATATACATTATTCTTGGCCTTTTAGCCTAGAAAATATGTTATTCTTGTCAATAGCATGTCCTAGATACTGCTTATTTTAGTCCTCCAACATATTCATTTAGATAAAAATTAGAGCATAAAAAAACCTACCTTGAATACTTAGACCTCCTAAATCATTAGTGGCACTACTAATATAATATTATAAGAGAAAATAGAGAAATTTCATATTCTAAACTCTTTAAAAAGGGAGTTCGACCAAGGGTCCATCTCTAAATTATTGAACTGCGATGATTTCTTTATATAGAGAAAATTCATCGTTTGAGAACCATTCCACCTTTATATTAAATTCGTAATACATGTGAAGGAAAAGGCTAGATGCAAACCTTCTTTTAGTCTCCACAAATCTGCTCATGAGTGATCTCAAAAATCAATTTTCTATCATACTTCTCTCATTATCTCAATCTATTAATAATTTAAAATCTCCCAATACTTGAAGTTATGGAATTCCCCTATCTGCAGCATATTTCATCAAAAGATACAAGGCATAGAGGTCAGCTCAATTCTTAGTTCCATGTCCATCCTAATGTTTTATATTAATTTATTTGGAAAGTGATAGAAATAAAATGTAGCCATAACTAGAATGATGTGGGGTCCCTTGTCAAGCCCCATTGAAATAACCCAAAGCCACTAAATAGTCAACCACAGGTTTAGTTAAAACCATTGTAGATTTGGGAGTTCAAATTTTCTTGTTTCCCATAAGCACTCCTAATTTGATGAGCCACTTTCTTGGATGTGTATCTATTCCCTGGAACAGATCCTTGTCCCTTTCTAGCCAAATCCCCCAAAAAGTAAAGCAAGGCCAAGCCTTCTAACTCACAATAGCATTTTCATGACACCAATTTTCAAAACAGTTCCCCAAGAAATCCTTATCCCGTTGATTTTTTCATGACTAGTCAACTGTTGTATTTATTTCCAAAATAAATTAAATAAATGGGAAAGGCCAAAAACCAACCCATTGTTTCAATAACAGACATAAACCCTTGGAAAATGTACTTCATGTGATTCCAAGCTATCCACACTTAGCTCAACATGTATGCTAACATAAGTGACTTTTAAAGGCATTGAGTAATTTTAGTAGATTAATTAATGCATGTATAACTGATATTAGGTCAATATACATTTAAATAGAAGTATACAAATGACATGAAGGAATTACTTAAATGTTGAAAAATAGGCTTCAACCTTTTCCTGTGAATTCATGCAAACAAACCCTTATTTTGTGAATCAGAAAATTTCCGACAATATGACCAAAATTAAATCTAAAATAAACATTTTCTGAGATCATTGGATATAATGTTTTATGATCTGTAAATTCAAAATTTGTTGAACATTTACAGAATGGTGATTAAGAATCAAGCTCTTACATAGTTCCAGGAGGTCCATTCCCTGTTGTTGGCTCATCTTTGAGATAACGACTGATTGCATATTCAACCCACGGATGATTCTAGAAGTCAAACCTACCCTCCTTCTCACGATTCCAACTTTCTTCCCCAACAAAATACTTAAATCCCTACTCTGTGAGGTTATCAAAGCATTTATAAACTCCAAGAATATTGAATAAATCTCAAATAAAATGCTCTTCTATGACAATGCTCATGAATATTTTTTATTTCTCCACAAACTGCTTCATTGCAAGAATATATGTCCTTGTGCTTCTCAATATTAGCCAAAAACACACTCATTTCCTTCTACAATGGGAAAGGGCCAACAATAGTGTTTCATGACAATATGATCTTATGCTCTAAGTGGATGGGATGTGGAGGATAAATATGCTAAGAAAGCTTCTAGGATATAAAAGAAAACGTAATCTTCTCACCCTCGAAAATTCTCTGCAATGGTGGATCACAGTGAATGACCGATGGATCAAGTGGATGTTAAAGCTTCTTATCTTTCACATACTGGAAAAGTGTAGAAATTATTCTTCGTCTTGTATACACCTCAATTTTGAGAAGTTCAATCAAGGAAGGTGAAATTTTGAATTTCTCTGAAACATAATTCAATTCCAACCGAATAGATGCAGTGAGTCCATTGCTTCCCTTCCTCTTTATCTCAAACCCTTCCACAAGATTCAGTGATCTATCATTATCCCAAAAAATGACAGGGTTATCATGATCCAAATTGACTATGATCCTCTTAAATAGAGATGAAAACTTGGGAAACGATGAACTCTGTTGCTTTGGAATAGTGTCGGTAAAAGCAGAAGCATCAGTATCAAGATCCAAATTGATTGTTAACCTCTTAAAGAAAGAAAAAAACATGGTAAACAGTGAAATTTGTTTCTTTGGAATAGTGCCGACAGAAGCAGAATAATCCGTCCCTATGCCATCCCTTCCTGCACCTCTACTCTCAATTTCAATTTTTCCATTAACTTTGCCTGCCAAGCTATTAACCAAATGTTTTACTATTAACTTTTCTTGCAATTTGTCCTTGGCCATACCTTGAATACTTTGAGCCCACTTAGCCATACACTCTTAAATTAAATTTGATTTGTTAAAAATTTGAAGAATAAATTTAAATTCTAAATAAAAAAGCCCCAAATTTATCATAATGTAAAAAAGAAAATATTTTAAATTTTTTAAGTTATCCAACATTATAAATGTTTTAATATTTTTCAAAAAGAAAAGTAATTGAATTTGCAAGTTATTCTGTTTTCTCAATTTTTTTTCATGTTTACATCTTAAGAATGATTCGATTCTTTCGTCTTTGTGCTGGGTAGATACAGAGTTAAGATGAATCTAGATCGGTTTAATTATTAATGATAATTACAGTTATAATTTTATTTTATTTTTTACGAAATCAAAATATTTAAGATGACATTACAACATCTTTACCATGGGAAAGGAATTCAATAATTATGGAAAAACCCTATAGGCCCATGGAAAAATTGCACGCAAAGAAAGGGGTGTGGAATTTTTTACTAGAACGAGGCATAGTTTTGACGAAGAGTGAATGGGCTCTCAACAATGCTAGGCTTTGATATCCTTGTCAAAATGAAAAATAAGATTAAATGATAACCATAAGATTTTTATTCACATGATGTATATTTTTTAAGTACAAAGATCATTTTCGTGATAATCATTTTGAAGACACACATCTACTCATAGAATGTGTTTTTCAAATGAGAGGTTGGTTTCTTACTATCGAACCCACATGAAGGAGGAGTTGGTGGATTATGAATTGGAAGAAGGGATTTTCAACAATTTTGGGCTAGCATAAGGATTTTATCCATTCGTATTTGGAAGTTAGATCGAAAGGTCACCATGCCTTAGTTTTTGGTCCTACCAGGTCTTTATAAAGCAAATTTAATAATTTGATAGGGAATTCATCTAGAGATTCACAAGCCCTAACCCCTATTCCAATTGCGCATTTTTCAGGTCCTCTAGTTTTAGCTAGGCCAGAGCTCTAGGCCATTTGTGAGGGGCTCCAAAACTCTTCTTGGTATTTTCTAGCATTGAGCTTGGTTTCCCTTTCATCCTATAGATATAACAAATACATGCAATGTATTATAACTTTATTACGGTTTTTATAAGTTTCAGAAGTTATGATTTTCTCCAGTTTATTTTTTTCTTGTCCTTCATCTCAAATTCCATTAGCCTTGCCCTCCTTGGATGAAATAGAGAAGGAGAGCCTTGCCCCAATAGTGAATTAGGAAGTTCAAACTGATGTTGAGTATATTTGATGTGCAGTGTTAAAATTTTGAGACAAAGTGGTATTTATAATTTTCACACTATAGATGGATTCAAAGACCCCTTTGTCTCTAATTTTAACACTGCAGATGGTTTCAGAGACCCTGTACTGAAATGAAACACTTTAGTATCAAAATTGAAATTTTCCATTTCCGGAGTGACACAATTAAAAATTACTAACATAAATGATTAATTAATATATTTGTTGTACTTATTATTTGGTCATATTTTTATTCTTGGACCATATATTCATTTATGTTAATCATTATTTTCCATTGGAGATTTGGTAGCCTCGAAGTTATATATTTGTGTGTAAATGCCCAGACTGCTCTAGAATTTATATTTTTCATTTCCTTTTCTCTCATATTATATTATCCATTAGTGTTCAGTCATTCTTATTAGGTACAAAGGATTTGTACTAGTGTAAGGGTTGAAGTTGCTCCAATGGATTTCAAAATAATATGCAGTTGATTCTCAGCTAGAGACAATAATCACACCATATTTCAATTCAAGTGTTTTTTCTCGATAACAATCTATTCATGCTCTCAGAGCAGTATTGGTTTTACGTTCCTTTTTTAAAGTGATCCCAATTATCATTTCTTCTAACATGAAAACTGATGAATACCCTAAAATATAAATAGGTGCTTCATACTCAAGGTCTTGATACTTCTTTATGTTCCATACTCATGAATATAAAAAAGGGGATACCTTGACAAATGGCTTCATCTCCAGGATGTCATTTGCTACCAAGGAAAGTGCCCATAATGGACACTTTTATAATGTATCAAACCTCTATGCTAACTGTCACAAACTTCTTAGGGAAAATTTGCCTAAACAAAGTTAGTAACATCCAAAAAGAATAGATCCCCATGAAATATGTGCAATAAATTGAAATATTTTCCATAGTATACTATTACAAAATGGGTCTAGAGTGAAGACAGGTGGCATTGTCAATATATCTCTCTCCCGACCTTCCTTACCAACTAGTTGTAGATGATATCTAATTAACCTATTGTTATAGACAATACATGTATGTAACTATTTTAGTATAGGATTGTAAAGATGCAAAAAAATTGTTGCCAATACTAGAGTATCCACTTTATGAAGCATTGTTGGCATACAATGGCATTGAAGCCATGAAATATAATTTTATTTACAGAAAGGAATTGGGAAGGTAAATCAGAACACCTTGAAACAATACCTAAGAAGAACACACTAGTAATGGTTCTTCTCAATCCTCATAATCCTTGGGGTGTTGTTTACAACCATGAGAATTTATCCAAGGTTGCAGAGATGGAAAATAAGTTAGGCTTGTCAATAATTTCTGAGGGAGTATATGAACTTAAACTCTTCCTAGTGGCTGGTACCTTCCCCCCATGTAGCTTTGAAATATAATTTATGGCTGTGCCGAGTGGCTAGTACCTTTCCCCATTGCAACTTTGAAATTTAAATTAAGGTTTTCCTTTGGAAATATCACATCCAACACCACAAATCCCCAGAATTTATGGGAAATTTATGGCTCATGAATTTCATAGTAGATGATGATATTTATTGGCAATAGAGGTGTTTCCTTTATAATGAAAAAATTATTTTATTCCTCTTCCAAAATGGCTTACATATGTTTCTTACCATCAGCCTGTTGTCTTTGTTTATGTGTTGCTCCGCTTCTCAATTTCCACAATGGTCTCTTATCCTTCTTTTATGTAGTGTTATTGTCTGTCAATTAGTTTTGCATTTTCTATCCAAATTTGAAGAAAATTTCCATGTGAGTGTTCCTCAAGGGTTGATTAGAAGCTTGATCTCTTGATATATCATATGCATGCTCTTTTTAACGGAATTGTAATGATCTACTAGTTTCCCCAACTAAGACTTTGCCACATAAGGTACTGGTCCTTCATGAATGTTATTTGTGGCCTGCTATATTATGCTTCATGTCTTACCATTCTACTAAACACATGTCAAGAGATTCAACACAAGTTTAGATAAAATAACCTATTCATCCCAAAGTAAAGATAGAATAGTAGAATTGGAAAAATGGTTCAGGTTCAAGTGTTTTAGTTGTATAGCTTGGTTTTTTATCAACACTTGAAATTAAAGATTGCATCGTTATTGCCAAGATGGAAAAAAAAATGCTTTATTCGTGAGCAACAACACCAGAGCCAAAAATATTCACCTCTTTTAGCTAAAATTTCACCAATCCTCATGCTAAATATTGAATTATAATACCTCAAAATAAAGTTTTGGCTATTCCATCCCATGGATGATCATGAAAAATCACTCAAAAATAGAAACTTATGATTGTTCATAGATATTTCCATGCCTTACACATACAGTGATTTGTACATATGTAAATATGATAACAAAGAAAGTTTATGGATGACTGAGTTTTAGTTGAAGTGTCCCTATCTGCCTCTAGGAAATGAAACTTTTTAGGTTCTAAGAGGCAACTCTCCATAGACAGGCTATTGGCTTTCTCATTCATCTTTGGGAAGACATGAGATATAGTGAACATCGTGAAAATAGAGGTAATCTCCTTTAGATGATTTGTAAATGCCAACAAGTCGATATGTTACATATTAGGAATGTTTCAAACATTTCAGTACCAATGAAGAATCTCCAAATACCTGAAGTTCTCTTATCCATTTATCAAACGTTTTTCTCAGTAGATATTTTTATGCCAACAAATATAAAAGGTTGTTAGTCCCCCTTGTTGATTTCCCTTTGAGAGGTGATATTGTGGCTCATGGTTTGGTTGATATTGTCAAATTTTGAAGTCACTATCCAATCTAAAGAGCTCGAAACATCCGTCAATTTTCATTACATATTTCTACTACAGGGTTGCAACCTAAACCCTCACTAGGATGTATCACAAGAAGGGAATATTTGGAGTTATCTTATATCCCATATTCCTCATTCTAACCATTCAAATTTTCTACTTATTCGTTAAGAATTTTGTGATTTTTCATGCTTATAAGTTTTGGATTAGTCTAGTCTCTTTTGAGCCTATTGGGTTGTTTAATTTTTTTTGTTATTCTTATACACATTCTCTAGTATTATATGTGATTCATATGTTTTAGCTTCATTTTAGTGGTTTACATTTGTTTAGGTTTATTTTTTTCATATTTTTTCCACCCAAGATATTTTAATTACTTTTAAGATCGTGAAAGTGAGAAATGATAAAAATGTTTACATGCACAACTGATACTCGAGTACACCATCTTAGTTAGAAATTTATACCACCATCTTAATTAGTAATAGATGACTAGACCCCATATTACTTAGAAATTTAGACCAACATCATTTCTATGTACCTGAAGAACTCCAAATTATCTAGAGGAACATGGAATACCCCAAGGCCCGGGGCCTTGGAGCGAATCATGCATTTGAATTCTTTAGAGAATACAAAACTATCTCTTCCTTTTAAAATTAGATTTTAACAACTCTCTTAGAAGGGAAAATGCTTGGGATATGATTCTATGTCATCAAAAATCAGTTTATTTCTAGCTTGTTAGGTTTTCCTTTGAGTAAAACTACTCAATCGTAATGCCAGACCCATAAGAGAGTATTCTAATCTATAGTTTCCATTACCAAATGCATGTATGGATCCTCAAGAATTATTATCCTAGCTTTGATAGTTACTGGGGAATTTTAAATAATAGCTAGAGTATTCGTCATCAAATCCACACATCAAAAATATTGAGGACCTTTGTAATCCCCTTTTATACATGATATTTCTAGTTCGAACTTTTTGGTGTGTTGGATCCTATAGATCCACCTCCTTCAAATAAGAGGAGACCCTCATGGCTTAGGGAAACTCTCGAATATGCCGAGATATATATTGCTCCGAGAGGAACATTCCGTGAAAGAAAGAAGTTGAATAGGTACCAAGGGTACCTAGCAACAATGAGTAATATTGTACAATCATAGCCAGGATCATTTGAAGAAGCTGTAAAGCATCAAGGTTGGAAATATTATGTGCATGAAGAATATGAGTCCATTATGAAGAATCATTTTTGGGAAGTGGTCCTGAGAGTAGAGGAAAAATCTGTTTTCACCTCGAAATGGCTCTACAATATCAAGCATGGATGTGATGGAGGTGCTGAAAAGTACAAGGAAAGATTTGTTGCTCGGGGCTTCTCTCAAAAGGAAGGCATAGATTATGATGATATATTTTCACCTGTTTCCCACTATACCACCATATGATCGATTATTTTCATTGCTGCAATGCAAGGATGGAGTCTCCATCAGATTGATGTGAAGACTTCCTTTTTACATGGTTCAATCAAGGAGGAGGCTTATGTGGAGCAACATCTAGGGTTCGAAGTCCAAGATAGAGATACATATATATCCAGGTTGAATAAATCCCTCTATGGGTTGAAGTAAGCCCCTATCACTTGGTATTAGAGGATCGATAGCTACTTGATGAAGACATGCTTCACTTGAAGTGATGTTGATCCAAACCTTTATTTTAAGGCTGATAAAGAAATGCCTCTCATTTTGGTAATCTATGTTGATGATATCTTCTTGACAGGTGTTGATTGTATCATTCATCAATATAAGAGGGAACTATCTTCTAAGTTTGAGATGAAAGACCTAGTATTGATCCACTATTTCCTAGGCTTGGAGATCTAGCAAAGGCCAGGTGGGATTTTCCTTTCTCAACGAAAATATGTCATGAAGCTATTGGAGAGATTTGGGATAGTAGACTGTAATTCTGTGACGACTCTGATGGAACTCAACTTTACAAAGTTGTGTGGAAGTGTTGCTAGGGGCTTTGATTTTCATTGTGAGCTCACGTCCAAACATATGTTTTTCAATGAACACATTGAGTCAATATATGGTTGACCCTCATCACATTCATTGGATTGGAGACAAGAATCTCTCAATATTTCTTCAGGGAACAAACAACCATGGGCTGAGATACACTGCCGAGAGTATGAGTCTCCATGGATATAGCGATGTTGAATGGGCAGGAAGTGTGGTGGATTGTAAGATAACATCTATATGTTTCTTCACTCTTTGTTCGACTTCGATATCTTGGATGCGTAGGAAGCAGAAATCATTTTCTTTCAGCTCCATCAAGTTTGAATACATTACAATGAGTATGGCATGTTGTGAAGCTATTAGGTTGAGATTATTTTTTAGTAGGTTGTCTAGGCATGTGCTAGATACCATTGTTATCCTTTGTGATAACCAGAGTGAAATTTTTCTTTTTGAGAATCTCGTGTTCCACGACTGGTCCAAGCACATTGATATTAGGTATGACTTTGTCTAGGACATGGTTCAACAAGGTGTCATAAGGTTCCATCACATTAGGACTGATGAGAAGATCGTATATATTCTCACGAAGCCCCTGGGGAAGGTAAAATTATTAACCTTTCGAGAGAAGCTTGGTATCATGGACATACCCTATTCTTAGGGTCATGCTTAAGTTGGACTATGACCTCTAGGAGCTCCAGGGGGATTAGGGATAACTTCTTGGAGCTATAAGAAATCACAGGGGAAGGTTCACCAAACCGTGTTGGTGTGATTTCCCCCCTTTGTTGTGATATTGAGCTCGTTCACCCCCTCTTTGATCTATTCCCCGCATGCATCCTACCTATGAAGTTTGAGACTCATGGGAAGTACCTCTCACTTTTCCAATGAGGCGGGAAACATGGAGAGAGGCCGGTAGCATGACCCATGGGCACATAGAGGATTTTTGTACTCTCTATATCTAGGATGGGATGTGTCCAACACCTTGATCTGGGATCAAGTCCGATTGAGGTTTTAAATTCTAAGTTGACTTCAGGTCAACATAGTGTGATGTCTTTGTGATTCACTCTTGTTTCTTTGCCCCAAGAGCCAGTAAATCTTGCTATAGTAGGATGAAACCTGATTGCGTGATGATTATGATGATGATATTACATGATGGAACATGTGAACAGATGGAGTTCTCCCTAGCTGAGAGGTAGTGTTAATTTTTCGCACTTAGGTCCAAAATTTATGTTGCACTGCTCATATGATGTTGATTATATTTTTTTGGGATTCCTCTTTAGGAGAGGTGCAATATTGATCTAATCATCATCTTGTTTGGATGAGAAAAACTTATATTTTTATTTTATTTTGCACACATGTGCAAATTTTCAAGGTCGGCAAGATTTGTAATGTCGGTTTACACGCCCAACAAATGTGTCACATAACATCATTGATGGATATAAATAGGAGAGAGATGATTCTCATTTAATAATTATCTCATCACACATTCTTCTTGTGATCTAATTAGTTCATACATCCTTGGAGAGGTTTCTCTTCCTGACACGTGTGAATATGAAGCTAGCAAAACTCCAGACTATTTTAGGGCTTTTGTTGAATCGTTGATGAGCATTGAACGTGGGTGAATTATTGGAGTTTGACCTTCAATTTTGGACAGAAATTATAATTTCTTGAGGCTGCATTGGAGTTGACAAATATTGAGGCTAGACATTGACTTTGACTACAAACCGTTCACCACAACATTGACCAATGTTGACTTCTATGTTGACTAATTTATAGTGATCAATTATTATGTTCTATCAGCATTTTACTTTAATGTTTATGTGATTGCTAAATTGAATTAGGCCTATAAGGAATATTGAAGTAAAGATACATTAAGCATAGAACATACCATGGTTATCTAAAATTAACACTTTCAAATCCACTGATGCAATTTTTGAGAAGTTGTCAAGTTAGTTTCTAGTGTAAGCTACAAGGGTTTCTTGTGGAATTGATGATCGTTAATGTCTATTATATAGTGGTCATCACTCTTCTTGATTGATTGGAATTAATACTAGTTTTTGTCTCTTTTTCAGCTTTTAGTAGGAATGTATCTCATGATCTATTCCTTCTCTCCAAAGCCTCTTCTTACTGCTCTAGCCCTGACCCAAGCTTTTGTAGCCCCAATTGAAAAGATGAATACCCAATGACAACTTGGATGGGATTTCGAATGTCACCTCAATACTCTTATCCCACTCTTTATGTTGGCTCTTCTCCAACTCAAGGGGGGAATCCCTAGCATTATCTTAAGTCTAGGAAATGTTTTTGTATGGAATGGTTACTTTGAGTTAGGTTAGATATGAATTTTTTTATATAAAATATTGAAATAAATTTGATATCTACCAAGCAGAAATAAATCTAATAAAGATGAAATCTAATAAATAAGGTGGAAATAATTGAGTTTTCTTAGACTTATCTGCAAATCTAGATTGTGATAAATAAGACTGTAAGTTGATTTTATGGGTTTTATGTGGTTGGGAAGTGAGATTAGAGCCTACAATTTTTATTGGGTAGATCAGGTCTATGAGTTAATATTTTAATGAGCTCTTTCTTGTGCAATAAGGGAAAATTAAAATCAACATGATTAAATTACAACACCACTATATGCCTTTCCTAGAATGAATAAAATTGGTTTCAAGGCCCTAATTAAGGAAGAATTCCAAACACATCAAAAGTGTTATCCACCACTATGAAATATAAATTAAAACAACTTCAGATTAATAAATATGGGAAGTTCTATGCTAGTGTCTTATTGGATGGTTCCTATAATTAAAGATAAAAGGGTAGGCTATCAGGTATAATTTTCAATCAACTCCTAAATGGAAACTCCAATCAAACAATAATGAATTACTATTATCCTTTGTTGGAGTGTCTTCAGTATCCGATCTTTTGACTAGGTATGAAATGTCATAACCCCAGATTTATCCGCCAAAAATAAAATTTTGATTTAAGGTTGATATTGAATCTACTATTAAAAAAATAAGTTCCAACATCTCAGAATTCAAATAAAAAATCCTTCAATTAATTTACGCAATAATAGTGTTTATTTCCTCATAGTGCTAGACAACTTAAGGGGCATGAGATCCTTGACCCAAACATAACCTCGGAAGGTAAAACAAATGGGATTCATCACCAGTGACCAAACTAGTCAACTCTATCATCAAATAGTTCATTAACAAAAATTCCAATATCAATCATCAAAGGAAAGCCACGTCAGGGAAAGAAGTCATTGTTGAGAACCACACCAAGGTTAAATCCTTAAAACAACTAGCCAATGCACCATCTGTAAAGGGACCATTGATCTACCCTAAGTATTATTTAGTCAAACCAAGCGGTTGTACAGTGTATGCAACATACCTAAATAGGTGGTAGATTTTTGACATTGTAGTATTAAGGAAGCATCATTAAAAAATTCAATATCAAAATCACTAACTACTACCATGTGATTGAGTTGTGTTGGTGATTCTAATAGTACTTTTGAGCTGTATCATTGTGTCATTTTTCTAGATTGAATAAAAAAATAGATTGCAGTTTTCAAAGTTTAGTTTTGTACACTTTGTCCTATATTTTCAGTATGATGTGTTAGTATATTACATATACAAAATTTGTAATGTTGATATACCTTAAAGTTTTATGTTTTAGCTTATTTGGTTTTCTGATTGTAGACATTGCCTACCATGGTATGGAAATTTTAACAAGGCCTACATAATATTATGTCATCAACCACGGTTTCATTATCCTTGTGGTCTGAACCAACTGAATGGCATGAATCTCAAAGGAATGAGACTGTGTGAAAACCCTAGGAAAGTTGGAGGGATTTTGAGCTATACAATGAAACCCTTGACCTTGGAATGTGTTTCTTAAATCACTTCCAACAAACCAATGAAATAAGAAATAAAAAAATCATTCATCTTATGTTGACCTACAAATTCTAAAGCTAGTAGTCTTGTTTCCTTTATTTGATGTTGTTATGTTATGAATGGTTATTTTATTGGAAAAATACTATTTTTTTCCCATGGGATAAAACTTTAGGTTTGATATTTCTAGGAGGAAATAAAAAATATACATTATTATTGGCCTTTTAGCCTAGCAAATATGTTATTCTTGTCAGTAGCATGTCCTAGACACTGCTTATTTTAGTCCTCCAACATATTCATTTAGATAAACATTAGAGCATAAAAAAACCTACCTCGAATACTTAGACCTCCAAAACCATTAGTGGCACTACTAATCTAATCTTATAAGAGAAAATAGAGAAATTTCATATTCTAAACTATTTAAAAAGGGAGTTCGACCAAGGGTCCATCTCTAAATTGTTGAACTGTGATGATTCCTTTCTACAGAGAAAATTCATCATTTGAGAACCATTCCACCTTTATATTAAATTCGTAATATATTTGAAGGAAAAAGCTACATGCAAACCTTCTTTTAATCTCCACAACTCTGCTCATGACTGATCTGAAAAATCAATTTTCTATCATATTTCTCTCATTATCTCAATCTATTAATAATTTAAAATCTCCCAATATTTGAAGTTTGAGAATTCCCCTATCTGCAGCATATTTCATCAAAAGATACAAGGCATAGAGGTCAGCTCAATTCTTAGTTCCATGTCCATCCTAATGTTTTATATTAATTTATTGGGAAACTGATAGAAATAAAATGTAGCCATAACCAGAATGATGTGGGGTCCCTTGTCAAGCCCCATTGAAATAGCCCCAAGCCACTAAATATTCAACCACAGGTTCAGTTAAAACCATTGTAGATTTGGGAGTTGAAATTTTCTTGTTTCCCATAAGCACTCCTAATTTGATGAGCCACTTGCTTGGATGTGTATCTATTCCATAGAATAGATCCTTTTCCCTTTCTATCCAAATCCCCCACAAACCAAAGCAAGGCCAAGCCTTGTGACTCACAATAGCATTGTCATGACACCAATTTTCAAAACACTTCCCCAAGAAATCCTTATCCCATTGATTTTTTCATGACTAGTCAACTGTTGTATTTATTTCCAAAATAAATTAAATAAATGGGAAAGGCCAAAAACCAACCCATTGTTTCAATAACAGACATAAACCCCTGGAAAATGTACTTCATGTGATTCCAAGCTATCCACACTTAGCTCAACATGTATGCTAACATAAGTGACTTTTAAAGGCATTGAGTGATTTTAGTATATTAATTAATGCATGTATAACTGATATCAGGTCAATATACATATAAATAGAAGTATACAAATGACATGGAGGAATTACTTAAATGTTGAAAAATAGGCTTCAACCTTTTCCTGTGAATTCATGCAAACGAACCCTTATTTTGTGCATCAAAAAATTTTCAACAATATGACCAAAATTAAATCTAAAATAAACATTTTCTGAGATCATTGGATATAATGTTTTGTGATCTGTAAATTCAAAATTTGTTGAACATTTGCAAAATGGTGATTAAGAATCAAGCCCTTACACAGTTCCAGGAGGTCCATTCCCTGTTGCTGGCTCATCTTTGAGATAATGAATAATTTCATATTCAACCCATGGATGATTCTAGAAGTCAAACCTACCCTCCTTCTCACGATTCCAACTTGCTTCCCCAAAAACATACTTAAATCCCTACTCTGTGAGGCTATCAAAGCATTTATAAACTCCAAGAATATTGACTAAATCCCAAATAAAATTCTCTTTTGTGACAATGCTCATGAATATTTTTTATTTCTCCACAAACTGCTTCATTGCAAGCATATATGTCGTTGTGCTTCTCAATATTAGCCAAAAACACAGTCATTTCCTTCTACAACGGGAAAGGGCCAGCAATAGTGTTTCATGAAAATCTGATCTTATGCTCTAAGTGGATGGGATGTGGAGGATAAATATGCTAAGAAAGCTTCTAGGATATAAAATAAAACGTAATCTTCTCACCCCCAAAAATCCTCTGCAATGGTGTATCACAGTGAATGACCGATGGATCAAGTGGATGTTAAAGCTTCTTAGCTTTCACATATTTGCAAAGTGTAGAAATTATTCTTCATCTTGTATACACCTCAATTTTGAGAAGTTCGATTAAGGAAGGCAAAATTTTGAATTTCTCCAGAACATAATTCATTTCCAACCGAATAGATGCACTGAGTCCATTTCTTCCATTCCTCTCTATCTCAAACCCTTCCACAAGATTCAGTGATCTATCATTATCCCAAACAATGACAGGGTTATCAGGATCCAAATTGACTATGATCCTGTTAAATAAAGATGAAAACTTGGGAAACGATGAACTCTGTTGCTTTGGAATAGTGTCAGTAAAAGCAGAAGCATTAGTATCAAGATCCAAATTGACTATTAACCTATTAAAGAAAGAAAAAAACTTGGGAAACGGTGCACTTTGTTTCTTTGGAATAGTGCCGACAGAAGCAGAAGCATCCGTCCCTATGCCATCCCTTCCTACACCTCTACTCTCAATTTCAATTTTTCCATTAACTTTGCCTGCCAAGATATTAACCAAATGTTTTACTATTAACTTTTCCTACAAATCGTCCTTTTCCATACCTTGAATACCTCGAACCCACTTAGCCATACAGTCTTAAATTAAATTTGATTTCTTAAAAATTTGAAGAATAAAATAAAATTCTAAATAAAAAAGCCCCAAATTTATCATAATGTAAAAAGGAAAATATTTTAAATTTTTTAAGTTATCCAACATTATAAATGCTTTAATATTTTTCAAAAATAAAAGTAATTGAATTTGCAAGTTATTCTATTTTCTCAATTTTTTTTCATCTTTACATCTTAAGAATGATTCGATTCTTTTGTCTTTGTGCTGGGTAGATACACAGTTAAGATGAATCTAGATTGGTTTAATTATTAATTATAATTATAGTTATAATTTTATTTTAATTTTTATGAAATCAAAATATTGAGGATGACATTACAACATCTTTACCATGGGAAAGGAATTCAATAATTATGGAAAAACCCTATAGGCCCATGGAAAAATTGCACGCGAAGAAAGGGGTGTGGAATTTTTTACTAGAGTGAGGCATAGTTTTGACGAAGAGTGAATGGGCTCTCAACAATGCTAGGCTCTGATATCCTTGTCAAAATGAAAAAGAAGATTAAATGATAACCATACAATTTTTATTCACATGATGTATATTTTTTAAGTACAAAGATCGTTTTCATGATAATCATTTTGAAGACACACATCTACTCATAGAATGTGTTTTTCAAATGAGAGGTTGGTTTCTTACTATCGAACGCACATGAAGGAGGAGTTGGTGGATTATGAATTGCAGGAGGGAATTTTCAACAAATTTGGGCTAGCGTAAGGATTTTATCCATTCATATTTGGAAGTTAGATCGAAAGGTCACCATGCCTCGGTTTTTGGTCCTATCAGGTATTTATAAATAAAATTTAATAATTTGATAGGGAATTCATCTAGAGATTCACAGGCCCTAACCCCTGTTCCAATTGTGCACTTTTCAGGTCCTCTAGTTTCAGCCAGGCCAGAGCTCTAGGCCATTTGTAAGGGGCTCCAAAACTCTTATTAGTATTTTCTAGCTTTGAGCTTGGTTTCCCTTTCATCCTATAGATCTAACAAATACATGCAATGTATTATGACTTTATTATGGTTTTTAGAAGTTTCAGAAGTTATGATTTTCTCTAGTTTGTTTTTTTCTTGTCCTTCATCTCAAATTCCATTAGCCTTGCCCTCCTTAGACGAACTAGAGAAGGAGAGCCTTGCCCCAATAGTGAATTAGGAAGGTCAAACTGATTTTGAGTATATTTGATGTGCAGTGTTAAAATTTTGAGACAAAGTGGTATTTATAATTTTCACACTATAGATGGATTCAAAGACCCCTTTGTCTCTAATTTTAACACTGCAGATGGTTTCAGAGACCCTATACTGAAATGAAACACTTTAGTGTCAAAATTGAAATTTTCCATTTCCAGAGTGACACAATTAAAAATTACTAACATAAGTGATTAATTAATATATTTGTTGTACTTATTATTTGTTCATATTTTTATTCTTGGACTGTATACTCATTTATGTTAATCATTATTAATTTGTCACTTATTATCTAGTTATTTATTTTAGTCATGGAATAAATTAGTCATTTTTAGTTCGGTCACTTAAAATGACTCAAATCTGGCAGTAATTCACTTGGAATAATTGCGGTGACTAACGTTTTTAGTCACCTAGTCACTAATTTCATCATTTTCTAGTAGAGTAAGAAAAAGAACATTAGAATGAATGTGTTCTTATGGATTTTTAATCCAAAGCTTAATTAAATGATGAATATGGAGACATGGATTATGAATGTGAACTCATTACTACACTTGATGAGTTGAACAAACATAGAGACAAAATTAAGAAACTTAAAAGGGAAATAAATAAATTAAAGGAGAATAAATATTATTTGAATGATAATTCCTTGAAGACTCAATTTGATGAGCTTCATAAATTGAGGGAAATTTTATTGCAACAGATTCTGCTTCCAAAAAAAAAATTAGCCTAGTTAGAGAAAGAAAATGAACCTTTGAAGAAAAATATTGACGGAGATTCCATTGCATGCATTCATGAAGAAGACATCATCTACTTAAAGAGAGAGATGGAAGAAGAAAAAATAAACGAGAACGTGGTAACCAATCAACTAGAAAGATATTGAGGACAAGTCAGTTGTAGGTTCCACGTGGATCTATAAGGTGAAGAAACCGGAAAATGGGAGTGTCAAGAGACACAAGGCCAAATTTGTGGCTAAGGTGTTCTCTTAGGCAGAGGGAATTCATTACGATGAGACCATTTCTCTAATAGAAAGGTACTCTTCAATCGGATGAATTCTAGCAATTTAAATGCATATGGGATGGAAGATAAATTTGATGGGTGTGAAGACAACCTTCCTCAATGTAGTGTTTGAGGAAGAGGTGTAGATAGACCAACCGTAATGATTTGAGACCTTAGACAAAGAGTTGCATGTGTCAAACTCAAGTGAGAGTTGTATGGATTGAAGCAAGAACTTTCTGTTTGGTACAGTAGGATTGAAAATTGTTTCACTCGGTTGGACTTCACCAAAAGTGAAGCAGATGCAAACCTTCACCATATTTTAGTTGAAGGTAAATTATTTATTATAGTATATATGTTGATGATTTAATTCTAATGGGTGATAAGAAGATGATAAATTATTGTAAATAGGATTTGGAAATATAATTGGAGATGAAATACATGGGGATGATGCATTACTTCCTTGGTTTGGAAAATTTGAAAGGAGATGGGGTTCTATTTGCCTTTGAGGGAAAGTATGCCAACAAGAAGCTGAAGAAGTTTCACATGGAGAGTAGAAAAACCATGGAGACTCCTATAGCAGGGAATTCGAGGAAGGAAGATTATACTTCAGGAGAAGTGGTAGAAGCTACCATTTATATGAATATTGTGGGTTCACTTATGTATTTGGTGAACGCACGAACCGACATGTATTATGTACTTAACCATATTTGTCAAGCAATGGGTAAGCCAACCAAAATATATTGGAAGGAAACCAAACATGTGTTGATATACCTTAGGGGAACCACTTAGTTTGGTCTTTGGTACATACAGACAGAGGGAGTGAAGCTGTAAGGCTTCACAGATACAGATTGGGTAGGGAGTCCATCAGACAAGAAGAGCACATCAGGAGGAACATTTAGTATTGGGTCAACAATAGTTTCTTAGTATAACAGGAAGCAAAGATCAGTTGCACTTAGTTCAACAGAAGTAGAGTACATGGTTATTTATCAAGCAACTTATGAGGCTATTTGGATGGGGAATATCCTTGTTGGGTTCTTAGGCCATTGGATGGATCCTATGGCTATGTACTATGATGTGAGTTGTATAAAACTGTCTCTAAATCTAATTTTTCATGATTGGTCGAAGAATATTGACATCTAGTGCCACGGTCTCATAGATTGTGTGCAGAGTTGGATCTTGTTGCTAGAGTATATTCCTATAGAGGAACAAGATGAAAATATAGTGACTAAGGTATTATCAAGAGGAAAATTTGAGTTCCATAGAGGAAAGATTGGGGTATCTCATAATCCCTTTCTTTCTTAGAGGGATTTTTGATAATGACACCAGTAAATATTATAATTTAATTTTCCCTCGAATTAAATTAGAAAAAAATTGTAACTCGACATAACATGAAACTTGTACAATTTAAAGAAGTTAGTTTTACTTAGTTAGTTCAGTTATTTTTAACTTAGGGTCTAGCTTGAGTTATGTAGAGTGGATCGTACATTCTAGGAGCCCTGGTTGAATTTACTTTTACTTGTAATTAATTATTTAGTAAATTCTAGTTAGAGTGAGATAAACTAATTCCAACTATTGGAGGAACAAGTGGGAGGTCAAGTGGTGGGATGTGTGCTCTATGATAAACAAATTAACTCATAAATCAACCATAAATAACTCATGAATGCAAGATATACGAGTTACCCAGTTGAGATTGGAGTTCAACGAAAGTGTACTATCAGTTGTATAATTATTCAAATTCTACAAGTGGTGCATGCAGTGAGAGGAAAACCTATGATGGATTGCGTATTTGTGGATGGGGGAATTTCAATAATTAATGGGGGATAGTCCCTAAGGAAACGACGTAAGGAAATAGGGACTTTGGCAAGCATAAAATTGGTTAAGTATTGGACAAGGCTTGTCTAGGAAGAAGTGAGATAGATATAGATAGTGTAGAGGTTGCTGGGGCTTGAGAAAATCATTGTAATATTCTAATATTTTCTTACTAATGAAATATACAGATAGTAGGGTTTTTAGTTGTGGATTTCCCCAGGAAATCATTGTGTAATGTGTTCATTGAATTGTTTCTCTTGTATGCTTCGTGATTTCATGAGCGTTGAAACACAATTGGTCAAGCAAATTAAAGTCTAATATTTTATTGAATTACAATTAGCAGTTTGAATCTACAAGGAATTTATACACCTTACAAGCTATCAAGAAACAATAATACAATCATAGTAGCTAATGTATTCAAAACTTGATGTAATTTAGTTTGAATTAAAGGGTTGGAGCCATATTGAAGCCTTGGATAATGAGCAAGTCCCCTTTAAACATAATTATATTTGTGACTATGGCCACTGGTCTGAATATTTTAACTCGACCACCAACAATTATTTTGTGTAGCATTCAATGGTATTATGAGTGGGGATCTTGTGTAACTCACACCACTTTCTCGTTTATTTCTTCGTCTTCCCATTACCATTATTTGTATGTGGTTTTGATGGGTTACCTTAGCATGGTAAACCTTTTATTTTTCCTTTTTTTCTACAGTTTAGTGATGCCTTTGCCCTGCTTCAAATATGAAGGACTCACAGATCCAAAATATCACTTCTTCTATTTTGGATTTTTCTCAATTTTGACAACATATTGGTATCTTTCACCAAGCTAGGAGATGTCTAAAAACTCCATTTATCTCTATATGTATACTGTAAAGCACCACGATACTTGAGCACTAGATGTCTCTAAGAGCCCTTGATACCTAAATTAATGTGCAAGGTATGAATGATATTTGTGAACACATGCACTACTTGGTCAATATCATATCATAATGTGGTCCACATAAAGTATTTTTCTTCATAGCTTCCAATAGGGTAGTATTTTTCTAAACTGTTACAATGAAGATTTGAGGTATTTCTATCTTGAAGAAGTAATGAGAATCCATAAAAATTGAAAAATCTAACCCTAGGAGATGAAGCACCAAAGGCTTATGGGCCGCAATGGGGTAAGTTAGAACGTCAACTTCACGAGGTCGTAACTTTAACATATGATATTCATTTTGTGTGCATGAATAGCCATGTCGCAAGGTGTATGTGGGGAGTTTATTTTTGCAATAGAGATGGAAGTATATGATTTCCATTAGCTGATTTCCCAAGAAAATGTCATTTAGGGCCTCAAAAGAGCTCTGTAAGTTCAAGACTTAATAACTGTCAAAAATATAAGTATTCATTGTGAGTTAGTGGAATACGTTGACCTTGGATTTTTATGGACATGTACCGACCAAATTTTATTTTTCTCTTTTAACATCCCTATGATACACATGTAAGAATGTCATGGGAAACATGCTCAAATTTAGAGATATATGCATAGGTCTATATCATTGAATCTAGATAGGTGAGTTGCAATATGCAATTTAGGTTATTGAGATATGACATGTTCATTAATTTGTATAATTCTTATAAATAGAAATAAAATAAATTTATTTTTGTAATGTAAAGAAAAACAAAACTGTTTTCTATGAGATAAAGTATATGATATTAAAATAAACTAGCATATATAAATATACACTTTGAATCCTTTTAGAGAAAAAATTGTGTTATTGCCAAGTTAATATTCTGATATGTAATAGATCTTGAGTTAAGAAAAATGTATGCTAAATATATTTATATTTGGTGGGAGTGCATCACAATCCAATGTAAACATAAAATTTTCTTTTAAAATATAATAAACATAGGATTGGTTCTTTATGAAAGAACGTAGTGAGTCATTTGTCATATGTGAATAAAAGGAAATATGCATTCAACTTCTCAAGGTGGCCTCTTTAATTTTCTTCTTTACAAAGCTAGTGGAAAAATATTAATCCTTAATGGATTTTTAAACTTTGTAAATCCATATTTATATTTTCTTCATCGTCAGCAAAGAAATCCTCTCAAAAGCTAATTGTATAAATCAAGATTCATAGTACATTGTAAATAGTATATTTAATTTAAATTTGAAATGAAGTTCAATAACATGGTCATATTTATGTGAATTTATATGTATATGGTATTCTTATAAGGTATTTTTATTTTAAAAACCTTAGCACAAAACTATTTTTCGATAACATTATGAGACACATATTACATATAATTCATGGGAAGGAATCTTCTTTGGAAACAATGGGTGTTGGAGGCTTATCCCTTTTTGAAATGCTAATGAGGATTATACGTAACATGATATCTCCTCATTATTATCCATAGCTACTGTCACTATTGCCTCTAGAAATTCTTTACTAGTTCCCTCTTTACATAATCTTCTAGAATCTAGGGCTTATTCCAATAGTTGTTTCTCTCACCAGTTCTTTGGGAGATAAGTTTCAAAGAATATAAGAGTTCTATTATGCTTGCATACTTGACGTAGAAATAGAAATAGAAAGGCTTATTAAAAATTATATGGAAAAAATAGATACCTAGAATATATGGTTAAAATAGGGGTTTTTAAAACCATATAAACATATTAGGATGGAAGTTAGCAAATGAATTTTCGAGGGGATTTTTTAATATCTATCAAAATCAGGGGTATTCCTTAATACCCCATGAGAGAACATGCTATGTCCTAGGTTCACTAACAGAAACACTTTTGGCATTTTATCATTTTGTACAAAACCAATAAAATACTAATACGAAGTTCAACGTGAAATATCACGAATGAAGTTTTTAGAAGGGTAACGTTGTTTTTCTCTCAAACAAAAGAATCAAAAGGGACGTTAAATGGTATAAGTTTGAAATTACTTTGTTAATTCCTTACAAAATTGAAGAATATGCAAGTAATAATTAATTATATCTAATCTATTTGGATGGTAAGAAGCTACCCTTTCTCATGGGAAATTTATAAAAAAAAAAATATCAAGATAATATTATTTGGATGGTAAGAAGCTACCCTTTCTCATGGGAAATTTATAAAAAAAAATATCAAGATAATATTGAATGCTTGATGGACATCATTGTAATATAGTACGATTTTTAGTCTCTTTTTTTTCATTTTATTGAGTTCAAATTTTTATTTTGCTTGAATAAAAGGAATTGTTTCTTAGATTACATGAAATTGTATGAGAGTTGGTTATATGTGATTCATACAATTTCATTTATCATTGTATTTTATCTCTCTTCAAAGGAAGAGATAAGATGTTCATGTATTTAAGCCTCCCTCACATTTAATACCCATTTGGTGAGAATGTTTGCATTTAATACCCATTTGGTGAAAATGTTTTAGGTGTATAATTTTATGGGTATTCTAGATTTTTCATGCACTCTTGAGATATCCACATGGATCCAGGTTGGATTCAATAGTTACACCTTACATTCTCTTTAATTCACCCTATATATTTGATCAAATGTGGCCATATCCACGATGAGCCAAAAATATGATGATTGATGTATATGGGCCATGATGGGATAATGGATATAGGATTGTTTATGTTTCTCATAGTCCAAACCCCTTTGGTATTAAATCATGTCCTTTCCTTCTAGTCCTCATTTTTGGGTGCTTGATTTTATTTCTACTTCTAACTACCCCTTTATGGTAGTAACATGCCCTAAAATTAGGAATTTCTCTTGGATAGGTATTTAGATATCTTGAGGTGTATCTACTAAAAAAATGACCAAGAGAGCCCCTAAAAAATCACTTAGTTTATATTCTATTTAAATGCATTTCTCTCAATGTAAAAATTGGCATACCTATGTTTTAGCACACTTATTATGTACCCAAAATATACCCCTAACCATATGCATGTCCCACAATTTTCCTAGGAACTATTCAAGATGATGTTACTCTCATTCATGTTCAGATAGTGTTATTTCCAATCCCATGATTGTATGCCATAGCTATCTACCTCATGGTTTAGTTAATAAAAAATGTCTTCAGACAAGTAGATTTGTTAAAACAGTGAATACAATTCCTTCTGTTGACTTGAGGATTTCTTCTTCGATAAAGAAGAATGTTGAAAACCTTGAGAAAAAGGGTTAATTGGTAATTTCATCAAACTTTGTCCTTTTTATAGCTCTATTTTGGACTAGATATCTAACAATTGGAAAATCATGAACATGTTGGTATTCTATACTATGCTAAAGGCTATTGTGCTTTTATTTTTGACAAGAAGGAAGATAGGGATCTAATATTTAGATCTAAGGCTTATTTCTTGGGTTCAAGGGGAATGTTTCTCACCCAATGAACTCTAGATTCCAATCCCAACATGATATCTTATGTGCATGTATGGAGTAGTTTGTTGTATCTTCCCCTTATTTTTGAGGGTGATAGTATTTTAAAATCCACTAGAGACAAAGTGGGCCACTATGTTACTTATTCATAGGTCAAGGAGAATAACTTAGGATGGGATAGAATTTATGTTAAAATCTATTGTGCAAAAGGAGTCCATGAAGCAATTCAACTTCGCATGAAGAGCTGGACCCATATTCAAGCATTGGATTATATGTAGGTGCCCTTTAAATGTAATTATTTCCAAGAGTATGGGCACTTTGTGAATATTTTTCCTAAGATTCTAGTATCTCAACCACTTTTTATCCCAGTCCGATATTTTCAATCTAATGATCAACATGGAGCATTAAAAAAAAATCAAGAAAAGATATGAATCAATTGTCTATGAGGTCTTATCCTACCAATAGGTCTGAATTTTGATAGTTGTAAGGTACAGACATGGAATATATGAAAGACGAATGATAAACAATGAATTTCATTTATTATTCACATTTATGTACATTCATAATACATTCTTGTGACTATTTGACTTATATTCCCACGTCTCTTGGACTCCCTTTCACTATCCAAGTCCCACACCTTAACCCTTATAAAATTGGGTGTCCAACATTTCCTCCATTAATTTGAAGGGGTATGTATGATTCCAAGTAGAGAGATCTAATACAAATCATGCAAAATATGCATGGAAACACTAGGTTGACTGAGGTCTATGAAATGTTGGCATGAAGAGGTGGTTTTAGGATGACCACCATCACTGGAATGCTTACTGTAGTTCACATAACTATTCCAAATATGGAAATAATATGTGGTATTCCACTAGAGTAAGTGATTCTAATGATTTGAAGAGAGATACATTAAACTTGGAAAAGGGAGGTCTACAATCCACATGAAAAAGGGAGAACCTAAACCTAAAAGGGAGGTGTCAACTTTTAGTGATTTAAGGATGACCAACAACTCTATAATGCTTGATGCGATTAGTGGAGCTCTTCCAAAACTATCAAGAAGCTAAAGTGTTCTGCTACAAGAACTTTCCCCAATTCTTGTGCTACAAGAAGTGGCATGCTAACTCAATGAGACATGGTGCCCCCTCATCCTCTCATTCAATGGAGATAAATTCGATTGTGACTATGAGGAGTGTATGTCATGGTCCAGGGTGATGTTATAATTCTCAAAGACAAAGGGTACAAATTATTTTCCCTCAACAATAGGGAGTTCACACAAAGTTTCTGAAATTACTTTAACCAAGACAACACATTTACTGAAGTTTACACAGAGTTGCGGAACTCACTTATTCCATACCATATAGTTGCAGAAATCAATTCATGTGAATTGTCTTTTCAATGTAGAGTGGCAGAGATCAAAATCACATCTATAGACAGGAGAAAATATAACCAACTAATTTTAATCACGGTGAAATAGAGTAAAATAGACTGTTGCGGTAAAACACATATGTGAAAAATTACATAACTATATCACAACTAGCCAAACTTTATATTAAAACTTCAAAAAATGAAATTCATTAACATATGGAGGTTCCGGCTCCTTCACAGGTAAAAATAAAAAGATTTCTTGCTTGGATTTACATTCACCAGGGTTGCAGAGTAACACATAGTAAAAACTGTTTTCACGAACCCACTAAAATTTTCTCCATGATTTTCTCCACTTGTCTTTCCAGACTTAATTCCACCACATTATGCAACACTCTCTTTACTCTTGCTCTCTCTACTTACATTTAAAATCTAAACACATATATATCTAAGGCATTTAATTCATGACAAACCAAATTTAATACAAAGTATGGCCAAACATTACTTTCTGAACACTACAAAAGTTGTGTGAACTAAACAGAACTTGCGGATTAAATGTTTGCCCATGCACATTTAATAAATATGCATTAAATTATTTTTGACTTTGATTATTTAACTCTATTGTGGAATGGGTAATTTTCCTTTGCTCAGAACATGTCCTTCTCTGCAGATGCAATCCACAACCTGCAAAACACTAACTGAGGTATGGCTACTGCCAATTCATTGACTGTGGTGGTTGAGATTAATTTACAACACTCCCCCTTAATTGCAACTCATACCATTTACTATTCCTAGACAATCTCTAAGATAAACAAAATTTTCATGTGCTAATGGCTTTGTGAAGATGTCTGCAAATTATTCTTCTGTCCTGCAATGATGCAACACAACTTCACTGTTGTTAACCAATTCTCTTTTGAAATGATATTTGGCATCAATATGCTTTGTCCTTTTGTGAAAGACATAATTCTTTGATAGTGCAATTTCTTAAATGTTATCGTGGAAAATAGTGGTTGCTCCATCTTGTTCATGACATAAGTCCCACAACATCCTTCTCATCGAAATTTCTTGACACGCTGCTATTGTTGCAGCAACATACTCAGCTTCTGCTGTTGACAATTATACTATCGGCTGCTTCTTGGAAGCCCATGAAATGGCTCCTGAATCGAAATGAAGAACATATCCTGATGTGCTATTTCTGTCACCAACATTTCCTGCCCAATCACTGTTAGTGTAACCAACCAGCCTAAAATCATCAGTTGCGGAGTACAAAATGCCATACTCCTTTGTCCCATTTACATACTTTAAAATCCTTTTTGTTGCTTGCCAATGTGTCTCCTTGGGTGTCTCCATGAACCTCCACACCAAACTCACTGCATACATTATATCAGGCCTAGTTGTGGTCGAATACATTAGGCTACCCACCATACTCTAGTATAATGTTAGATTGACATTGCTGCTGCAATCTTCCTTGCTCAACTTTAGCCCCATGACAGTTGGAGTTGGTGATGGATTGTTGTTCGACATATTAAACCTCTCCAAAATTTCTACTGCATAGCTTGCTTGAGAAATAAAAATTCCATTTTCTGTTTTATTTACTTCTATGCCCAAAAGTTATCTTAACAACCCCAAGTTAGTCATTTTAAACTTTCTTTTCATGACTGCTTTGAAATCAGCGATGAGAAAATCATGACTACTTGTAAAAATCAAATCATCTACATATAAAATGAAAATAAGAATCTTACCGTCACTTTGTTTGATGTAGAGAGTAGTTTCAACGTCACATTTTTCGAACCCATTGTCCATCAAGTAAGAATCTATACTATTGTACCATGCACACGGTGCTTGCTTCAACCCATAGAGAGATTTCCGAAACCTACACACATTGTCTTCTTGGCCTTGTATTTCATAGCTAGGAGGTTGTGCAACATACACCTCCTCTTTCAGCACTCCATTCAAGAATGCTGACTTTATATCCACACTAGTACATTTGGGGGAAATTCCGACGCTTGGTTCTGACGCTTTTGACCAAATGTCGGAAATTTCCCCAAATTTTTTCAATCTCGCCCGAAACTGTCGCTATACCAACGTTTAGAGAAAAGTGTCACAATTCTGACACTTAGACAAAGTGTTGCAATTGCGACGTTAGGAGGAAGACGTCGTAATTGTGACACTATGCCCCAAAGCGTTGCTCTTGCAACGGCTGCCTCCAAACGTGGCAAGTGAAACACAATGTCTAAGTGTCGCAATTGCGACGTTTGGAGGCATCTGTCACAAGAGCGACGCTTTGTCAGTTGTCGGTATAATGACACTTATATGCGCGCTACATACAAATACGAAACTTATATCCACGCTACATAAAAATGATTTTATTAAGAACTACATGCATTAATCTTTGATATGGCGCGCGCATTCGCCCTCCTCTCTTACAGAACAACATTCGCACTCATAATTCGCCCTCAGCTCTTGCAGAACAGCATTTTCCCTCAGAATTCGCCCTCAACTCTTGCAGAACAACATTCGCACTCATAATTCACCCTCAGCTCTTGCAGAACAGCATTTTCCCTCAGAATTCGCCCTCAGATCTTGCAGAACAGCATTCACCCTCAGCATTCGCCTTCAGCTCTTGCAGAATAGAATTCTCCCTCAGCATTCGCTCTCAGCTCTTGCAGAATAGCATTCGCCCTCAGCATTCGTCCTCAGATCTTGCAGAACATCATTTGCCCTCAGCATTCGCCCTTAGCTCTTGCAGAACAGCATTCGCCCTTAGCATTCACTCTGAGCTTTTACAGAACAGCGTTCGCCATGCATTCGCCCTCAGCGTTCGCCCTCAGCTCTTGTAGAATGACATTCACCCTCAGCTCTTGCAGAACATTATTCGCTCTCATCTCTTGCAAAATGGTAAGTTCTTACCGCAAGCCCTTCCTCCTATAGTAGGGTTGACTCTATTTGGGTTTTTTTGGTCTATTCCATTGGATTGTGTTAGGCTGTAGGGCTCTCTCTAGATGTCTTCCAATGTTCTTTCAGATGAGTTTCCAAGAGGATGTGTAATATGTGTTTGTTCTTGCATGAATTTCACTCCACCAGTTTCATGAAGTTTAAGCTATGGATTTTAGTTCGACAAACTCATCCATCTCAACACCCAGTAACGAATTTCCCTTGGTCTGATCTATATTGAGGGTGAAGTGCAAAGTGGTAGAGAATGGGAGATTGAAAGTCATCAACTTTATCACAAGGGTAGTACTCCAGATTTGGGGATTTTCTGATGACATACCAAAGGTCACATCCATACAACCATATCAAGGTCAATGTTGAGATCATTGTCATATAGATATAGGTCACTGATATATAGGGTTAATATCATCATCACTATCCATGGAAACTGAATGGTTACAAAACCTGTGATGGTGGTTGGCTCATTTATAATTATTACCCATTTACAGTAGAGCATAGAAACACTAAATATGGCCCGAGCAGAGCCTTTACAACAAGCAATGGAATTGCAACTGCTTCATCAATAACCAATAGCTCCACTTGAGAAAAAAATTCATAATCTTGGGGCTGGATATACTGTAGAGAAAACAATTGTAGTTATCATTTGTGCTCCAATATATTAATATAATTTTTACATTGAACTGAAAAAGGGAAACAAGCAAATGCTAGCCATCATATAATGCTTTGACATAAGAGTTTTGAGTGACATACTTGAAAAAAAGAACTCATCCACTGATATTTATAATCATTTGAGTTATTCAAGTTAAACACAATGTCAAGAATAAAGATTCAATACCCTCTATTATCTTCATCACCCAATACAAGATTTAAATTTTTCCCAAAGAAACGCTTATTAATTTGGCAGCCATTATTTCTCCCTGCTTTAAAAACCCTACATTTAAATGAAAACAAGAATTGCATTTCAACTACAAAAATCTATTAGTGTTCAAATGTACATGTGTGCATCACTTGTGTAGGGTATTCCTTTTCCACTTTCACATTATCCAAGAATGTGTGCAGTATAGTTCATATTTTTTTGTGATTTAGATTATCTTGGAAAAGGAAAGGTAAATTATTTCCCATGGAAAAAGAAGGTTTTCCCTTTTTACTACTGGAAATGGTACAACAAAGTTCCATTTCTACCCAAAACTCCTATGAAACAGGAACCAAATAAAGGCCATGTCCTCAATGGACATCATTTGGCTTTGAACATGACCATTGCACCGTGTTGTTTCTTATATTACATCACGATAGTTTCTTAGGTCATTTCTTGTTTCTTGAGATGAAAAACAACCAAAGAAATTGTGAATATCCTTTCAAGAAATAAATGACCATTTCTCAATCATATCTCAACTATTTTTTATTTTATTCAGTGGTTGCTTACTTTGAGAGAAATTTGACACTTTTATAAGGAATATAACATAAAAACACAAAATGGGAAGGAATTGATGAGGTAGATGTCCTTTAGTTGTTGTCAATTGAGAATTGATAATACACTATGCATGTTCTGTACTACAAACTAGATTCCTTCCTGGAGTTAGGACACAGAGTATTGAATCAAAGTTGTAGTTTCTAACTTCTTGTATTGGTTCATCAATATTGAAATTCAAACATTGCATGTCTTCATTGCTTCATGTTTGAATAATTTGCATCATATCGTACAATAGGAAATTAGGAATTATGATTATTATTACTTTATGGATCCGTTAAGTTACTTTTAAGTTTGCATGGTTTAGTGTTAAATTATTCTAGTGTGCCCCTAGGCCCAAGTGAAGGAATGCCAAGGACTGAGAACCCTAGTTTTTAAATGGCATTGTTTCTTATACCCAAAAACCCCTCAACATCACTTCTTATTAGTTCTTAACAATAGTGTTGTAAACAATTTGAGAATTGATATAGCAAAATCTCGCACTTCTCAAGATAAAGTCCTAAAGCTAAAGTGTGATACCAAGTGTAATTCAATAGCCCCATTGTCACCTCACCAACCTCTTTTCACTTCGGGCTAGCTCTCCTCCAACTCAAGGGGGGTTCTCCCTAGTAGATGTTAGGGATCTAATGGCCCAACCAAACCAAGTCAAGAGCCCCCTAACTCTCTATGTTTACTACTACCAATCAAAATATTGAACAATAGGGTCAGACATGCATCCTGAAGATAAAATTGCCAGGGTATTTTTGAGTAATTTCAAAGGGAAAGTCACCAAACACATATAATCAAGGAATTATAACGTGATTTAAAACATTAAATATCAACAAAATCATTTAAAGGATATTGAAAGGAAAAATGTGATGGAAGATAGAAAGTGCCTTACTTAAATGCTCTAAGGATTTTTCAATAGTTGCTCCAAAAGCTTCACTTCAAGGCCCTTCAAGATTGTCTCCAATAATGCTATACCATCAGCTTCAACAATGTTGCTCCAAAAATGTCCTCAAGGTCTTCACAACAAGTTTACTAGAAGTTGCTCCAACAATATATTCAATAAGGTCTTCATTGTCAACTTGTCTCTTTGTTTGGATGCCTTAATGTGTGATGACATGTTTCCAGGACTGAATTCAATGCAAGGCATATTTGAAACTCTAACTCTGTCTTCCGGTGTATTATTAGAAATTATTTCAGTTTTCATTTTGTGTTTTCAAGTTAGATATTGTTTTCAAGTTTTTACATTTATAATTTTATTGCAATGTGGCAGACTGATCAAGGCAGTACATGAACAACCCCGAGATGGGATGATCGTGGAAAGAGGCCAGCAGAAGAACATGTAAAGTGCCAGCATTGCTCTATCTTCAGGTATTTTAGTTATTTACATAATTTAAATAATATTAATTTTGTTCAAATATGCAGACACCTAGCCAGGGTACGCCCGATGATTCCCTCTTTGAGGAAGAGCTTTCTTCATCCCTATCTCCAGTGTTCTTGTTGCGAAAAAGGAAACGAGATGCAAGGTTTGAATTTAATACTTTGATAGACGCGCCTCAAACACCTAAAATATAAGAGATGATAAAACAACTTATGATCCAACTAGAAACATATCAGGTAATAATAAAAGGTAAAAAGGATATTTTTTTTGTTCTGCATGAGATGAATTGTGATAGTTTGATTTTTAATTTTTACATTGACTAAACTAGCAAAAAGTTCTTTTGTATGTAGCGTTTTCTAGCACTTGCTGAACCCGGTGTTGGTGGTAGTGGGACACAAGGGCAAGAGATTTCCCAGAAACCCTCTTGTACGCCTTCTACTCCATTAGGTTCCAGCCAAGAAACACACCCTGCCCAAGTAGACACCCAGCCAACCGCTGAACGTGTTGGAAATGATGAGGCCGATATGGCCAACTACATTATTGCGTTTCCTGGAGCTACACGTGTCAGCTCCACAGGGACCATTAATGGCACGTTGTTGGTGAACGATTAAGGTGTCCCTATAAAGCACATACAACTCCCAGGTAAATTTTAATATTTTAACTATTTCATGTACTTTATCTAAAACATATTTATCATGATTTTTATTTTTAAATGAATGATAATATCTTTCTTTTTTTTCCTGTGTAGGAAACAATGAGTTCTACAGGTTTTTGGAGAGCCATGCATTGGTAATTGTTGGCCCAACCATACACATAGGGTGGAATTCCCAGAATTCCAACCTGAAAAAAGAATTTCTAGATTATCTAGAAGCCCTTTTTGGGGTCGACACATTTCACAGAACAACAGTGGCTCAGGTAGCCGACAAATATTTGAAATATACCAGGGATAACTATAGGACGCAATTGAAATTTAACCCTAGATACGAGTGTCCTCTCACAGTTCCAGAGAGTGAGTGGAAAGCACTCATCCATGACGGAAAAGAGAAAAGGGCAAAGAAAGAAGGAAAAATTCCAACTAGACCCGCAAGGTAAATTACAACTTTAATTCAATAGCTTTAATTTTCTCTATGTCTAAAATAAAAGTGTGCTACGTCATATCTGACTTCAATATTTTGATGCTAGGTTTCCTGACACCTCAAAGGCAACCAAAGCTAGGATTGAAAAAAAGGGCCATCACAAGCTACGCCAGTGTGGCTACTTGAAATTAGCCGCAAGAATTGTAATTAAGTAGCTAAACATCTTATAATTAATTGTATCGCCTTCCAACATTTTTGTAATCCTATCAAATATGATTAAAAATACACAATCATATGTAATGTATGGTGATGACTTCGGAAAAGAAACTACAGAGGAAGATAGAAATATCGCTTTCCATTTCGGTTATCAAGAAATAGTTGAACATCGTAGAAGCTTGGGGCAGGTCACAAGATCCAGAATGCCTGATAAGGTAAAAAATTATCCTTTCAATATGTTTGTTTTCGTCCATAAATTTAATGTCTATCAACTTTTTTTAAATCAGGGGAGCAGCACTACCGACGAGGCAAATAACCCAGTTTTAGAGCTAGATGTAGATGATCCTCACGTGCAACTTGATCATTGTAGTGGGGACCAGGCCGACAATGCTACTATCAGTGAGGGCCGTGACGGTAATTAATTTCCACTTATAATTTTTTCTAATTATACCTTGATGGTTGTCCTTATAATGTTTTTTGTTTAAATGACAGAGAATGTTTCGCTTGAGGATCTTACCACCAGAGAGGAAGACAGGGCAACAGTCCCAACGACGACAACTAGTGCACCAGGTAAATAATCTCATTGCAATTTTTTTATTAATATTACCGAACTAGTTCAATGATATTTAAAAACTGACAATTAAAATTTAATATTATCTATTTTTGTAGGCGATGCCCCGTCACTGGATGAGACTAGACATCGTGACTACGCAACTAGGTCAGCGGCGACAACTGGTGCACCAATTAAATAATCTCATTGAAATTTTTTTTTATTAATATTACCGAACTAGTTCAATGATATTTAAAAACTGACAATTAAAATTTAATATTATCTGTTTTTGTAGGTGATGCCCCATCACTGGATGAGACCAGACATCGTGACTACGCAACTAGGTCAGCAGTGCGGGTCGAAAGGCACGAAATAGGAGCAAAGCATGATGATATTGATGATGTAATTAGGAGCTTTAGAAATAGGAAGAAGAAAAGGAAAATTTGATAATGTAAAATATTGTATTATTATAAGACAAACATTACAATACTTGGAACGTTTTTTGCGTTATATAAAAAACTCATTTATCATACTATTTTTATGTCAAGCATTAATTGCAATGTTTCCTTGCGTACTTTTTGCTGAATTTTTTTTTTATTAGTTATTGAATATTTTTTTTTATGCTCATGAAAGTAAAAAATGAAATATAGATTGGGTATTGGGGAATTGAGAGTGATGTGAGGGGGGCGGGGGGGGCAGGGACATAAGAGCTTCCACCTTCACATGGTTGGCCCTGTTTAGTAGAGAATAATTTATTGGGGTGATTTAATCTTGGGGCGAACCTCCCTCGATCTAGCGTAGCAACAAAAAAGTTACTGTTGACTTAGTTGCTACTCTTTCAGATCGTGGGAGGCTTGTTCCAAGTTCATGCGACTCCAATAAATTGTTCTTGAAATGAAGAGGAGATTATTTAGGTATGTTTTGACATTTTCAACATATGTTCTAACATTATCATAAGAATGCATCTTAGAGTAAAAAATACTACATCAATTACTTGTATTTATTGTATACATAATGATGGATTTTGATTGACTTGGCAGTGCAGGTACAAATCCTCTTGCATCATGAGCAATACAACTTGTCAACCAGGGTCATGTCCAGGATATTTTTGCTTGTGCGCTTGACCAAGTTCTTAATGTCACATTTTGTAAGTTCCTTTACAGTTCATAATTCAATATTAAGCTTGTTCATGATTATTATCTAGGTTTTTTGTATGTGTTTTTTCATATATTTGATTGTAAGCAACTCTGCATGTTTCTTGTTGTTCACTATTATTTCTCCCATTGCCACTCCCAGGATGAATCTGACTTTATTGTTACGTAGGTTACTTTATTGTTACTATGATTTCTCCATTTACGATTTCATAGGTTACATCATGTAAAGTTGTCAATCTCAGGTTGGTGATGAGCTTTAGTTCTCCAGATTTGGGGCTTTTCTAATATTTTCTCCCTCATGTCATTCCTACATCACCTTGTTGTTTGAGCATGCCAATTGTCTACCACTTGTACCAATTGGCACATGTCAATCTCTGAGTGGTGCCACATTTCACCTATTTTCAGTGAGAGTTTAGGGTTTCTCTAACATAGCTTTAGAAATCCGATTCAGTGCCTGCTTGAATATCGTCACATAATACTCATGGTTTGGATTGATGATCATGTTCTAAATGCTTGGTTGATTCATAAGAACCACCCATATAGTCATCTTGAGATATTTCAGAAGTTTTCTCGGGTTTCCTTTTTCACCGTTTCTAGTGGGTGGGATGGTGTGGGGTGATCCATCAATACTGGTGCTTTTGTAGTAGGGAATTTTTTTTGGGGGATATAAAGGAGCATTTGATGTAGATATCCCATTAGATGCATTCATAGATGGGCACGAGAGGTCAAGAATTTAAATTAAAAATATTTAACCTCTAGCATGGCAACCTGAAGGCCGCGAGAGACACTGGTTAAAGATTCTTTTGTGCTGGCCTTATTATAGTCGTGATTTATTTCTATTATCTTAATGCAAATATATAGTCCGATCTCATTAAAATGAGGATTGTGGTTGTATTTCTCTTTGGTTGTTTCTCTCTTAATGCTCCAAATGTTGCCAAAAGTTGCAATAGTTGTTTAGCTTGCCTGTTACAACTTAAAAGTGGTTTTTAGCAATGGGAGTCATGTTTTTTAAGGTTCATACTAATATGAAGATCTTGTAATTCTATATTCAGGATAAGAGAAGATGGCCTTTGCTTTGGGTAGTATGACAACAATTTCCACATCTACCTCATTGGGTAACAATGGAAAGGGGAAGAAGTTGGGTGCAATGTTTGATAATTATGGTAGACAATTGTCTTCTCTTTCAGTTTTTTCACCCATTTCCTTTAATTTCTCAAGCAGAAGAGGGACTCTGAGATTACGCGACAGAGAGAAGGTAGTTAATAAAAGAGCTATGGAAAAGGATTTGTACTTCAACAAGGATGGCTCAGTGAAAAAAATATCAGGTCAGAGAAAAGATTATGTTTAAAGGAAGGTCACTTGCATGTGAAACTTCACTGCGGTGGATCTTTCCTTGTCCACTTATATTAGATTTTAATGTGTTATTTTAATTTTTCATGGAGGGTTCTTTTGGCATATGGTCTAGCATTCAATTGCACACTTACTAAAAGCATTGTCAATTTGTCTTGCAGGCGGTGTGAACAAACTTGCTGATCTTGTTGGAGTCACCCTTGGGGCAAAGGGAAAAATGTTGTCTTGGAGAGAAAGCATGGTTCTCCAAAAATAATTTATGATGGTGTGACAGTAGCTAAGGAGGTAATTTGTAGATGTGTGCTCTGTTTTTCTTTTTAACGTTGTATTAGTTCCCCCTCTTCAATGTCTTATATTTGGTAGGCATAATTTGAAAACTCAAAGGTGAAAGGAAACATATTTTTTACCCAGTGGTCTACTTGGCCTATGGACTAGCCACATTAGAGTAATGCATAAATATTTTCACAACAATAAAAGGAAAGGGTTATGGCTGAGTCAAATTTTATTGTTATTGACAGTGTAATGAAATTGATCTCAATGCTATGGTTTTGGCCTTTTTATTGGTTGAATTAGAGGACCTAGTTGAAAATATTGGGGCCAAGTTGGTAAGGCAAGCTACGGAAAAGACAAATGATTTAGCTGGGGATGGAACCACAACATCTGTTGTTCTTGCACATGTTGGAATATCGAAAAATTCCAGAACAATGAATGGAGAATAAATCTCCCTTCCTCTAACACAGAGAAAATAAAAATTTCTTTGACAGGAGACAAAGTTTCAATACTTTGAAAACAAACTTATATTCCCTTTAATAACTAAAAAAAAAACTATTACACTTCTTCCTTACTGAGAGGGATTACAAAATTATTACTGCTACAAAACGCAGTGCATAAAACCAACTCACTATCTGTTCAAAACAAACATACTCTGTCTCTAAAACACTCTGCTGTGTTTTTCACTTTCGCACTATTGTGCATACACACTTAAAAAATTACACTCAATCTTTCACTTTTTACACACTGCTGTGTAATTAAAAATTTACGTACTGTCTATAAAAAAAACTACCAAGCTTTCCGGATGCGGTTGCTTGTTAGTCCCACGGGGACATCTGGTACGCGTGGCGGCCATTTCCCAATGCCCATCGAGCGTGGTGACCACATGGCTCTCCATGGCAAACTTAATTGCGCCTTCATTGCGCCTGCAACATCATTCAATGCTCCATCGAGCCGGTGCCTCTATAGCTTTGTTTCGCCTGGTATGCGCATTATGGACACCGTCTCTCTGCTCGACTCTCTGTTCGACGAGCTCTTCGCCTCCATCCGCGTCTGTATGGTGCCTTTGGCTGGTGCGTGCCCTGTCCACTGTGCTGAGCCAAGCGCTCGCACAGTTACAGGCCGGCGTTGCTCGTTATATAGTTGTATTGAGTTCTCACCTGGTGTTCACTTCTCTAACAACAAGTTTTGTTCTGGTGCGACCGTTGCCCCTCAGCCTATTTCTAACTCGTCTGACACTCTGCATTTCGGTGGTCAGCCTCTGTTCACTCCCAGCTCCTCTGCCGCTGCTTTTCGTTCTCAAAAGCCTCCCGACGCCGAGCCTGCCATGCCTCGACTCAGGCAGCGTATGACAGCCCGTCGAGGTGGCACTCGCAGTGGCTCAGCTGGGGAGCGCCCCTCTTCCAGCAGAATTGCCTCTGAAATTCCTTTTGATTTTGTTTATGGTCGGTCGCCTGCCCCCCTTCAGCAGGAAGACCCCCACCTCACTGCCTGTCATGTTCCTCAGCCTGCTAGCAGGCCTCTTATCCACCAGACCACTCAACGAGCGAAGCTGAGGTTTGATAGCACCTTCAACCGCCCTTCAATTACTGCCTATATCACCATTACATTTCGAGAGGATGCCACTATCAGTTCTCCTTCTTGGAATGTCTCCACTCCCGCCTCTCCCGACCCCCACCTTACCTCTGTCGCGCCTCGCTTCACTTCGGCTGCTACTCCCCTTCAAGACCTGGCCAAGCCTGATGCTACAGCCAATTTCCCCCGTGGTCTCTCTCCCTTGCAGGTGGAAACTTCGGAGGCGCAAGGAGCTATGGATAAGGGCGCTATGGATGCTGTTGCGGATGATCCTGAGGACTACTTCGGTTGTCCGATTCTGGAGGAACAACCTTCTCCTGTTACCTCCAGCTGACTCAGCAATGACTTGGAGAAGTATGGTCTTAGATCCTGCTTATTTTTGTAACGATGCTAGTTTTCTTCATCACATAGCAGCTCACTGGTTTTCGTTTATTATAGTGCTAGCTTTAGCAGCTCACTGGTTTTCGTTTATTATAGTGCTAGCTTTTTGTTACTGTGTCATTACAATCATAACTATTCTGCCGGTTTCCCTTCATAAGGGCGGCAAGACTGCTTTTAAAAAGATGGTTTCCCTATATGGGCAGCTTCTTTTCAGAACTATGCTTGACTTTCAGGCCCAGTTTCAGGCTAACATAGCTGAACTGAGGCAGTTTTGTACTATTACTTATACATAAATAGAATTAGCTCAATTTAGAAAAAAAAAAAAAAAAAACTACCAAGCTTTTTTGTCCTTTTTATTTTTATATGTCGTAACATATAAAACATATTATAATAAAACCTCTTTTAAAAAAAATAAAATTAAAACTAAATTCTATGGCCCACTTTTCATTTCACATATGATATATATAACATATGTTTAAAACATATGTATATATTAAAGCATACATAAAATTAAACTATCAAAACATTACAGAACCCTTTCTGTCGGACTTCAGAACTCTGAATAGATTGAATTTCAAACCAAATTCGTGTTCCAAAATGGGATGCTGACGTCTGCCTAATTTGTAATGCGAATTCTCAATCCAATGTGCCCTATAAAAAATTCGGGTCCAGTTTTCAGGTTTTCAGATTCCCTTCAATTTCATGTGATCCAATATTAATGCTCCATGTGTCCTTCTTTTGAATTTACAAAATTGTTGGGTAAATTTCTGTTTATTTAATTTCTGGTTGGTGAATTGCGTTAATGCTAGTTGTTGTGTTTAAATGCAATCCTGTACAGAAATATGGCTGCGGCTGTCTACAAAAAAAAATTGCAGGAATTTTAAATGTTGAACTAAATTTCTAGATGGCGTGCAAGCAACCTCCAAAAAAAAATGTTACTGCTGCGTCTGTCCTTCTGCTGCAGCAGTTGAAGTTAAAATTCAACAGCACAGGGTTTAATAAGTGAGGGTGTAAAGGTAACTTTTTGTTGATAGTACTGGATTAAGATCATCTATTCATTTTTGTAGGGTCTTATGGTGTTTGGTTTTTTAGTTTTGGGTTGGTCTTATTGAGTCTAAGATAGTTTTTGATTGAAAAAATTGCTATCAGGTATTAAAAAATTTGGGTTATTTTGTCAAAATTTGTGAGCTTGTTAGGAAATACAAAATGGACAATGGTTGTATCTTAAATTTGTGGAAAATAATTTGAAATGAAACCATTTTGTTTAGGTTGTTGCAGGAGGTGCAAACCCCGTTCAAATTACTAGGGGCATTGACAAGACAATAAAGGCCTTTGTTTCGGAACTCAAAATTTTGTCAAAGGAGGTAAACGCTTGCCTTTTGAGTAGGCTGCTTTTCCTTTTTGCTGATGGTTTGGTGTATCTAATTGAATTAGTTGCCTAAGGTATTTTTGGTTGCAAACTCCTTTTCATTTTTCATAGAGTATTGGCCTTGTGGAATACATTTGATTGTGTGGTCTTGTTAGATCTACAACATTTGTAGTTGTTTAGTCTTATGTCCGAGGTGCACTTTTATTATGGAAATAGTTGATGCAATATTGTCATTTAATCCTTACTACAGGGTAGCATGTTGAGAATTTTCTTGTGAAACATTTGGTATTCAAAATGACACTTGATCCTATACAGCATCATGCACTTGACTTCAAAATTCATATTCAAAGTGTGCTAGACAATTCTTGCAAAATTTCAAATATTTATGTTGTTTTAAACCATTATCTTTTTCATGTATTGGATGCTGAAAATGTGAAAAGACTTTGGTATGAAACCAACTGGTGAATAATTTCCAGCAAAACAACCACTTCCAAGACATGATTTAGAAGTAGAACATATGTACTTATGAAGCATAGAAAGATATCCTTGATGCATTGTCAATGTTTGGCTAGGGTTATTTTTGGAGAAAATAACTCCTTATTCATAGAATAGTGATATTCAATACAAGTAAATGCCAGAGAAGAGAGATCATCATGTGACATAAACCTATTAACAAAAGTGAACATGGAATGATTAATAATTATGGCATACTAAGTTTTCAGTTATTTTGACTATTTGTCTTTAACATGTAAAAATGTTAAATTCCAAACTTACATCATTATGGTTTGGCATCATGAGCTTGACTAATTGTCCACCATTCTCATAATTTAATTTTTTTTTCATATCTATAAACAACGTTTCAAATAATAATAAAAAATTTCTATAAGAAAAATCCAGACCTCCATGCTGCTGCTCCTTGTGAGACAAAGTCAAAATTGCATTACACAATCTGACACATAAGAATCTCCTATATCCCAGTGGTATGTATCCAAACTCTTATAATAGTGTCTTCAAGACTTATGTTGACATTTCCAATGATATATTTAAGCAATGAAAGATGGAGCCTTCTTCATCGTTGTATATGTAACAGTCTTTTATTAATATAAAGATTGATGGTTTTGTCTTTCTGAAAATGAAATGTAAAAATAATTTATTGTGGTCAATTGAAAAGTTTTTTTTTAAAGCTTTTCATTATGGAAGGGAGACATAGATATATTCCCTTCTAATTGAAATTCAGACCTGCCCTTCAAATTTGATCACTGTGTGGGACCTTAACAAAAAATAAAACTATTCTGCCACGCATTATATAAAGCATATAACAAAACCTTTGTCAAAACTTCAAACGAACCGTTTAGCCGTGGGTATTTCATCACCAATTGATCATTTTACCATGTACCTTCTTCTAGAGGAATAGTCTTCCACTTGATTAGGTACTTCATAATGGTTATATGTCAAAGAGATACATAATGTTTATCTATAACTTTTTGTGGTTCAAGAATCAACTTTCATTCTTCATCTAATTTTGGAAGTTCTATTTACATTGGCATATTTTTTCCCAAAACATTTTTTAGGCAAGATACAGGAAAAACGTTATGAATGCAAGAAGAAGGAAAATATAACTTCTATACCACTTGTGCAATCCTATGAATAATTATTTAGGGCCATAACGTTTCTGCAGTGTGGAAAAATTCGGCAAAAAGTCCCGACTTTTTGAAAAAATCCCGAATTTTTCCCAGAGCCAACTTTATCGACTGACTTTTTGCCGACTTTTTCATCCCTGAAAAATTCATGATTTTATCCTCGAAGTCCCGCCTTTTTGCCGACTTTTTCGAAAAAATCTTGAGTGAGGTAGTTTCTTTAATAGTTTTTTAATTTTTTTTGAAAAAATCAGGATTTTTTCGAAAAATGAATATTTTTGTATTTTTTTTAGTTTTGCCGACTTTTTGCTGACTTTTTCAAAAAACTCCCGAATTTATCAAGTATTTCAACTTTTGGACCCTTGCCGATTTAATCCTGACTTCGACTTTTTTCACATTGCATTTTTGAGCTAATTCTTTATTCTTCTTTTTCTTGAATGAAGATTCCTTATAATAAAAAATACCCAATTACCCTCCTCAAATTATCTTTCACTTCGATGTTGTTCCCCTTGTTTTTTTATCATGTTTCATGTCATTTGAAGGTTTTCCATAATAATTTTCAAAGTTTCTTTAGTATTTTCCATATGTGACTCTATTCCTATACTTTGGACTTATCTTGCAAAAAGTATGAGATACTAGGAGTTGGATATCCATAAAGAGCCTTAAATGGGGAAATTTTAGTAGATGTGTGATAGGTAGTATTATAGTATCATATTACCATTCTTCCTTGAGGAACCCACTTCATCCATTAAGATTGCTTTTCTAAAGAGTAACATTATAGATAACCTTAAAAAAATTTGTTAACTATTTTTTTTTGACCATTTGATTGTGTTTGATATGTAGAACTCATGGCAGCTAGTGTTTCTCCACTCATATTAAATAATTATTTCCAAAAGTTTCTTGTTACTATTACTTTAGGAAAACCATGAAGACTATGAATTTCTTTCACAGACACGTCTGCCACTTGGCTTGTTGTTTATGTACTTTGATCTCTACAAAAAAAATCTACAAAATTTGTCTATATAAATGACCACAAAAATGTAATACTTACCTTTATATTTCAGTAACCCTGTAATAAAGTCTATTGATATATGTTCTAGACTTTGAATATGTATGTGTAATGGTTGAAGTAACCCTAGAGATATTACTATCTCTCTTTTATTTATTATGCAAACCTGACCTTCTCTTACAAAATTTTGAATATCTTTCTTCATTCCTTCCAAAAGTATATTCTTTTATCCTTTGAGATGTTTTAAGGAACCTTGCGTCCTACCATCAGAGAGACATGGGACTCCCTTAATATTTGTTTATTCAAATATGCTTGCGTGCATAAAAATATTCTACATTTGCACCAAAGTATATCTCTCTTTCACTCCCAATGCTCCATAGAGTTCATCCCATCCTTTATAAATTTTATTTTTTGTTTAGTACTGTTGTCATTTTTCCATTATGGCAAGCTTCTTCTAGCCACCTAGGAATAGAAAATGTAATTGGATATAAATTTGAGGCCTCTTGTATTTTAGAAAGAGCATCATGTACTAAATTTTCCTTACCTTTTTTGTAGATTACCTCAAAATTAAAACTTTGCATTTTTTCTCCTCATTTTTGTTAATATTCCAATGAAATCCATAGCTTCAAAAAATACTTTATGCTATCATGGTATATCATGACTTTAAGGTACCTCCCAATGATATACTATCCCCATTTTTTATTGCATTTAATATTGCTTCCATTTATTTTTCATACGTAGATTTCACCAAATATTTTCCTTGAATTCCTTGCTTTTAAAATCCAATGATATCCCTTGTTGTATTAATGTTATGTAAATTCCTTTTCCTAGTGCCTCACACTCTACTATGAATGTTTTACCAAAAGTAGGTGCAACCGATGTTGGTGTAGAAGACATGGCATCCATTAAAAGAGAGAATGCCAAAGTAGCCTCATCATTCCATATAAATGATATTTTCTTCAAGAGATATGTGAGTGGACTTGAAATGCATGCATAATTCTTAACAAATGATCAATAATATCATGTAAGTCTAAAAAATATTATAAGAACCTTGATTTTCTTAGGAATAGGTCATTTTGTAATAGCTTGCATCTTTTGAGGCTCCAAATTCACTTCTTCCTTTAAAACAATATGAACCAAATACTCGAATTCTTATTTCCCAAAAGCACATTTGGATATTTTTACATAAAAATGATTGTTCTCAATAATTTATATAACTTTTCCACATGTTTAGTGTGGTATTGCCATGATTTATTATAAATATGTGTATTATCAAAGAAAACCAACACAAATTTTATAAGATGGGATCAAACAAAAATTTTCTTAAGTCGAGCCCGCCAGACTTCAAACAGTGATAAACCATAATTCAAACCAAATTCGCATTCCAAAATAGCCTGCTGACGTCGGGCAATTTTGTGACGCGAAAACCAAATGAATTCCACCCTAATATTTTTCGGGTCCGAAGTTGGGCTGGCGTACAAAGGGAGATTTGTGATGCGAATTTCTTATCAAATTCACCCTATATTTTTCGGGTCCGGATTTCCATTACGCGAGCGGCCCAAAAAAATATCCGCTCCAATCAATTTCTACCACGTGTCCTCAATAAAACCTTGCCCTACTCCTGGCTGTGGTTGCATTCGACGGCGTTTAAGGTGATGGGACTGCATGGATGTGGCAATTTCATATCAATCGCATTAATTTTTAACGCTGTTCAATTATGTTCCAAGGTTTTCACATCAAATATGCATTAATTAAGTTTTAACATTGTTTAAGATCAGACCTCCACTCCTGTTAGTGATTCTGCATGCTCCAATGTGATCCACCCTTCGGCTCTCATTAATGATCAAATATTAATTATGACAGGCGTCCTTTGATTGCATTGTAGTCGAGTCGATAAAATGGTGTTTCGCTATGGTTTTTCAGATGAGCTGGTTGCTGGATTACACTGCCTGCTCACTGTGACGAGAAGGAGAAGTGACCAGCTAAACTGCTGCTTAGACCTTGTTGCATATCTGTATTTCTCTCGGTCTGGTCTGTGTCTGTCTTCCTCTGTTTCTTGGAATTCTACTTCTCCGTCTCCTCTTGTGCCCACTGCTGAGACTGCACCCATGCCTCGCCTGCATCGAAGGATGCATTGCCGCAGGGGGAGCACTAGAGGTCAACCCCTGTGCACTCCCTCCAGCCCCTCAACCGAGTCGACTTCCGGCCAGTCCAGTGATTATCACGCAGGTCGCTATCGAAGTAATAGGATTGGGTGGGGTCGGGTTGTAGGATCTGGCCACTGTATGGATTCCCCTACTCGTTGTTTCCCCACCGATAGTTCACCTTCTCCCACGACGCGCACTGCGCAATTGTCCTTTAATTTCTCTCTCAACCGCCCACGAATCACATCTTTAGTCACTGTGGTTTTCCACGAGGAGGCCCAAATGGATGAAGAATGCACCCGTCCGATGGGTCTGAGCTCGGAAAAAGCCGGCCAGCATTCGGGCCTTCAGGAGGGGAGTCGTGGCATGCATGTGGAGGTAGCACCTAGTGATCCTGGACCTTACGAAGGATGGTGCCGAATCGTGGAGGAACCACCGGAGGAGTAGTTTGGTTAATTTGGTTTTCTCACTTCACAGGCCCACTTAATTGGGTATGTTTTAATTAGATTATATTACTGTGTTGGACCTATGTAATATTTTTGAATTCTGTAAATGTTCAAGACCAGTTTCCTCGTATGAGGGCAGTCTTCTTAATTTTTTGATTTTTTGATGACAAATTTGCCATGAGTCTGGGCAATGTTTTTGACTTCGGTGTAGTTTTATTCCCACTGTTAATAGATTAACTTTACTTAGAATTCTCATATGATTAGCGTTTTTCTTGATCTGTTCAAGGATTTTGGGTACTTTAATTTGTATTTGGAACAATGGACGTCGATACTCTATCTGTTACTTTACTATTCTACATACTGCTATTTCACTTTCTTATAGATGCCTCGGGCATATTTGGATGCTTTCTCAGATTGTCGATAATATTCATGTGGACCGTTACTGGATTTTATATCATGTCCCTGTATGTGACATGGGGTATTTTTCTATCATTGTCTACGGTGGGACTTCCACTTTTCTGGATTGATATTTGGGTTCCAATCTTCAGATGTGAAAATGTAATGACTTCATGGACTGTTTTACTTCATATAATATATTCAAAACAACATTTTTTCTCTTGTGAAAAAAAATGATTAATGTTTATCACTCTGCCTTCAAAACTAGCGATGTTGGTCTATGTTGATGGTTTATTGATATGGTCTGATGGTCTTTTTATATTTTGGACATATCACACTCCTCACATGATTAGCGTTTTTCTCTGTTCAAGGATTTTGGGTACTTTAATTTGTATTTGGAACAATGGACGTCGGTACTCTATCTGTTGCTTTACTATTCTACATACTGCTATTTCACTTTCTTATAGATGCCTCGAGCATATTTGGATGCTTTCTCAGATTGTCGATAATCTCCATGTGGACCGTTACTGGATTTTATATCATGTCCCTGTATGTGACATGGGGTATTTTTCTATCATTGTGTGGGGTGGGACTTCCACTTTTCTGGATGGATATTTGGGTTCCAATCTTCAGATGTGAAAATGTAATGACTTCATGGACTGTTTTACTTCATATAATATATTAAAAACAATGTTTTTTCTCTTGTGAAAAAAAAATTTATTAATGTTTATCACTCTGCCTTTAAAACTAGCGATGCTGGTCTATGTTGCTGGTTTATTGATATGGTCTGATGGTATTTTTATATTTTGGACATACCACACTCCTCACATGATTAGCGTTTTTCTCTGTTCAAGGATTTTGGGTACTTTAATTTTTATTTGGAACAATGGACATCGATACTCTATCTGTTGCTTTACTATTCTACATACTGCTATTTCAATTTCTTATAGATGCCCCGGGTATATTTGGATGCTTTCTCAGATTGTCGATAATCTCCATGTGGACCGTTACTGGGTTTTATATCAAGTCCCTATATGTGACATTGGGTATTTTTCTATCATTGTCTGAGGTGGGACTTCCACTTTTCTGGATGGATATTTGGGTTCCAATCTTTAGATGTGAAAATTTAATGACTTCATGGACTATATTACTTCATATAATATATTCAAAGCAGCATTTTTTCTCTTGTGAAAAAAAAATGATTACTTTTTATCACTATGCCTTCAAAACTAGTGATGCTAGTCTATGTTGTTGGTTTATTGATATGGTCTGATGGTCTTTTTATATTTTGGAAATATCACACTCCTCACATCATTAGTGTTTTTCTTTGTTCAAGGATTTTGGGTACTTTAATTTGTATTTGGAACAATGGACGTCGGTACTCTATCTGTTGCTTTACTATTCTACATACTGATATTTCACTTTCTTATAGATGCCTCGGGCATATTTGGATGCTTTCTCAGATTTGTAGATAATCTCCATGTGGACCGTTACTGGGTTTTATATCATGTCCCTGTATGTGACATGGGGTATTTTTCTATCATTGTCTGGGGTGGGACTTCCACTTTTCTCGATGGATATTTGGGTTCCAATCTTCAGATGTGAAAATGTAATGACTTCATGGACTGTTTTACTTCATATAATATATTCAAAACAACGTTTTTTCTCTTGTGAAAAAAAAATGATTAATGTTTATCACTCTGCCTTCAAAACTAGCGATGCTGGTCTATGTTGTTGGTTTATTGATATGGTCTGAGGGTCTTTTTATATTTTGGACATATCACACTCCTCACATGATTAGCGTTTTTCTCTGTTCAAGGATTTTGGGTACTTTAATTTGTATTTGGAACAATGGACGTCGGTACGTACTCTATCCGTTGCTTTACTATTCTACATACTGCTATTTCACTTTCTTATAGATGCCTCGGGCATATTTGGATGCTTTCTCAGATAATCGATAATCTCCATGTGGACCGTTACTGGGTTTTATATCATGTCCCTGTATGTGACATGGGATATTTTTCTACCATTGTCTGGGTTGGGACTTCCACTTTTCTGGATGGATATTTGGGTTCCAATCTTCAGATGTGAAAATGTAACGACTTCATGGACTATTTTACTTAATATAATATATTCAAAACAATGTTTTTTCTCTTGTGAAAAAAAAATAAAAATTTTATAGTCGAAGCCTTGCGGGGTGGTTTATTATATTAATATTTCACGGTCATTGGAACGCCCATAATTCATAATAAATATTGAAGATTTACTGTCCTGTTTTAAAGTTTCATTTTTTTTTTTAAATTGAACCTGCCGTTGGTATACCGACACTTGTAAGCGTTAGAATTGCGGCAGCTTAAAAACGTCAGAAGAGCGACAGTATAAAAACGTCCGATGAGCGTTGTTCAAAACGTCGGACCACATTTCGTCGGAATTGTGACAGTTTACAAACGTTGGAAGAGCAACGTTCAAAACGTCGAACCACATTTCTTGGGAATTGCGACAGTTTACAAATGTCAGAAGAGCGACGTCCAAAACGTCGGACCACATTTCGTCAGAATTGCGACAGATTACAAACGTCGGAGGAGAGACGTTCAAAATGTCGGACCACATTTTGTCAGAAGTGTGACAATTTACAAACGTCAGAAGCGCGATGGTTTGGGAAACGTCGGAAGAGCGATGCCTATTTGGAAGTGACGGAAAAGGTGTCAGTAATGCGACACTTTTTAAGTGCGTCGGAATTGCGACGGCACGGCAAACCATGGTTTTCCCTTCCTCGAACTGTCACTCTTGCGATGACTATGTGTCGAAATAGTGACGAATTGGCTGTCGGAAATTCCGCCAAATTTTTTTGTGCCATCTGATATACTTTCCATTTCTGTTTCACTGTGATTGACAACACTGTATACACTGTCTGCATCCTCGCAACTAGCGCAAATGTTTCCGCATAGTCTCTTCCATGTTGCTGCTTGTAACCTTTGACAACGAGCCTTGATTTATGCCTTTCAATATTTCCTTCAGCATTGCTCTCGGTATTATAGACCCACTTCACTCCAATGACTTCTTTGTCTTGCAGAAGGTCCACTAACTCCCATGTGTCATTATTTTCTATTTCTCTTATCTCCTCATTCAGTGCCGCAACCCATTTCTCTTCCTTTATTGCCTCTTTGAAATGGATTGGGTCATCAACATGGAAAAAAAAAATCAAATAAAGATTTTAGAACAACATTATCATTTACCTCTCATTTCTCATAAATTTCACTCAAATTTGTGAATCTTGGTCTTCTTGGTGTGCTTGGAGTTCCACTTGCACTCGAGGGAGTTTTGATCCCTGTGGTGTGCTTGGAGAAACACTTCCTTTATTTCTCAAGGTTGTTCTGTTTCCAGCTTGTGGTGTGCTTTGTTTTGCTTGTGTAGGTGGAGGGGGAACCACCGTGGAGGAATTTTTTGTTGTTATTCTTTCCTCTTGCTCTTCGTGAGAAACACATGTCTTCACGTTCACTATTTATTCTAAGCTTCCATCCCAAGCTTCTTCTTCAATGAACTACACATCTCTGCTGATTATAATTTTCCTGGTGGATGGATTATAGAGTTTATATGCCTTGGAATCGTCACTATATCTAACAAATATACATTTCTTCCCCTTTCTGTCCAACTTCTTCCTTAGTTGATCTAGGACATGTGCATAAGCCACACATCCAAATACTTTCATGTGAGTGACAAACTTCTTTGTTTCACTCCATGCTCCTTCTAGAACTTTTTTCATATAGCTTTGGTTGAGCATCTATTAAAAATATATGCTACACAATTTATAGCTTCAGCCCAATACTCATTTGTCAAATGCTTTGTCTTCAACATACTTCTAACCATGTCCATGATGGTCCTATTCTTCCTTTCTCCAAAAGCATTTTGTTGTGGTGTGTACCTTGTGGTAAACTGGTTGTGTATACCAATTTTCCCTACAGAAATGTAGGAAAAATTTGGAGATATATTCTCCACCTCTGTCGGTTCTCAACACTTTGATGTAATGCCCACTTTGCTTCTCAACAAGAGCTTTCAAGCAGTAGAATTGTTCAAACACTTCACTTTTTTGCTTCAAAAAATACACCCATGTCTTTCTGGTGTAATCATATATGAATGCGAAAACATAATGGTTGTGAGCTAAAGATGGAATTTGCATTGGTCCACACAAATCTGAGTGGACAATCTCTAAGGGTGACTTTTCCCTTATACTCTTCCCTACTAGAAATGCTTCTTTGTGTTGGTTTCCCAGGATGCATCCTTCACATAGGCTGTCCAGTTTTTCTATGAGTGGTAATCACTTTACCATGCATTTTCTATGCAAGAGGTTCAAAACTCCAAAATTGAGATGTCCAAATATCAAATTCCATAACTAGTTTTTGTCTTTCACTTATTCTAGAAAGACCTCTTGTGTGACTGCTTCTGCCACACCTCCTCCCTTCAGGTTTGTTCTGAGCTTGAGAGGAAACATCATATTCTTTGTCATGTGCACTTCTGCAATGACCATTTTACTTGGAGGTATGTCCATGATAGTACACACATCATTGTTAAAAAACACATTGTAGCCCTTGTTCATGAGCTGTGCAACGCTTAGAAAATTACATTTCAGGCCAGGTACATAATATACATTGGGCACAAATTTATTTTCTTCCTTTCTTGTCAATATTGACACTCTTCCTTTTCCCAAGATAGATAATTTTTTAGCAGTCCTTGTGGTCACTTCAGACTTCACATTCTCATCAAGATTGGCAAACATTCCTATGTTTCTAGTCATGTGGTTACTACAACCTGAATCTAAAAACCATACATCATCTTGTTTTTCTTGTGCAACATTACGTGTTAGAAGCACATTACTGTGGTTCTTATCTTCTTTTGCAAAATTTGTATTTTACTTGTTATTCATGTTATTTTGTTTCTTTCTACATTCATTGCCATAATGCCCATACTTTATACAATAATGAAATTGGACTTGGGATTTGTCATACCTTTGTCCATGTGCTTAACTCTGGCTGCCGATTTCACTTTTATTTTGATTGCTGCCCCTTCCACTTGTGCTTGCGGGTTTGCTTCTTCCACATCTATATGGGCTTCTTCCTCTTCCTGGGTAGTTTTATCTTTGTCAACCTCTACCTTGACCAAATGACATCTGTGTCTTGAATGCATGCTCGAATGAGGAGTTCACCATTCTGTTCATTCTATGTTTATGAGACATCAGGGATGCACAAAGCTCATCCACTGAAAATATTGAGAGATCCTTTGTCTCTTCTACTACCACTACTATGGCATCAAATCCTGAGAATATACTTCTCAGGTTTTTTTCCACTATTCTTCTTTCCTAAAGTGTCTCTCCATGATACCTTGTTTGGGTAACCAACCCAATCACATGTGTGAATAATGAGTCTGTGGTATCAGACTCTTTCATACAAAGAGTTTCAAAGTCTCTCCTCAACATTTGTAGCTTTATCGTCTTCACCTTCTCCATGCCTTGATAGGTCATCTTCATAATATCCCGCACCTCCATAGACCTTGATGCTACTGCAATCCTTGGGAATATACTCTCATGCACTACTTGAAAGAGATGAAAGAGGGTTTTGTTGTCCTTATTCTTGTTATCTCTCAACACATATCTTTTTGCTGTTGTCAAAGAAGCTAATGTTGCTGCCTCTGTTGGTTCTTGGAAAACGTGTTCCACCAGCTCCCATATATCTTGTGAAGCAAACAGGGCTCTCATCATAATGGCCCAATAATAATAATGTTTTCCATTATGCTGTGGTATTTGTGGATTAGTCAAGCTTGTGTTTGTTGCTGCCATTTTCACTGTGTAAACAATTTTCTCGCTATGTAAAACTTTTCTTACTACATGAAAACTTTCTCACTACTGAAGAATGCGTTCCACAAAAAATATTCAGAACTCCTTTTAACTCCTCAGTAAAAAAAACTATCTTTTACTAACATTCTAAACCTGCTTTGATACCATGTTATAATTCTCAAAGAGAGAGGTAGAAATTCTTTTCCGTCAACAAACAAAAGTCACACAGAGTTGCAGAAATTACTTTAACCAAGACAACTCATTTACTGAAGTTTACACAAACTTGTGGAACTCACTTAATCCATACCATATAGTCGCATAAATTAATTCATATGAATCCTCTTTTCAATACAGAGAGGTGGAGATCAAAATCACAACTATAGAGAGGAGCAAATATAACCAACTAATTTTACTCATGGTGAAACAGAGTAAAACAGAGTGTTGCGATAAAACACATACATGAAAAATTCCTTTTCTCCACTCGTCTTTCCAGACTTACTTCTGCCACATTACACAAAAGTCTATTTACTCTTCCTCAATATACTTACATGTAAGATCTAAACATATATATATCTACGACATTTAATTCATGACAGACCAAATTCAATACAAAATATGGATGGACATTACTTTCTAAATATTACAGAAGTTGAGTAAACTAAAACAGAACTTGTTAATTAAATGTTTTCCCATGAAAATTTAATAACTATACATTAAATTCTTTTTTACTTTGATTATTTAACTCTGTTGCGGAATGGGTAACTGTCCTTTGCTCAGAACTTGTCCTTCTCTGCACACACAATCCTCAACCTACAAAACACTAACAGAGGTATGGCTAGTTCTAATTCATTTACTATGGTGGGTGGTTGACATTAATTTCCAACACGTGAGTGCACTCATAATTAGAGGTGTCGCTTTCTATTTCTTAGCTTTTATGTGAACTTTTGATGAGTTCAAAAAATTACCATGAGTAGAGTATGCAAAAATTATGAAGAGTGAGAACATATTTCCACGTATTGAATGTAGCATGATACCAAATGCTCTATTCAATATTCATCACAGAGAAAAAAAACAACGCCCATATATCTCTTTGTCAAATAGTGATATACATGCTCATAAATTTTGTTCCAATAAAATGGTAGACCTTGAAATTCCTTAGATATAATCTATGATCCATGACTATTAACCACAAGAGAAATATCGGAAACCAAATAGACCTCGAGAAACTATTGGAAAAGGATTATGGAGATGTCGTAAACCCATAAAATGACAAAACCTTCAACATAAACAACATTACACCCCACACCTAGTTAAAGAGTCAGCAACGAGCATATCTTCTTGGCTCAGCTGATTTCTTTCTGGATGAAGCCAAACCATTAGAATAATGGGTTGTCATACGAAAATATCCTTTTAAATTTCATAATAGAGTATGTAATAATACGTAAATTATTTGTCTCTCTGGCTTAGATATGGTATTCAGGATTACGAATCCCTATGGAAGGATTGAAATCTTCTATGACTCAATTTCCAGTACAACGAGGTGAAAAACACCCTATTTCTTTGTGCTAATGGAACCCAAACTTTGTTTGAAGCCTTACTATGTTTGAATATTTGAGTCGGGTTACATGGAAATTTTATAATTGGGAGCTGGAGGTGTTAACTGAAATGATGGAGTTATGAACTATTGTATATGTGTTATATGACAAACTATTGCATATATTATAACCGGATTCATGAGGAGGGAAGAGTTAACTTTGGGGGTTGGAATTTCAAAACTGTGTCACCTATCAAATTTGCCGGTTTTTACACTTTCCTTACCAGTCTGCACAATATTAAGCAAGGATATTGATGGTTTCAAAAAATTTTAAACTGTATTTGATGACAAGAATTGAAAACTAAATAGAAGTGGAGCAAAGGATTGCTCATATCAATATTATGAATAGATTAAATAGGATTACATTGGAAACATCAGCAATAAATGTCTGGAGTTAAACTCGACTAAATTGGACTATTTAGAAACTGAGCTAGACACTTGGATAGACGGGTTCGACACCTAGCAGGTGGTTGGGATTACATTCTTTAACACTCCCATTTAATTACAACCACATAAAAATTTAATTCAGATACCTGCTGGTCTATGTCTTAGCGAGGCTTACAATTTAAAAATTTACTTTCAACTAGATTTAGTTTTCTTCTTCTCTTTTTCTAGATTCTGTAGCCTCTAAATTGTTTCGGATTTTTTTCTTTGTTGTATCTTTCAAAGCTCATTTTCTTGATTTGCTGGTGTAGGTCTTTTATATTTCTAGGATGTCTAAGCATGTCTTGGACATCTTCAAGAAATGTGGGCTGCTGCAACATATTGTCTTCTATGGTGCACTTATCATCATCAATATGTTGTGACATAAGATTAGAATAATATCTTATCTCTTCATAACTCCAATACCCCAAAATTTCGTTGACATGTTCATCATGCATGTCATCTTCATCATTCATATCTACATTTTTTGTGTAGATATCATCCAGAAAGGGTGTTGCAAGCCATGTTTCAATAAACTTTAACTCTTCTTCATAATCAATTTGTGTACCTGCACACTTGAAATCATTGTTAGAATTAAAAATTATTGTAGAATGACATTCGTTCTAGTCTTTATGCTCTGCAATGAGAGCTTTCTGTTGTTGTGTTTCCTTCTCTTCTTCTGTCTTTATCTCTATTTCTGCTTTCTCTTTGCAGACTTATTTCTTTGGATCTTCCTTTATCTATGTTTCCTTCTTCTCTATCTTTTCATTACTAACCTGTGCTGGTGAAATCAGGTTGTCTTCCACTAATTGCAGTGGGTTATCTGACTAAATAGCATTATGTCAATATCATGTTTTTGTTGCATCATCTGTCATCTTCATCATTCATATCTACATTTTTTGTGTAGATCTCATCTAGACATGGTGTTGCAAGCCATGTTTCAATAAACTTTTTCTCTTCTTCATAATCAATATGTGTACCTGTACACTTGAAATCATTCTTAGAATTAAAAATATTTGCAGAACGACATTCGTTTTTGTCTTTATGCTCTGTAGTGAGAGCTTTCTGCTGTTGTGTTTCCTTCTCTTCTTTCATCTTTATCTCTATTTCTGATTTCTCTTTGCATACTTCTTTCTTTGGATTTGCCTTTATCTCTGTTTCCTTCTTCTCTATATTTTCATCACTAACTTGTGCTGGTGCAATCAGGTTGTCTTCCACTAATTGCAGTGGGGTTATCTCACCAAATAGCATCATGACGATATCATGTTTTTGTTGCATCATCTGCAACCAATCATCATTAGCCAAAAATTCATTATCAAAGTTAACATCAACTATCAAATTTACATCAGCAAGCTGTGTTGTTGGAATCAACAAGTCATCATCAGCAAACTATGTTGCTGGAATCACCATATCATCAGTAATCTTTGTTGCTAGATTCATCAAATATTCGTTAGCAAGCTCTGTTGATGGATTCATCAAATATTCATCAGCAAGCTCTGTTGTTGGATTCATCAAAACATCATGAGAAAGCTCTGATGCTGGAATCATCAAGTCTTCATCAGCAAGTTGTGTTGCTAGATTCATCAAAACATCATTAGCAAGCTCTGTTGTTGGAATCATCAAATCATCGTTAGCAAGCTCTGTTGTTGGATTCATTACATCTTCGTCAGCATGCCATGTTGCTGGTATCATAAAATATTTGTCCACTTGTAGTTGTGTACAATGTGGTTGAGAAGCATCTTCGTGCTCTCTCTCTGCTACTTCTGCAATTTCTTCATAGACATCATCCACATGTGACTGAGCACAGTGGGATTCAATAAACCCTTCATCTTGATGTAGATATACTGCTACAGATCCACCTTCATCTTCAACTTCAATGCTCCCCATTGCACCAAAACATCTCTCAAGGGTATCCCATGCCTCCTTGGCTGTCTTGGCATCCGATATTAGAGGGAGAATGCTCTCATCGACAGATTCTTTTATGCATTTTAATGCATAGGCATCTTTTTGCCTCTTTATTTCCAGATCTAAAAAGATCTAGAAAATATTTTGTTTTCTCTTTAGCCTCTTCACTTTTCCCATGACCTCGTTGCTTGGCGTCCACAAACAAACGAGTCTAGATATGCCTCAAGTACCTTGTTTCTAAAAAAAAAATATCTTCCTCAAAAAAATCTTCTTTTAAACATTAACCTTCACAAGGCTCCCACAATGCTCTTTTTAAATTTTCATTGAAAAAAAATCTCCTTTTAAAATTTCGCTTTCACTTTCTCACATCACAACTTTAAGTTTTTTTTTTTTTTTTGAACTCCAAAAAAAATTGTGCCACAAAGAAATTAAAATTCGTTTCTTTTTACGAGCCCCTTTTTTCTTTCCTCAAACCTTTATAAATTTTGAAGTTTTGTTTTAAATTTTTTTTTTTTTAAAGAAATATCTTTCTTCATATAAAAGGGCTTCCTCCTTTTTTCAAATCGATACTTTTAGAATGGGCTATCTTCCATTTATAAAACACTTTCCAAATTTAGAGTTTTAAAAAACTCTTTAAAAATTTACATGGGCATCCTTGTGAATACATAGATTTGGATTTCATTAAAAAATACCTTAACCTCCATGCCGTATTTGGATTTGTTAATGAATTTCGGGCCTTCCTTTTGTCCACATCCTACTCAAATTCCTTGAATGCCTTCAAACCTTCAAGAATCAAATTTCATAAATATTTTAACGAAAAAATCACCTTAATGCAGGTGATTCAACTCTGCACCCGTGTGTAGCTTAACACATCTGATCCATGTTGGTATCGCGTCAGCTGCAATCCGCGCAAGTAACTGATGTTTAACGTGACTGTTGGCTTTATCTCCCGCGTTATAATTTGAATGTTAGCTATGGCTTCCGCGTTAATAGTAACGCTGAGAATCTATTCAAACAGAGTGTTATTGCAGCAAAAAAAACTTTCGGGCTTTCTTTTATTTGTTTTGCCAGCCCTTTCACTGGCTTTGCCTTGCTTTCATAGGAGGCGTCTTCCTTAAACTTCTACTGCTCTGTCAAAGAGTCTTATGCAGGCTCACCTCTCCTCTCTACTGCTCCATATTGGCTTTGTTGCTGCTCTTTGGGGAGGCTTATGCAAGCTAGGTTTGGTACCATGACAAGAACTGAAAATTGAATAGAAGTGGAGTAGAGGATTTCTCATCTCAATATTACGAATAGATTAAATAGGATTACATTGGAAACATTAGCAATAAATGTCTGGAGTTAAACTCGACTAAACTGGACTATTTAGAAACTGAACTGGACAGTTAGACAGACAGTTTCGACACCTAGAAGGTGGTTGGGATTACATTCTTTAACATTTGATGGGAAAATCACCCCATGATGGGAAATTTTCCCATCAAATTCCATCCCTTGGGAGGAGTATATGTTACCAGTGGAGGTAAGACAAGGTTTTTATGAATATATGGAGGCATTATATGTTATATGTCAGAGCTCCATGGTATAAGCGAATGGCAGGTCAGAGTGACAGAGATGCTGCAAGGAGCGTTATGTTGCAGATGAAAGAAAATTATGTCGGAAAGGACAGGTTCCATCGCTCCCATTTCTTTCCTAGAAAGGAATCCCACGTTGCTCTGCACCATAGTGAAAATAGGATGAATGCGACATGGAAAAACCTCACCTATGATGTAATAAAAAAATCAATTTGCAACAGAGGTATGAGAAAATAAATGTCATTGTAAATGTAGAAATAGACATTGAAAGGAAATTGAGTCATTAAAATTGTATTCAATATATCACTCCCAATTGTTGATGCTATTACTTTCATCACTCTCATTTATTCAAAAACTCCACTTTGCTTCCTCTCCAACTTGTGAAATTTCATTTTGTTTTCTTTTTGTTTTCTAATTTTTTTTAAATTCCTATAAATCCATGGGTTTAATCAGCGAAATCATGTTATAAACCAATCATAAAAGAAACTCATTTTATCATTGTCAATGATAATAGAAGTGCCACCACTGTCTAGTGTCAATGAATATTTTCAAAAGAACTTTCGCTAGAGGAGGGAGACTGCACGATGAAATTATATATTTGATTATAAGGTGAGCTCTCTCTTTATAGTAAGGGAAATTCCATTATGGGATGGTAGAGATATGATTCACTCTCACACTTTCAAATCCTTTATCTGCACTGATATTAACACTGACATTAACACCATCAGTAGGGATGCAGGAAGATTGTGGGAAGAATATGAGAAGGGAAAATAAGAGAGAAACATCAAATGGATTTTATACAAAAAATAGAGAGAATTTTTTTCAGACATACAGAAAATAGAAAAAATAGGGGCAGAACATATCAGGTAGAATTGTAGGAGTTACATGCAGAAAGAGGTTTTTTTTGAACCTAGGACTTGTGCTCTCATACTATGTCAGGCACACACATGGAATATATGTAACATGAATGATAAACAATGAACCGAATTTATTATTCAGATTGGTGTACATTTATAATACATTCTTGTAATTGTTGGATTCCTTGAACTCCTTTTGATTTTCCAAGTGCCGCCTTTTAAGCCTTAGTGGATTAGGTATCCAACAATAGCCCTCTCCCTATAGTTAAAGATTTGGAGTTTTACAATCTTCGAGGGTTGAAAACAAGGGTAAGGAAGCTCAATATCATCCAACACACCATTATGATCATTGAATTCTAAATCAAGTGCATTCAAATACAATCATTTCTCCCATGAAGGAAGGGGTTCTAGCTAAGGAAAATGAAAAAATCATTGTTTTGGAAAACAAGGAAGAAGAAGTTGAAAGAGAAGAAGAAGACGTGGTAAATCCACTTTCTTCTCCAATAACAATATGTATAAAAGATAAAAGAAAAAAATTGACAAATATGGTGGCCAACATTCTTTTCACTCTTATGGATCTATGGGGGATCAATTTTGCTCAAATATTAGAAATATTTTTCTTTTGCATAACTTTGTGCCAAGCATTTGTGAGAATGTTTTCCTATAATCAATAAGTGGTATGTTTAAGCTCCAACAATTTTATTGGTGGATTTCCCACATTTTCAATTTAAATGTAAAAAATTTCATTCATTCAAAAATATCTAATTGTGTGATCCTTATGTAATTTTTTTTTTAATAAAAATTTCTTATAACAATAAAAAAAACAAGAAAAGTAAAAATCTAATTGTGAATATAAAAGATTTCCCCGAACCGGTTTATTTATGAAAAATATGTAAAATACCTCTCACATATACACTAGTGAAAATAAAATTTGTCCAAAATAAGTTGGTTATGAAAATAATAAATCAATCCCCTATCCATATCCAAATGGGGGAAAACCATACGATGGGTGCATGAAAGAGTCATGGGTTTGACTACGAGTTTTAGGTGTAGTGTTGTTGATTGTTTACCACTGATAGTGAGCCATGATAGGTTTTAACGGGCATGGACATAAGGTTTAGGTGCATATGTGGTGCTTGTCCATAGTGAGTCCTGATAGTTTTTAGTATAGACAAGCACCAAGTCAGGATGGAAGAAAAGAACAAGAGATACTTGAATCTGTAAGGTCCAGAGTTACAATATCACTTGTTAAAAGATACTCAGAGATGAAGTCTAACTAGGAAGAGTATACAAAGGTCCATTGGAGCAGAAGGGGCATATGAAGTCATATTTTTAGCAGGTATTATAGGCACTTGTCATAGGGCCTTACACATTTGTGTATCTCTTGCTTTATTACCTTTGGGATGGTTCTTGGTCATCTACACTAAATTTTTTTCATATTCCTCTATTTCGCATGATTTTCACCTCCATTTTTCTATGCAGTAATGTTGGTGTTCGTTATCTTGTAGTGTGGGGTATGTGGATACAGATTGGAATTATCGAACTGTCTGTTGTAGTTTGTGAAGGAGCCGAGGGGGGAATTGAGTTGCCTTCAAGTTTTAGGACCAACTGTGTGGGGTGATGTGGCTAGAGGTTTAGGATTAGCTGTCATATAGGATGTTTCTTTCAAAGGTATTTATTGGAGGGTACTTTTTTTGGGGGGACGAGGAATATGTCTATCGAGCTAAGCATTTTATTTATTGGGTTCTTTACTATAGGTTCATAGTACCATGGGCCATTGAATAGGTGGGTAATAATAGAGAGAAGTAGTGGATTAGACTATGGGGCTACAAGTGGTTAGATATGAAAATTTTTGTAGCTTCCAGATTGCACAAGGCAGGATTTAGGAGTCTATAACAATTTACATTTTTTTTTTTTTTCGGAGGGTGGTAACTGACTCGGTAGGTGTTGTGTACTATGCTGATTTGACTAAAAAACAACTAATTTCATGTACATACGTTTTTTTTGACAATGTGAAGGTGTGTAGTGGCATGGTATGGACCATAACAATGAAAACTCGACAACCATGTAAAAGGTGCCATTCCACATGGCTAATGCAATCATCTAAGTGAACATTCTAGTTGAGAGCGAAGCTGGTTTTGTAGTCGGGAAATACATGGTTACAACAAACCCTCACATTAAGTTTATTCCCAACGGTGGCTATTATGATGTTGTGTGGTCACTGAGTAGAACTAAACACAAAGTGCTACAAGATGTTTCGGGGGGATTTCCATTAAAGATGGGCTAAGAGGAATTTTGGCCGAGTATGGAGAGGCTAAGGGAGAGATCCATTTTTGGAAGGTGGAAGCATCTCAAAATGTCATTGGTTCAAGTGAACATATGGGCATAGGAGGTCTGGTTTCCTATCTTAGAAAAATACCTAAGGTTAGTCTCTTACATAATGGTTGGTTGTGCTTCCATTTTTTTTGTCAAGAGGATGGACAGATAATTTTGATAGAGCCATGGGTGAAGGGAAGGGTGTTCATAATACTTCAAATGTTGAAATCAGGCATTGAATCGATGGCTAACATTCTGAGGCATAAAATATTTTGGTTTAAGCTTCTCGGTTTACCCCTGGAACTATGGAATGAGGTGGTAGTAAAAGATATTTCCAACTATATTAGGAGCTATTATTTTGGGATGGAGGAAACCTTTGTCAGCTCGATAGGAGACTTGCATGGGTCATTGTGGATTTGGATTTGGGGCAAGGGATGTTGGAGGACTTGGTGGTTAACTGGGGTAATTTCCTTGTGAAACTATTAATTGACTATTGGGGACTACCTTTTAGGTGTCTTAATTGCCATGAGATGGGTTATTTACATGTTTTCTATCAATTATTTGGGCTCGCGAAGGGGGGACATGGTGCCTGAGGGGTTGGTGAAGGATTTGACTATACCACTCAAACATCATCAAAGTTTCAAGAGGGACTCTCACGGACAATGTAGAAACCAGAGGATATGAATCAGTGTGGCACCTCACAAGGGAGATTCGACACATCTCACAATTTGGTGTATGATAGTGATAATATCTATAACCATATATCTTATATTGTTAATGATTTCCCGAAACCTCTTGTGGATGGTTATTTGAGTCGTATTTCTATTGTTAAGGGTATGTCCGATATATTGTTGGATGCATCAGTTTCTGTTTGTTTTACCATGCTCCAAATGGATTCTGAAGTGCTCCTTTGATGTTTTATTTGAATATAGCCATAATCCATCTTTGGATTCTTTTGATGTGGGTTGTCATGAATATTTTTTCGCATCTAGACCTATTTCTACTCTGTCTGCTTCCACAGATAAGGAGGTAATGATTAGTATCCATGTAAACCACCCCTCACCATTTCTTGGACTTTTGTTATATGTTGACAATGTATGGAGGGCAGTGGGTTCCAATTTGGAGGGTGAGGTCATGAGAGCTTTTCCCATCCTGCTAGTGAGTAGGTCCAATTTGGCATATGATTTTCCTATTCTCCAAAACATACTGTAAAATATGGTCATTTACTGGTACATATCTATCCATTGAGGTCCACTAGTTCTACCCGTAAGGAGCGTAATACTAGAAATTGTATATTATAGTATATCTCTCCAGACTATGATATGGAAGCCTTACTCCAGGATTTAGAGGATATAGCTTCTTTAGAGATAAAGAGGTCTTTTTTGTTCCTACTCAAAATTTGGGTAAATCCACACAACCGCCTTTTGTTTCACATAGGAAAAAAAATATGTCGAGATACGAGAAAGTATCAGAATGTATTCCCAGGGATTTTTTTCTAACTCCAGATGAGGCTCTTTGTCTTTATGAGACTTTCATAGTGGGGGTTATTTCAAGTTCAGTTTTTAAAATTATTTGGGCCATTAAAGGGGATAAGTATGTTTCAATGGTTCCCCCAAGATCATTTTATCCATAAACATGAGGGGTTTTGGAGCTCAACCGAAAATCATCTTTATTTGTGGTATTGTTCATATGTACCAACCATCTATTATTTTCCTCCAAGAAACATCATTCGAATATGAGAAAACATTGGATTATATGTTACATGTCTATCCTTGTTGGCATGTTTGTGCATCCGATGCCTGTATATCCTGTGGATGGTTGGGGGAAATGTGGGACCATAGATTTGTTGGAGTTAAATTATTTTCATTTTTTTTCAGGCATTATCCTTACTAGTTATATGATGACACCTAGATATAGGATCATATTCTGAAATATTTATGCTCCATATGTTGGTCGAAAAGGATTTTGAGAAAGAGTGGTCAATTCAGGGTTGTTAGGACTCAAATTTTTCCTCATGGATGGGGATATTAATTTTCCGTTCGGGGAGGATCAGGTGTGGGGGGCCAAGGCATGGGAAGATCCCCTCACAACTTCTAACAAAGGGTGGATGGAGGCATTTTCCATTTTTCATGTCATGTCAAATATCTTGGCACCCACATGGAGGAATGGCCAAACAGGGGGGGGGGGGGGATGGGGGGAGTGAATATCCAAAAGGAAATATAGGTTCTTACTAAGTTGAATCTCCTTAATAATCTGAAGGAGATGAATTCTAGTATTATTCCTTGGCACGTGTCAGATCAGCAACCGATTATGATAACTTGGAATGTCATGGGGGAAAGGAGGGCTTACCCATTCAAGTTCAATCCTTAGTGGCTTAAAATGTAGGAATTTAGATCTATGGTTAACAGGATATGGATTATGCCCATCATTCTAACTGCTAGGTCTCTTATGTTTAATTTACATCAGAAACTCAAAAGGCTAAAAGTTTATACTAGGAAATGGATTATTCCGAAGAAAAACGAAGAGTTAATTATATTATTGAGATCCTTAATAATATTGAGAAATTATGTGATACTAATGATACATTATGTTTCTCGGTGGACTATAAAGATAGAATTATCTCTCCAAATGGGCATAGGAGGGAAATTATTCGGTGCATTATTATTTTTTATGTATTGGAAATTGGACCAATGGAGAAGGGACACGTGGAGAAACCAGAGGCTGCCACATGCCCTCTCCCATGGAATTTTATGGACATATATTATTCGAACTAATGTGTAGGTATTAACCTATGGTGGAGGCCTTACATAGGTGGTGGACATCGCTAACTATCAAACTAAAAACTATATTTAGTGGATGACGTTACAACTGGCAGACAAGGATGAATTTCATGGAATAACACCAGGACCAACGAATAGGATGGAAGCATATATATGTTTAAATCCAAAGTTTTGAACCTTGGATATGTTTTGTTGCATTTCGTAACCAAAGTTGGTGTGGGGGTCGGCGTCGAGCCCATGACCACCCTCGTTCCATTCCATCATGTCTCCGTCTCTTCTACTCCATGGAATTTACCCCATAAGGTTCCCACATGTATTTCAAGTTTATATGCGCCATGGTCAGGGGTCCGAAGGGGGTCAGACCTGGGGCCCATCCTCCTCCCATATGCTCAAGAGTGGTGAACAGAGCACTTATCACTAGTGGAAATTCAAACTGTTAAACAAATTTATATGCCACTAATCTTGGATTGGCCAACCTAACTAGTGTTTAGGAGTTAAGTTCTCTTAATGCTAACTTCAATTTTATTAACAGTTAAGAATTTCTTATCTCAATCTATTGGCATGATTAACATGGCAGCAAAGATGGTGGATTCCATTAGATTCTAGGTTTAGTGGAGAAATTGTATGAAAATTTGGTTTTTCCATAACTCAGGCAATTTTTGACCAATTTTGGTTGAGGAAGAATCATTCTTGGTATATTTTGATGTTTTGGAGCCATTGGAGGAGGTTGTAGAGGCAACAGGAGGCTATAAACATTAATTTTGCAAAATTGAAGCTAATACAAAGTCCCATGCCATGGAAGCTGGACAAAGGAGATGTATCCCAGGAGGGGTGAACTCCTTCATCAAAACCATGTGTAGTTGAATTAGTTGTCTTTGTTTGTTCTGTGCTTATATTTTTTTGTTTAGCATTTAGTTTCCATGTTTTTATGTTCATGAAATACACTTATTATCATCAAGTTTGTTGATTTATCAATCATAAGCACATGTATAAACTCTTGTACGAGAAGTAAACCTAAGAATTTTCTTATTAAATATGAAACTCATATTAGCAAAACATTAAGTAACAATCAATTTCAGATGAATTTGGTATTAGAGAAAATGTTATTTTCTTTCTTTTCTTGAGATTGTGCACGAAGGGTTTTAATAGTTGAAATTTTGTAATGCTTACAAGGTTGAAGTTTAGTTATGAGAAGGGAAGCTATTGGTTCTTAGTCCTGAGATTAGGAATGGAGAAAAGAGACTTGAGCGAGCATCATCTTCATCCAAAGTTTGACTCATAGTTTCACTTGAATCATGTGAAGTTCTATCACTAGAAGTTGAGATTGAAGAGGTAAACATTGCACAAGAAGATGAAGTGATTGAAAAGGTACAAGCATCAGAAGTTGAGATTGAATCCTTATCCATTAAGTCAGGTTTTAGAGAGACTCAAGGAAATTCATCAGATGAATATGTCAAGAGAGACTTAAAGGACATTTAGAGAATGGTTAAAATCATGTTTGATGCATTCACTGAAGAAGGAGCAGGAGAAGGTTCTAAGCCTCCACATGGAGAAGGAACTTCAGATGATAAGAAGGATGAAGATAATATTTCTAAAGGCAGTGGAGGGAAGCCACCTCCATCTCCACCGTCCTCATCCTCATCATCTTCATCAACATCATCTTTCACTTCCACTACAAAAACCACCCACACTCATTCAAAAATCCCAAAAGGAAAAACTCGATTACTCTAGTTGGACATCAAGTTTTAACTTCTCATGTACAGTAGTGAAGTAAATGCAGAGAAGTTGGATAATTGGATCCTTCAATTGGAAGTATACTGCAGAATTCAAAATCTACAAGAGGACGACATAAAGATCCAGTTGGATATTTTGAGTCTAGAAGAGGCAACACTAGTTTGGTGGGAGGCAAAGACTCAAGAAGAAATGTGAATCCATGTAAGATATCCATTTCTTAGGTTGAATTAATTTCTTCCATTAAATAAATTTTTATCCATTAACCTATATGAAAAAGGTAATTATTAGTTGGAAAAAATTTAGGTAACCTAAGGGCCAAACAGCTCAAAAGTGCACCCAAGAGTTTAGAAAGAGGGCTTTGTTTTTAGGAGTAAATTTGAATTCCCAAGACACACTATTGAAATACATTTGGGGTTCACATTCCTATTTGAAACATAGTATCCTTATGTTTAACCCAAAAAAATTACATGAAGTACGTGTGCAAGCCATGCATCTTGGAGAAAGGGGAAAGAACATTCAAGAAGAGGGTAGTAAGAAGAAGCCATTCAAGGGTAAGGAAAAAGAGAAGGGAGGAAAATGGAAGGGATAGAAGAATAAAAACATACATAAATAATGGGAGAAAATGACATGCAAACATTGTTCTAAAAAGGGGCATGATGAAGCCCATTGTTGGAAACTACATCCCAAACTAAGGCCAAAGAAACCAAATAACAAGGGGAAACAAAATATGGCTCCCACCACACAACATGATATTTCATTTGATTCAGGAGATGAGACCAAGATCATAGCCATGGTTAAAAATGGAAAGGAAGCCATAGAAAGTATAGTTTCTAAAACAGTCACAACAACACTCCAAATGAAGACACGAGGACAGAATGGTTCCATGGGAGAGAGATTTCAAATCATATAAAGATTGATGCATTGTTTTATAGTGGGTCACAAGAAAACCTGATTTTAGAAGATTTGGTCAAAAATATTAACATTGAAACTATACCACATCATAAACCATACCCTTTGGGTTGGATAGTTAAGAATTTCAATTTACAGGTTACAAGGAAATGCATATTTTGATTTGTTAGTACAGCAAGCTTTGTTGATGAAGTTGAGTTAGATGTGGTTCCACTTGACATTTTCAGGCTTATCTTGGGAAGTCCATATTTGAATGATAGGAAAGTGGTGTTTTATCACTATGAGAATAAATATCATTTTCTTAAGGGTGGTTGGAATATATTATGAGAGCTCATCACAAAAATCTCAATATTTCCTTAGTTAATGCAGGGAAAATGAAGAGCCTAGTTAATGCAAGTAAAAATTTTGTGCTTCTCATGGTTAAGAAAAAGAATGATGTTGACTATGAATCTTTTGAAGGATGTGACGACAAGTTAAAATCTAATTTTTTTGATGTGGTAAGTTAGCATGGTGAGATGTTTCAAGAACCAGGTGGTTTACCTCCCAAGAGGCGAATTCAACATGAGATTTAGCTGCAGGAGGATGTTCCACTTTCAAATGTTGGTATGTATTGCATGTCAATTATAGAGAGTTTGTAACTCAATTCAAAAATTCAAGAATTTTTGAACAAAGGTATTATACACCCATCTACTTCGTAATGTGGTTCACCAATTTTTTTGGTACCAAAGGAGGATGGGACTTGGCCCATGTGCATAGATTTCCGTGCACTCTAAAATCACAATAAGGAATCGCTATGCACTCGCATGCATTGATGATTTACTATATTACTTAAAGTATGCAAATTATTTAACTAAGCTAGACTTATGAAGTGGTTATCATCAAGTTAGAATAACTGAGGGGGACATTTTGAAAATTACATTTAAAACTAGACAACGATTGTTTGAGTGGCTATTTATGCCATTCGGTCTAACAAATTCTCCAGCTACTTTAGTGAGAGTTATGAATGATTTATTAGGACTATTTATAGATAACTTTGAAATTTTTTACTTAGATGATTTTGGCATTCAACAAATCAAGAGACGAACATGTCATGCATGTAAACAAGGTACTTGATGTCTTGAAAAAAGAGAAGTTATTTTTAAAGATGTCAAAGTGTAAGTTTGGCAAGACTTATTTAGTGTATTTGGGACACATTTTTGGAGTAGGTGAGTTGAAGATAGACCCTTCGAAAATAGAGCTCATTATGAATTTGCCCAGGTCCAATACAGTTATAGAGGTAAGAATTTTCCTTGGTGTGGCACAGTATTGGAGGAAATTCATTAATAATTTTTATTCCATTGTAGCTCTGATACATGAATTGAAAAGTTTCAAAAAATTCCTCCTTTGGCGAGTTATGTAGCAAAAATCATTTGATTATTTAAAGAAAAATATAATTTCAGCATCGGTATTGGCTCTTCTAGATCTTAGACAACCATTTGAGATCCAAACAGATGCAAGTGATTATGCCATGGGAGCAGTTCCCATGCAACATGGTAAGCCTATTTCATTTCATTCTGAAAATTTCAATGGAGTTGTGACTAACTATCCCACCTCTAACAAAGAGTTATATGCATTGGTACAAAGTGTAAAATTGGAAGCACTCTTTGATGGGGAAGGAGACCATTATCCATGACGACCATCAGCCATTGTAGTACTTACAATCATAGTCAAACTTGCAGCAGTCAAGACATTTTATATGGATGTGATTTCTACAACAATTTTATTTGATTATCAGCTATAAAAATGGAATCTACGATAAGGTACTTGTGTAATATTTCCAAATGGGAAAAGTAGGAATATAGTGCATAAACATGGAGATAACAGTTTAAATCAATGCATAAATATAAGAGGCCAACATGGAGCATTCTTATTCATTATAAAAACAACAAATATGTACAAAAATAATGCACACACAACATATAACAAGATACCACAAGCCTCCAATAGATAAAACCCTAAAGATAGAGGTGTTTCCACTATATCAAAATGTTGGAGACACTGCTACAACACAGTCATTAAAGCACTGCTACATAAAATGAGTACATAAAATATAAAAGGCTGATATATGCCTCAAAAGATACAATAAGTGAAGATCAAGCCTCTATACAACCTCCAACAAAGAACCTAAGAGGGTCTCCGGGAAAAACACCCAATAATACAATAAGAGTTGCAGCCCTAGTGCTAAAAGTATGCTGCAAAAATAAAACTTGAGAGTTACGGCTGAAGCTGATATGAAAATATGAATGCTATCCTATAATGGATCCTCCGGATGAAAGGTTGGCCTCTTCACTAAAGAAATCACTCCCCAAATCACCCACTACAACTACCCCTGCAACTCCTCCCTAAAATAACGAAGATCCAAAATGATACTACATTGTAGGGGATAAAAACATTGTGGCCTAGTGCCAAATGTATCAATGATGCTCCAGGGAATTCTTTACTAGCCTCCCAAGAGAAAGAAACCTTCCTCCAATGAGATATCACTCAGAAATCACCCAAATCACCCCTCCAAAACTTATGCCCTGCAACACAATACAATATCAACAGGAACTGCATTGTACATTAAGATTGAAGCTTGGGCCTACTACTTGAATTTGGAATGATATTGAAATAATATTCCTTATAGGATCCTCAAGGGTAGAGGTGGGATTCGGACTCAGGAGCACCCTATGCTAAACAACACTACAATCTTAGCTAAACAACTGAAGAAAGCTACAAGTCTAAACAAACCATAAAATCAGAAATATGAAAACATATACATAATGAACTATGTTTTCCATCCTCTTCCTTATATATGTTGTGAGCCTCCTCACCCTTGGCCCCACTCATTTAAGACATTACTTCCATGCAAAAAGTCTCCAACTAAAACTGCGTTGTCCCTCAATGAATGCCACTACTCCATGACAACGTTGTTGATTTGGTCAAAGTTGACCCAGTCCTCATGATCTGTCCCTTGTTCACACATATGGGAGATTTATCCAGATCTTTTGATGCCCTCCATTCACATTTGGAGTGGTTTTATTCCTACTAAGGAGATTTATGGGTCTCCCTACCCTCTTATTCTTCTAACTAAGAAGAAAATTTAGATTTTAATATACTAATTAACTGCATGCTAATTTAGGAATATTAAAATCCTCCCCTCCCAAATGTTGCTTGTCCTCAAGAAACTGTGAGGATAGTGATGCAGGGGCATTAGGCTCAAGAAAATACTTTGTATGTAAATAGACATAGGGGTGGTCTCATGCTTTTGCATTCCTATGTAATTATTCATATTTGAGTGATTTTTAGTTAAATGTGGAGAGAAACTGTAAATGTTCCCAAGAAATTGGAGAACATGAGAGAAGTCAATTAGTTCAGAGAGTGAAGAGTCAGTTTCAGTTTATCTAGGGAATTAGGCTAAATTGAGAAGTCCAAGAGTTTTGTTGAGCTGTCAAAACAACTGAATCAATTCATTAGTAGGTTTTTGTATAAATAAGCCTAAAAGGAATTAAGACTAGGGCTAGAGAGATTTGGAGAGATTAGTGAAGTAGAAGGCCATCAAGTGGTATCAGATCAGGGAAATGATTTCCTGTGAAGGAGAAGAAGTTTACGTACAGAGGAAGAAGAGGTACAATTTTGTGAAAATTTTTGAGCTTGTGATTTTCTTTTATATTGTGAAGGTAGCAAGAGAGGAAGGTGAGACGATTGCAGCAGCCTATAGTAGGAGTTATCAAATGGTTCCACAAGAGCGAACCAGAGAGATGCCAAAAGCTGGAGCTCAGGAGAGAATCTTGGTGAGGTATCTAGTAGCGGGGAGGATTTTATATTGCAGAGGTTTTGTTGCAACTCACAGAGGACAATTTTGTAGAGGATGCAGGTGAGAATTGTTCAGGAGATGTTGCAACACGAAGATCACAAGGAGCAGCTCCACAGATGATGGGGGTAGAACTGTTGACAGTTAAAGAAGACATATGACCAGGAGGTCATAAATTCTTGTGCCTCGGGAGTCTGATTCAGGGGCATCTGAGTAGATTAAAATTTAGGTTCAAATCTGAAGCTAAAAAAGCTGGGTATGTGAACAGTCATGTAAATTTGGGAAAAATCTGTTTGAACCAATACTAAATTTTTGTAACTGACTAAGTGAAACAATCTGCCATGTGGGTGTTTGAGAAGATGAAGGGTTGTTTGATACTGTGGATCTCAGCTGATTCACAAAACTTTGTAACATCTATATAAATGAAAATCTACATGTTCATGAGGACAAAGCGAGCGGTTGCAATGTAATAGCAGAGGGATTTCTCTCTAAGGATGAAATGCCTTAGTTTTGTAATTGGTTCTGTATATAATTGGAATGTGTGGATTTCTGTGTATCTCTGTATTCGAAGTTTTTTGTTTATGATTAGATTCTGAGTTAATGTCGTGTTATTTTATGGGATTCGTGTTATGAATTGTTTTAATCGACCATCGATCACTCTGAGGATTGATGACGGTCCAAGCATAATATAACATCATGTGTATGAGTTAGACGATGGCGGGGTAATTGGGTTTTGAAATAAACTCAATCATTTTTTTTGAACAGTGGTTCTGAATACCATTAGGAAAGTTGAATTGATTCTCAATTGCAGGGTCGAAGAGGTGATAAGGAGGTGCCATGCATTAATATCCCCGTTAACTAGTCAAAGAACTTGAAGGCACGAAAGGAACTGCAGTTAATAAAATTGGAGAAGCGAGGTCCATATGGAATTACGAATATGATTGAGACATGGGGTTTTAAAGTGCATAAAGGATTGGAGAAAAGAAACTCTATTTCTTGTTGAATTCGGTTAGTTGATGGGGATATTTGTTTAAATATTAGGCAGTGATATAAACCTGAGTGTATTAAGATTTCAGCGGAGCTGAATTTAAATTTGAACCTGGGGAAATACGTATTAGACACGGCTGAATTCAAAGAAATGCAGTCAAGTGGTTTTTGGTGTGAACCACCAGTTTCGCATAGCCTCAATATTTGTATGCAGACGTTAAACCAACAAAGAGGTAAGTGTTAGTTGCCATGGGACCAAAAATTTGTGTGTCGTGATTTATATTTTGCTAGTGGTTGATTTTAAATCAAGGTCGATATTTCATACGAAGTGTGGAACAATTATGTGGTTAATATGTGTATGAATTATGAGACCAATTACATTTTATTGTTTATTTTCATCATAAGATAGAGATGGGATATGTGCTCCCAATACATGTGTATATTGTATATGGACATCAGATTGGCGAAGTGGAAGAAGAGTGGGCCCATAACCCACAGGTCCCAAGATCGAGGATCGAATCGAAGTACCAGTTTTTTGAATCTGCAATTTGATATAGTTTGAGTTTGCAAGTTCATTTCGAAAAAAGGAAAGGCGAACCTGCTTATAGTGGGTTTCGCTCGCCATCAAGTAGTATCAGAGCTTGAATATTAATTTTTGAAATGCATATGTACTTAAGAAGTGAAGAAATATTTTTAACAGAGATTGCAGATAAACATACAGTGAAGGTATTCAGGTTGCAGAATTTGAAGTTGAAGGCAAAAGAGTCTTGAAGATTGCCAGTTATGTTTTGAAAGATGTGAACATAGGTATGAAGTGATGAAAAAGTGATCATATTGAAATCTGACAGGACTGTGTGCAGTGCAGTAGAGCATTGGAAAAAAATTGCAAAAACAATTACAAGTGAATGTTGAACAAACCTTGAAGGTGAGGTATTTTTTATTCTGTTTGAAGAATTTGTTTGCAGCATACAGAGATGCAGTGCATGTGAGAGGGATAGAAATATCATTAAGGGATCTCGGGAGGTGAGTTTATAAGCCTTATTTGACTATGGTTTGAAGATATTGTTTGTAGAATTCAGGTTGCAAGCAGTTGTGGAATAAATCTCAGCAAGGGCAGATCACAACTTTGAGAGCAGTGATAAAAGAATCCAGCAGAGGATTTTGAAGTGAAGAAGAAAGTGTGGCAGAACCTGGAGGATTAACAATTGAGGTTGGATGAAGGAAGAATAGATGTGTTCTTAAGAAAAGTTGCAGAGTGAAGCTTAGAGAGAGCAGAAGAGAGTGCTTAGAAGGTTCCAACAGAAGGGGACCAGTACTTGCCAAAAGCCAGATCTGGAGGAAAGTATTGGTGAGGTAAGTTGCAGCAAGAGAGCTTGTTGTTGTAGAGGCTTAGTGAAGCTTGTGAGTGAAGAACTCATGGAGGATAAAATGACTACTGATAGTCATAGCAGAGATTGCATAGGTTCTAAGAGAGGCCACAGCAGAAGAGTGAGGGAAGATGCCAAGGAAAATGGCATGAGGAAGAAACTCACTAATGAAGAATATTGGAAAGAGGTAGCTGAGATCAAAGAACAGTTTGAAAAACTGAAGATGATGATAGAGATGATAAAGGAAATCCAGAGAGTTGGTTGGCTTATGAAGAAGAGAGTGAAGTGGCAGAGGCTATAGGTGAAGAGAGAGTAATTGATCAATGCTCAATAGAAAGAGAAATTACTCAGAGTGGTTGAGTATTTGGAAAACGAGTTGAAGACTGGAACTTCAAGGGATGCCAAGGGGTCAAAGGACTTTACATCTGAAAAATTTTGTATGTTTGCAGAAGGAACATTTGGAGGAGAACAAATTGTTGATGTTGTCACTAAGGAGGAAAATGAAACAGCCAAATATTTTGAAAATGTCCATGCACAGTTGGAGAAAAGTTTTTCTTTCCAATACATTGGAAGCAGAGGAAGTCTAAATTGTGATGATGGCTAGAAGTTGGAAATTGAGCAGGAAATAGGATAGCTTGAAGAAATTGAAGAAAGGACCATTGAAGAATTTCTGAGTTGCATAGAAGACTTGGAACAACAGAAGGATTTGATGATCAAATCATCAAATGAGACCATGGGGTCTTATGGTTTTAAAACTGACAAGTTTTGTGTGAATGTAGGTATTGAAAAGGATAGCTCATGTAATGAAACTGTATTCAGTGAAGCTGAAAGTTGCCAAGTAAAGTATGATGAGTATCTTTCAGATGAAGAGCAGATTGAATTGTTGTAGCAAAAGGAATTCATAAATTCCTTGTTTTGTGAAGGAAATTTTTTCAATGGAGTTGTGTTTGATGATGATGAATTTGTTATTAATGATGATAATGACAAATTTCTTTTTTTAAATGGCCAATTGAAAAGTGATGGACAGGAAATTGAAGTTATTAAAAAGATGGAAGATCATAATTCTGTTCTGATGAAAGATGAAGAGGTAGTGACAGTAGGAAACTCGACTTGTGATAATGAGGAAGATAGTGAAGACTGTATAATTGTTTTCTCAAATGAGATGACAGATTTGTGGCATGAGTTAAGTGTCCTGGAGTAGAGGATAGAAAGACAGAGGATAAATGTTCAGATTCTAAAGGTAGAATTGAATGAGAATGAGAAGGTTCATTTTAGTGAACCAGAGCAGAGAGACATCCTTGAAGAGGATGGTGTAGAGGAGAGACTAGCTGATAGTCTTGAAATTTTTTTGAAGGATTGGAATCAACATACTGATGTGCTGATGACAGAGCAGCAAAATGAAGTGTTGCTGGAGGAAATGACAGAGCAACAATTTACAATGTTGCCAGAAGAAGAGGAAGAGACACAAAGATTCTATAACTTTGATGTTTGTCTTATGATTGCAGGTACTGATGGAAGGACTAAAGGATGTTTGGTCTAGGGGAAGAAAATAGATGATGACAGTGACTAGAAATTTAAATACCAGTCTGAAATTTTGCTGAAGTCAGAGAATGAATAAATTGTCATGGGTGACAATCCGGAAGATTTTTTCTATTGTAGAAGACAAGAGGGTATGGATGATTGGGTGGCAGTAAGCGTAGGAGTAAGAGCTAACATAAGAGCTCAGAAAGTGAAAGCAAGAGTTCAGCAAGTAGGAACTCAGCAGGAAGAAGCAGAGGTAAGAATTCAGCATTCAAGAGGAAGCAGTATCCAGCAGTCAGAAGACATATTAGATGAAGAAATTGCATTGATAAGAAGACTGATGGTGAGAGTGTCTAAGAATAAGACAACAACGAGAAAACAGAGAAACAACATCAACAAGAAGAAGACAGTCACAGACTGTGAAGGCATAGCAAGTGGAGCAAGACAGAACAAAATATGGAAGCCTAGAGGAGTGCAAAAGAGGAACATTACAGTAGACGATCAGTTACAGAACAAAGTGTGGGATCTAGGAAGATAGGAACTAAAGACACATGATCAGGAGATCATCAATCATTTGAACCTTGGGAGTCTGATGCAGGGGCATTAGGCCCAAGAAAATACTTTGTATATAAATAGACATAGGGGGGGTCTCATGTTTTTGCATTCCTATGTAATTATTCATATTTGAGTGACTTTTAGTTAAATGTGGAGAGAAACCATAAATGTTCCCAAGCAATTGGAGAAAATGAGAGAAGTCGATTAGTTCAGAGAGTGAAGAGTCAGTTTCAATTTATCTAGGGAATTAGGCTAAATTGAGAAGTCCAAGAGTTTTGTTGAGTTGTCAAAACAACTAAATCGATTCATTAGTAGGCTTTTGTATAAATAAGACTGAAAGGCATTAAGACCAAGGCTAGAGAGATCTGCAGAGATTAGTGAAGTAGAAGGCCATCAAGTGGTATCAGAGCAGGGAAATGATTTCCTGCGAAGGAGAAGAAGTTTGCGTACAGAGGAATAAAGGTACATTTTTGTGAAAATTTATGATCTTGTGATTTTCTTTTATATTATGAAGGTAGCAGCAGAGGAAGGTGAGAATATTGCAACAGCCTAGAGCAGGAGTGCTCAAATGGTTCCACAGGAGCGAACCAGAGAGATGCCAAAATCCAGATCTTAGGATAGAAGCTTTGTGAGGTATCTGGTAGCGGGGAGGACTTTCTATTGCAGAGGTTTTCTTGCAGCTCACAGAGGAAAATTCCACAAAGGATGCGGGTGAAAATTTTTCAGGAGATGTTGCTAGAGGAAGATCACAAGGAGTAGCTCCATAGATGACGAGAGTAGAACTGCTGACAGTTAAAGAAGACATATGACCAGGGGGTCATAAATTCTTGTGCCCCAGGAGTCTGATGCAGGGGCATCCGAGTATATTCGAATTTAGGTTCGAATCTGAAGCTGAAAGATCTGGGTATGCGAACAATCATGTAAATTTGGGAAAAATCTGTTTGAACTGATACTGAATTTTTGTAACCGACTGAGTGAAACGATCTGCCATGTGGGAGTTTGAGAAGATGAAGGGTTGTTTGAGACTGTGGATCTCAGCTGATTCATGAACCTTTGTAACATCTATATAAATGAAAATCTGCATGTGCGTGAGGACAGAGCAAGTGGTTGCAATGTAATAGTAGAGGGATTTCTGTCTAAGGCTGAAATGCCTTAGTTTTGTAATCGGTTCTATATATAATTGGAATGTGTGGATTTCTGTGTATCTATGTATTCAAAGTTGTTTGTTTAAGATTACATTCTGAGTTAATGTCATGTTATTTTATGGGATTCGTGTTATGAATTGTTTTAATTGACCATCAATCACTCTGAGGATCGATGGCAGTCCAACCATAATATAACGTCATGTGTATGAGTTAGACAATGGCAAGGTAATTGGGTTTTGAAATAAACTCAGTCATTTATTTTGAATAGTGGTTTTGAATACCATTGGGATAGTTGAATCGATTCTCAATTACAGGGTCGAAGAGGTGATAAGGAGGTGTTGTGCATTAATATCCCTATTAACTAGTCAAAGAACTTGAAGGCATGAAAGGAATTGTAGTTAATAAAATGGGAGAAGCGAGGTTGATATGGAATTACGAATATGATTGAGACATTGGGTTTTAAAGTGCAGAAAGGATTGGAGAAAATAAACTCTGTTTCTTGTTGAATTCAGTTAGTTGATGGGGATATTTGTTTAAAGATTAGGCAGTGATATAAAATTGAGCATATTTAGATTACAACAGAGCTGAATTTAAATTTGAACCTGGGGAAATCCATATTAAATGCAGTCGAATTCAAAGAACTACAGTCGAGTGGTTTTTGGTGCGAACCACCGGTTTCGCACAACCTCAAGATTGGTATGCAGGCATTAAACTAGCAAAGAGGTAAGTGTTAGTTGCCATGGGACCCAAAATTTGTGTGTGGTGATTTATATTTTGTTGGTGGTTGATTTCAAATCAAGGTCGATATTTCATATGAAGTGTGGAATGATTATGTGGTCGATATATCTATGAATTATGAGAGCAATTACACTTTATTGTTGATTTGCATCGTAAGATAGAGATGGGCTATGTGCTCCCAATACATGTGTATATTGTATGTGGGCATAAAATTGGCGAAGTGGAAGAAGAGTGGGCCCATAACCCATAGGTCCCAAGATCGAGGATCGAATTGAAGTATCAGTTTTATGAGTCTGCAATTTGATACAGTTTGCGTTTGCAGGTTCATTTTGAAAAAAGGAAAGGCGAACCTGCTTGTAGTGGGTTTCGCTCGCCATCAGATAGATTTGAAAAATGTAGGGAACCTTCATTCCTGTGTGAAGCTCCAATCTCCAAGCTATCATCCATATAAAATGAATCACCCTCTAGAATGGTAATTCATAGAAAAAATTCTCCCAAATGTGCATGGGAGGTTCCTCCCAAAGAATCAAGTAAATCATATGGATCACTTCATAAAGAAACAAGTGATATAATGTAGCAACCATATAATGTCCCATGCTCCTCCTGAAGCATCAAGAAGTGTGGGAAGTTTCATTTCCCATGGACACATCCAACCAATGTGTCATCCCTCCAATCATGTTCCCAACAATAATAATTACATCATCAAAATATGGGATCACAATCAAAGTCATGCTAGCTTCCATGTGTACTAATGGAGAAAGAAAATGGTCCCTCAAGTGCAACCAACACATTTTTACTCCTAACTGCATCAGAATATGGCATGATGAGTGGTTTCCCAACCACTTTTTTTTTGCCCCAATATTCTCATATTCTTGGAGAAGGTGTATGATGTATGGTGAAAATTGAACATACCCTGCATAAGATATCATCTCCCCGAGATCTCCTAAGGAGTGGCCATCAATACTGCTTATGGTCTCAAGTAGACCATGAAGTCTAGAAGAAAGAGTGACCCATCTTGGAGAAATTCCCTACACATGAATGGTAAGGAAATGAAAATACATAGTGATTGAATTATGATGTACATAAATAACATCTTTACCATGTACCTGGTTCAAGCTAGTAAGGTGGCTCATATATGATCCTCCTCTCACTCCCAATGAGATAGGAAGTGGTTGTGATAATTCTACCAAAGAGTTATGTCTCTCCTCGTCCTCCAAACAATCCACATCTCCTCATATGGTGGTGGATCTCCTCTTCGAAGCCTTCCCAAATGAATCCATCCAGGATAGTACAGTATTCTCTTATAAAACCACTAGGTTTGGGGAGAAAACCCTCATATGTTGCATCTAGTAGTTTATCCTTGAGCTCAGAAGCTCCAGTAAAGAATATCCTAGTATGAAAATATATGGCCCCATCTCTCACTGCATATATCTCATCAGATAACTAGCCATCAAGCACTGTGCATGAAAAGAGATCCTTGGAGTATTACACTAACAACCAGGATCTCCAATAAGGGTCAATATTAAATAATGACAATATTGTTGATCTATCATGTGAAGCACCTGTCATGTTGTTGCTCTCTTCTTTGACATCTCCCATGCCAAATTCATAAACCATAATTTTGCAATCTTTCCTTTGTTGCTCCTCTTGCAACAACTCATGCTCTGGTGAAGGTTGAAGTTTTTGGAGGCTATCCTTCCTTGAAAACCTATCACCCATGAAAAATTTTCCAAGTTTTTCCAATGTAAGCATGAGTGGCCACCAATCTCTACCAAATATGGAAGATTCCTCCCAATGTGGAAATATCTTCTGATTCTCCAAAGCCATGCAGTGGTCTCCTTGCACCATGATGGTGCCATCCATCCCTGAAACATCTTCTCTCAGCACAAGATGTTTGGTGAGAGTGGGTAATACTGATATTGGGAGAATATCTCCCTCCTTGATCCTACCCCAGACTCTCTGCATTATGTCAAGTTCTCCCAAGGTTTTTACCTCTCTGGGATCTATGAGAGGAGCAATCAGATGTGAAGCATATCTCATCATCTCCTGATATGGGGGTCTCATAGGTGGAATGTGTTTGGTCAATTTAGTGTGTCCTAAATTGCTGCATTTAATTTTTCAATCCGGGATTCGTAAGTTGATGAAGTGCGGCACACTATATGTGCAAGATAACCTATTTCTTAACTTTTTGTCATTTTTGGTTTTCTAAGATGAAATGGAAATTCTAAAATGAAAACAAGTGTGGTTATGTTTGTTCAAGGAAATGATATCCTCTATAATGATTTACCAACTTGAAACTTAAAAAGGAATTTGAAAATTACAATGACAAAACTTGAAAGGAAATGAAAATGTTCTGCTGAAATGAAAAGATGCTGCTAGTCTAATGAATCAAAACAGTGAAATAGTGAGCATGAAACCAAACTATTCTTGCTGCTTTCTAAACACAAAATAAATTATGCTGAAAGAAATCCAAAATTTGCAATAAAGTAAATCTAAATCAATTTACATCAACTTGTCTTCTGATCCCTCATCATTAGTTCAGCTATGATTTTCGGAAGTAACCATAAAAAACTTGAGTAACTGATATCTAACTTGCAGAAAGTAAACTAATATCAAACCATACATTCATAATTCAATCCCTCACCATCAGTCCAGTTGTGGCTTTCGGAGGCAACTGAAGATGTCATGCACAATTTAATATATCTAAATTTGCAAAAAGGAAACTAATACCAAGCTACACATTTCATAATACAATCCCTCACTATCAGTCCAGCTGTGGCTTTCGGAGGCAACTGAAGATGTTATGAGCAGTTTAATATATCTAAATTTGTATAAAGGAAACTAATACCAAACTACACATTTCATAATACAATCCCTCACCATCAGTCCAGCTGTGGCTTTCGGAGGCAACTGAAGATGTTATGAGTAGTTTAATATATCTAAATTTAACTACTGAAGCAAATGAGAAAAACTGAATTAAACAAACCAGTACCGAAATTAAACAGAAACTAAGAAAAATAAATTAGTAGCAGAACAATGTTAATTCCATGTCATTAGTCAAAAAGCTATGAAAATGCCCGGGCTGCCTATCTATAACCTGAAACAAGAACACTGATCCGTGATTAATAACATAAAACATGAAAGAAATAAGTGAAATGGAAAGCATGCAAGATTATAAATAGAAATGAAGCATATGTATCATGAAAATGCAATGTATAAACATGTGAATGGATTATGGTACAATGAGCTTTAAAGAAATGAAATAAGAACTATACAATAATGCACATAACCTCAGCTGAGCAGGGGCCCTCTACACCAGCCTTGGCAACAATCTTCAAGTACGAATTAAGTTGGAAAACAGAGTCTTCTTATATTAAAATGCAGTCATAACAGTAAGGTGGTATTACGGCACTAAGGCAGCGTAATTACATTACAGAGCAGACTAATAAAAGATAACAGAGACTAACATCGACTAACTCTATATGTGTATGCAAACGCATTATATATAACAAAAGAAATATAACTGTCTCCTAAAGTTTATGCTGGTGGAGAACACGTAGACCATTACGTCCACGGATCTAGGATCATGGCCGTATTGCAAAGTAAATCTATGAGGAGTGGATGCTTGAATTCAGCTATGGAGCCATGTACAGATGTCGACTTGTCCTCCGCAAGCTCAGAAACGGCCATATGAACCTTCACGTGACACGAAACAGAGTCCTGTCACCGTGAGACTCCATGGTTGACTTCCATGTGGACGCCTTTGACCGCGGCTTCTTTAGATGAGTTTGCTCGAGCCAATAGGACACGAACCATGTCCACATCATTTATGACCTGCCCATGTGGCTCGTTTTTCCTGTAGACACCTGTAACATAGAGTTTCACAAAATGGCTGCGGAAAGTTGCAGCAGCTGCGGAAAGTGGCAAGATTCCGCAGCTAAATGAACAAAATCTAAATCAAACAACAGACACAAAAATATAGTTAAAAACCATGTTAGATGCTCTTTTGCAATTAACATACAATGATATTGACAACTTGGGAGGTTCAGGTTAGTGAAAAAGGTATAGAAAAGTGTATGGAAAAGATGCAGAATTGAGACTCAACATACCCCCACTGTGAAGGTGTTGCATGTCCTCATGCAACCAAAATTTTGATATTCCTTCCTTAGTTCATGTGCCTTGACACTTCAGCCAGCACGTCTAATCCTCTCCTCCTCTTCCTTGGTGCTGCCAACATTCTGGGTTTCTTCATTAAGCACCTAAATTTGATATTAACCAATGCTCTGCTTAACTTCTGGCATTTCCTTTTCAATTTCTTGTTCTTCTTCTGCCATATTCCCAGATGTAGCATGGTATTATCATGAATGATTTTGTCCAATTTACTTTGTTCCTTCAATGTCTCATTTTCATTTTTGATGTGTCTATTTAAAATCTCTAGCTCAAAGACTTCCTGTTTCAGTGATTGGACTAAATCATCTTGTACTGTGTGAGGCTGAATGGACGAAGTACTAGGACCTGTAGCTGCTTTTTCTAAAGATTCTATATAATCATATACTTCTTGCTGCTTGGGGTCTATATCAGGTGTCATTTTTATTGGGTTGTCCCCAAAATGCCGTGAAGGAGAGTTATCTTCAAAATCTGGCTGAGAAGGGCTCACATCAACATCTTGCTGAGAATGGGATGGACTATGGTCAATGTCTGACTGAGAATGAAATGAACCAGGTTCACTAACTGACTGAGATGGACTATGGTCAGCTGGGGACTGTTCAGATGTTTCCTCTCCTAAATCAATGAAATGAGGACCCTTCATTTGTGTTTTCCTCAATTTCCCCTTAAGTCTGCTGCTTCTTCTCACACGCTGTGGTACACTATCCTTTTGTTTTTGTTTTCCTTTCTCTGTCTTCTTGGCCATAGATGATTGTTTTTGAAGATAAACTAATCTTTCAAATAACACTTGATGATCTTCTTCTTCAGAAGAAGGGGTTTTATGTATAGCCTCAATAGTTTTTCTCTCTTTTGGTGTTATTGGCTTCTTACCCTTGATTTCTTTCTTCTTCCTCTTTGACAGTCTCTCTTCCCTATCAGTTTTTTCAATTGTAGTAGTAGGAGTATTTTGAATTTCATCAATTGTTCTTTTTCTCCTACTTCTTCTTGCTGTGCTACCTTCAGGAATTTCTTGAGTAGGAGTAATTTGAGTTTCATCATTTATTCTTTTTCTTCTACTCCTTCTTGTTGTACTACCTTCAGGAATTTCCTGAGGTTCCTCAAAGAAATTTCTAACCAAAAATTGTTCCCATGTGTCTTTCTTTTCCTTTAACTCCTTTTCAATCAAAATTTTTACAAGGCCATGGTGATATAGATGGGGTTCTACATCTCCTAAATGCTTCTGAACAGTCACGGACATTTTCTTCAAACTATTGAATAGAAAATATGGGAGATTGAGAGTTTGATTATCTAGAAAATTCATCAATAACCTGGTATGGTACATATACATGGACCCAAAACGGCCTTCACATGTAATGAATTTCTGAACAACTAGCAGTAAAGTAGCCCATTCCTCTTTCAATGCATGCACAAGAATTCCTCTTTTAAAAACAATTATGTCCATACCTTGGTTTCGTAAGATTGTTCTCCATGCTTCATCACTGATGCTTTTATTTTTAAACCAACGCTCACCCTCCTGAAGAAGTTCCGTGGCTGTTGCTATAGATGCTTCATTGACCGCAAACTTAAGGTCTCCAATCTCTGCTTCCAAGCCATTAAACGACCTTGCAAATGCCTTCGTCACTTCTTTATGATAACCTCTGAATTTCTGGATAAACCGCAGCCAATTTGCTTTCTTCAATATATCCCTTACTTGCGGATATCCCTCCATAAACTTAGGTCCTTCCGGTTCTGCTCTTAGCAATTTACCCATTTTCTTTCTGCTCTTCACAAATTTGCCTGCGTGAGGGTTTAATGGAAACAGAACGGTTGAATGCACAGAGATGAGCACAATGAATGTGGGTAAATGTCAGAGAGTGGGTATACAGATTATAACGTAATAGAGAGCGGAATGGAGTGAACAGAACAGAGAGGGGTTTTCGTGAGCACAACAGAGAGCACGACAGAGAGATTAACAGAGTATAACACATCCGGCAGCGTTTTGAATTTTGGTGGCTGCACAATAAATATGAGCATGTTTCAACAACGGTTATGGATTTATGCGGCTGTAAGAGTCCGTGGTCAAATCAAATACGTCTCATTGTCACCGGTGGAATATTGGAACATGAGTGAAGATCGGGGGTTTTAATGATGGAACCGTTTGAGAATGAATGCGAGAGGATGATATGGAGATCGTGAAAGGTTACAGAATTGTCAATATAATCATTGCACATAATGGATAGAGCTCATGGTTCAGAACTATATAAAAATGTGTTTTTCAATGCTATTTGAAATAAATTTTATTCATACCTTTGGAATCTTTGCCTTTTCCCTTGGTCTTCAACTAATTGCTCTTCATTTGTGTCTTGAATGCTCCAGGTCTTCATTTTTGATCCTCTCACCTGCATTTTATTTCATGATTATGGAAATAACATTTGGCTGTACATTCTTTTGAAAACATAGTTGTAGCTGCGGAATCTGCTTCTGGCTGCGGAAACTGGAGTCAGCTGCGGAAACAGATGTCAGCTGCGGAAACTGACACAGCTATTATTTGGATGAATGGAGATGAACAGATGACAAATGACCAGATGGAAATGGTCATGAAAAAGAATTTTATTGATGAAATGGAATGAAATGGATAAAATGAAGTGGAATGGAGTGAAATGAAGTGAAATGAAATGGAATGAAGTGGAATGGAATGGAGTGAATGGTCACAAAACTTGTGAAATGAAAGAGAGATTTTTTTTTTTGGAAAATATAGAGTGTCAGGTGTTCCTGATTTTCACCCTATATTTTCTGTATAAGAATGCCAATCAGTGATTGGTTTTCAAGCTTATACAATTTTTTTTTATTTTTTATTTTTTAAAACTGAAAATAACAAAAGCTAGGTTGGTAGAGAAGAAGAATTCTTCTGTACCAGCCTGATTGCAGAATTCTCTTGAAACACTTTGAAAAAATCCTCTTTTGAGAGTGGCTTATGATAAACTTTCAATCTATGGCCATTCACAATAAGAGGAGTTTGAAACTCATCAATGGTCTTGATTCTTACTGCTCCATTGCTAAAGATCTTGTCAATCTCATATGGCCCAAGCCAATGAGTCTAAAATTTTCCTTGGAAATCTTTAAACTTGGAATCAAATAACAATGCCCAATCTCCTTCTTGAAACTTCTTCTCTTTGATGTACTTGTCATGCCATTTAGCTCTTTGATATTGAACTAGATCAGTTCTTAAAATTGCTTCTTGTCTGATCTCATCTAGCTCATTCAACTGCTCCATTCTATGCTTTTGGGCTTCCGATAAGTCCATCCCCAACTGAACTGCTATCTTGAAGGTCTTGACTTGGAACTCAATGGGGAGCAAGACTTCTTTCCCATAAACAAGTTCATAGGGAGAATGTCCCGTTGTATTTCTCCATGTAGTTCTGTAGGCCCATAAGGCTTCTGGAAGCCTTTCTGCCCAATCTCTTCTATGTAGATGAACAGTTTTGGTGATGATACTTTCAAGAACTTTGTTTGTGGACTCCACTTGACCATTTGCTTGTGGATGGTAAGGAGTATATCTTCTGTGCTTGATTTTGTATTCTTCCATCAATTTCTCCACCAAATTGGATGTGAATTGGCTTCCCTGATCTGTCACAATTTCTCTTGGAACACCAAAGCGAGTAAAAATATCCTCATAAAGAAAATGAACAACTGAATTTTCAGTAGCAGATACTAATGCTTTGGCTTCTACCCATTTAGTAACATAATCAATACAAACCAATATATACTTATTTTTCTTAGATGGTGGATTAATAGGTCCAATGAAATCTAAAGCCCATTTTTCAAAGGGTTCAATGAGTACCTGTGGTTGCAATGGCATTTCACTTGAAAGGGTAGGTTTCCCTACTCTTTGGCAGCTGTCACACCTTTTGACATATTGTTTTGCATCTTTGAAGAGGGAAGGCCAATAATATCCTAAAGAAAGGATTTTATAGGCCGTCCTTTTGTCCGCAAAGTGTCCGTCGCATGGTTCATCATGACATGCCTTAAGAATATCAGGTATTTCATCTTCCCTGACACATCTTCTGATCACAAGATCTGGCCCTGTTTTAAACAATTCGTTAGAAATCCATGAATATTTTGAACTCTCCTGAATAATTTTTCTTTTTTCACTTGGAAATAAATGTGGAGGCAGTTTCCCTGTAACCAAATAGTTAGCAATATCTGCATACCAAGGAGTCTTAATAGTTACCGCAAACAAGTATTCATCAGGAAACTTATCCTCTACAGGAGAATCTTCTTTAGTATTCTGAATCCTAGACAAGAAATCAGCTACTGTATTTTGTTTCCCTGGTCTATCCAACACAGTAATATTGAATTCTTGTAAAAGTAAGAGCCATCTTGTCACTCTGCCATTAGTAACAAGTTTGTTCATTAAATATCTAATTGCAGAATGGTCAGTATGAATAAAAGTTTCATAGCCTGTTATGTAATGTCTAAACTTATTAATTGCATGAACAACAGCTAAAAACTCTTTTTCAGTCACAGTATAATTCAACTCTGTGGGAGTCAAATTTTTACCGGTATAATAAATGGCATAAGGAACTAAATATTTTTGACCCAACACAGCTCCTAGAGCTGTATCTGAAGCATCCGTAGAAATATGGAAAGGGAGTTTCCAATTTGGTCCTCTCAATATAGGTGCTTCAGATATTCTTGTTTTCAAAGTTTCAAAATCTGATTGACAATCAGGATCCCATTTAAATTCACAGTCTTTTGTAAGCAATTTGAAGAGTGGAGATGCAATTTTAGTGAAGTTTTCTATAAATCTTCTATAGTAACCGGTAAATCCTAGAAAACTTCTAACATCTCTTTGACAATTTGGAATAGGCAACTTGGAGATGACTTCAACTTTTGATCTATCAACCTTAATCCCATCTCCTGAAATATGATGTCCTAAAACAATTCCTTCAGTAAACATCATAAAGCATTTTTCATGGCTTAATGAAAGGTTTGTTTCTTTACATCTTATGAGAACTTTTTCCAAATTTTCTAATGCCTCTTCAAATGAATTACCATAAACCGTAAAATCATCCATATAAACCTCTACACAATCATGGATTAGATCAGAAAAAATTCCTAGTACTGCTCTTTGGAATGTTGCAGGTGCATTACATAACCCAAAAGGAAGCACTCGATAGGCAAAATTTCCTCATGGACAAGTAAATGTGGTCTTATCTTGATCTTCAGGTGCTACCTGAATTTGATTATAGCCACTAAAACCATCCAAAAATGAAAAGTACTTTTTGCCTGCTAATGTATCTAATACCTGATCAATAAAGGGCAAAGGAAAGTGATCCTTTAAAGTTGCTTTGTTCAATTCCCTGTAATCAATGCATACCCTCCATTTACCATTCTTTTTAGGTACTATAACCAAAGGAGAAACCCATCTGCTATCTGAAATTGGATAAATGAAGTTTACATTGAGAAGTTTTTGGAGCTCTTCTTTCACTATCTCCCTAAGATTTGGATTCATCCTTCTTTGAGGTTGTCTGATTGGTCTACTGTTTTCCTCAATATAGATATGATGGATGCAAGTCTTAGGATCAATACCCTTCATGTCAGTATACTCCCATGCAAATGCAGTAGAATGTTTTTGCAAGATTTTGGTTAGTTCTTCTTGTTGTGACTCTTCCAAATGTTTATTGATATTCAGTGTTTTTCCTGGAAAAATCTCAATGGTAGAACTACCAAACTCTTCCATAGAGTAAAGAGACATTTGTATTGATGATAAATATTCTATGTCAGATTCCAACTGAAATTGTGTGGGGTCATATTCTGAAGATGTCTCAAAATTTTCTAATGTGTTCAGAATTTGACTATCCTCACCGATTTCAGAAATGGTAAAGACAGGTTGTATAGTGTCCTCATCATCAACCCATTCATTGTCTCCTACTTCTGTGATTGCTCTTGCTGGAGGATAAAAATTGAATTTCTTTGTCGAATTACCATTAGAAATGTACATGTCTCCAGATCTACAACTAATAAAAGCATCAGCTATGGCTAGCCAAGGTCTTCCTAAGATAAGTGGGTGTCCTCCTAGATTACTCTTGGGAGTCAAAATCATAAAATCTACCGGATATTCCCAAGAATCTAAGGAGACTGAAATATCTTCTAATACACCATCTGGTTTAATAATGGATCGATCTGCAAGTTGCAGTAAAGTAGGTGTAAAAAGAAGGTTAGGAAGTTTTAGCTGGTCCATAGTTTGTCTACTCATAATGTTTATAGCAGCCCCTAAGTCAATCAATGTGTTTGGAATTTCTATCCCGTTTATATGTGTCTTGACAATTGGACTTCTTGGATCTACATACTTCTGCATGGTAATTTTTCCCATCATAATATCTGCAATTTTTCCTACCAGGTGGATTCTTCTTGTGTCTTTTAGTTTCCTTCCTAGTCTTTTGAAACTCAACTCCTTTATTGTTTTTTCTAGAATAGGAATCTCTCGAATGGCTTGTAGCAAGGGAATATTGATACAAACATTCTTCAATTCATCTAGAAAGTCATAGTTAGGCAACAAGATTTTTTTTTCCACCCCCTTGTCAATTTGTAGTCTTTCAGGAAAAGGAGGTGTAGATGAAGATGCAGGTTGCTCAACTATAGGAGTTGTGGGTGTTAACTTTTCTTTTTCTTTTTTCATGCTTGGATTTTGAAGAGATGCTTCCTCAGAACCCTTATTGACTTGAAGAGAATCCTCCTCAGAGGTATCTTGCTCTTGGATATCTATAGAAGGTTTTTCTAAAACTCTACCAGATCTGAGTTGTACATCGTTGAGAGGAACAATCATATAGGTAGGAAATTGTTGTCCTTCTACCATGTAAGTATTCTGAGGATTCTTATTGTTAGGATTTGGCAATGGCTGAGCTGGAAGTTGATTTGTCTTTTGTTGATATGGGAGCATGAGTTGAGGATTTGGATTTTGTTGAGAAGGTTGTTGTTGTGGAAATGGAAATGAAAGTTGTGGATTTGGGTTTGGAAGTTGTGGAGCTTGTTGATTTTGAAAAGATGGAGGATATTGATAAAATTGAGTAAATCTCCCATAAGGATTTTGCATCCCTTGTACCCATGGCTGATATGAATTTTGATGTTGAGGCCAAGGTTGTTGCCAAGGATTCCAATTTGGTGGGGTTTGAAAATTCATAGGGTTGTTAAACCCTTGAGTTTGTTGTCCCTGCCAAGGTCTTCTTGCAACAAAACAGAGAGATTCCACTGAATTTGGGTCTTCTTGAAAGACAGCTTTGAGTCCAGGAATTGAAGGACAATCCTTGATCTCATGATTCTCCGAGCAAATTATACATGTTTCTACAACTTTTGCATCCAAGGGACATTCCCTTAAAGCATGTTTCTTCCTACATTTCGGACAAAAGATGGCTAGAGCATCAGTTTCTGCTTTCTGCTTGTTTTGGATTTTAAGGGTGTCTAGTTGTTCACTAAGGCTCCCTAAGATATCAGTTTTGAATTCATCAAGCATGTTACCAATATCTACCCTACTTACTGATCCAGTTGCAGATTTGTTAGCCCTAATAAGAGAAGGATCCCTAGGCCCTTTTCCTGTTTTAGATTTTCCTCTTGAGAGATGGACACATAGTTCCGTTATGTCACGAAGTGGAAGTTGAGAAATGTCTCCTTTCCCCATCATGTTTAAAATATCTATCCATTCATCTCTAATGGCTTTTAATATGAGGGCTTTCAAGTTTTCATCATCTAAGTTGCTCATCTTTGCTCTTTTCAAGTTGTATTGAAATATTTCAAGTAAGTCTTCCAAATTTTCATCTTCTTTTTGCATCATTTTGAATACCTCATCCTTGTGATTGGTGGGCATACAATAGTCCAAGTATCTATCCAAAAATGTTTTTTTCATATCATTCCAAGTCCTAATAGATTGAGTGGCTAATCCCATGAACCATTTCAAAGCAGATCCTTTCAAAGTTGAAGGAAACAGTTTGAGTTTTTGAGAATCTTCCATATAGTCATAGGTTCGGCACACAACTTCAAACTCAAACAGAAATGTTTCAGAGTCCTCACTTCACAATCCATAAAATTTAGGGAGGACAGATGGTGAGATATTTTTCATTGTTGCATGAGTTTCCTCATCAACTATAGGGAATCCAAACAAGTTGTCTCCTTCCCTATTTCTACCATTATTTCCTTCACCATTGTTGTCTCCATCGTTTCCTCCTCTTCTACCTCTACCTCTACCTCCATCTATTACTTCCTCTGCCATGATAGTTTCTTTAGAGTCCTTAAAGTCCTCTAGTTCTTCTACCAAGGGAGGATGAGAGAGAGTCTCTTTGTTTTCTAAATGGGATTGAGTAGATGGTATAGAAGAATCCTCTAATTCAGTTGCTCCTTGAGTTCCAAAAATCTTAAGGCTAGGGGTAGATGGTGGTGAATCTGGTCTATGCCTTGAAGAAGATGGAGTTGTGAAAATCGAACTCTTGGCTTTAGCTATAAACCTTCCCCTAGAATCTCTTGCTCTATGCATGTCATTTTTTATTTTTATTTTTATTTTTTAAAAAGTTGGGCTAATAATTCTCTTTCTGATCTTCCAGGTCACACTAGGTGTAAGAAGAGAGCATACTTAAGAAATTACTAAACCAATAACTCTCTTTTCTGATCCTCCAGATCACACTAGGTGCAAGAGGAGAGCATACTTCAAGAAGTTATCAAGTTTTCCCTTATTTTATGATTTTATGTTTTTTTTTAAGAAATTGGTTACCTAGTTACACTTCCCCGGCAACGGCGCCAAAATGTTTGGTCAATTTAGTGTGTCCTAAATTGCTGCATTTAATTTTTCAATCCGGGAATCGTAAGCTGATGAAGTGCGGCGCACTATATGTGCAAGATAACCTATTTCTTAACTTTTTGTCGTTTTTTGTTTTCTAAGGTGAGATGGAAATTCTAAAATAAAAACAAGTATGGTTATGTTTTTTCAAGGAAATGATATCCTCTATAATGATTTACCAACTTGAAACTTAAAAAGGAATTTGAAACATACAATGACAAAACTTGAAAGGAAATGAAAATGTGCTGCTGAAATGAAAAGGTGCTGCTAGTCTAATAAATCAAAATAGTGAACTAGTGAGCATGAAACCAAACTATTCTTGCTGCTGTCTAAACACAAAATAAATTATGCTGAAAGAAATCCAAAAGTTGCAATAAAGTAAATATAAATCAATTTACATCAACTTGTCTTCTGATCCCTCATCATTAGTCCAGCTATGATTTTCGGAAGTAACCATAAACAACTTGAGTAACTGATATCTAACTTGCATAAAGTAAACTAATATCAAACCATACATTCATAATTCAATCCCTCACCATCAGTCCAGCTGTGGCTTTCGGAGGTAACTGAAGATGTCATGCACAATTTAATATATCTAAATTTGCAGAAAGGAAACTAATACCAAACTACAAATTTCATAATACAATCCCTCACCATCAGTCCAGCTGTGGCTTTCGGAGGCAACTGAAGATGTTATGAGCAGTTTAATATATCTAAATTTGCAAAAAGGAAACTAATACTAAACTACACATTTCATAATACAATCCCTCACCATCAGTCCAGCTGTGGCTTTCGGAGGCAACTGAAGATGTTATGAGCAGTTTAATATATCTAAATTTAACTACTGAAGCAAATGAGCAAAACTGAATTAAACAAAGCAGTGCTGAAATTAAACAGAAACTAAGAAAAACAGATTAGCAGCAGAACAATGTTAATCCCATGTCATTAGTCAAAAAGCTATGAAAATGCCCAGGCTGCCTATCTATAACCTGAAACAAGAACACTGATCAGTGATTAACAACATAAAACATGAAAGACAAAAGTGAAATGGAAAGCATGAAAGTTTATAAACAGAAATGAAGCATATGTATCATGAAAAATGCAATGTATAAACATGTGAATGGATTATGGCACAATGAGCTTTAAAGAAATGAAATAAGAACTATACACTAATGCACAAAACCTTAGCTGAGCAGGGGCCCTCTACACCAGCCTTGGCAACAATCTTCAAGTACGAATTAAGTTGGAAAACATAGTCTTCTTATATTAAAAATGCAGTCATAACAGTATGGTAGTATTACGGCACTAAGGCAACGTAATTACATTACAGAGTAGACTAATAAAAGATAACAGAGACTAATCGAGACTAACTCTATATGCGTATGCAAACGCGTTATATATAACAAAAGAAATATAACTGTCTCCTAAAGTTTATGCTGGTGGAGAACACGTAGACCATTACGTCCACGGATCTAGGATCATGGCCGTATTGCAAAGTAAATCTATGAGGAGTGGATGCTTGAATTCGGCTATGGAGCCATGTACAGATGTCGAATTGTCCTCCGCAAGCTCAGAAACGGCCATATGAACCTTCACGTGACACGAAACAGAGTCCTGTCACCGTGAGACTCTATGGTTGACTTCCATGTGGACACCTTTGACCGCGGCTTCTTTAGATGAGTTTGCTCGAGCCAATAGGACACAAACCATGTCCACATCATTTCTGACTTGCCCATGTGGCTCGTTTTCCCTGTAGACACCTGTAACATAGAGTTTCACAAAATGGCTGCGGAAAGTTGCAGCAGCTGCGGAAAGTGGCAAGATTCCGCAGCTAAATGAACAAAATCTAAATCAAACAGTAGACACAAAAATATAGTTAAAAACCATGTTAGATGCTCTTTTGCAATTAACATACAATGATATTGACAACTTGGGAGGTTCAGGTGGGTGAAAAAGGTATAGAAAAGTGTATGGAAAAGATGCACCGAGACTCAACACCAAAGCATAGCTCTATCTTCAGGTATTTTAGTTATTTACATAATTGAAATAATATTAATTTTTTTCAAATATGCAGACACCTAGCCATGGTACGCCTGATGATTCCCTCTTTGAGGAAGAGCTTTCTTCATCCCTATGTCCAGTGTTCTTGTTGCGAAAAAAGGCATGAGATGCAAGGTCAAAATTTAATACTTTGATAGACGTGCCTCAAACACCTGAAACAGAAGAGAGGATAAAAAAACTTATGAGCCAGCTAGAAACATATCAGGTAATAATAAAAAGTCAAAAGGATATTTTTTTTGTTCTGCATGAGATGAATTGTGATAGTTTGATTTTTAATTTTTACATTGACTAAACTAACAAAAAGTTCTTTTGTATGTAGCATTTTCTAGCACTTGTTGAACCCGGTGTTGGTGGTAGTGGGACAGAAGGGAAAGAGATTGCCTAGCAACCCTCTCGTACACCTTCTACTCCTTTAGGTGCCAGCCAAGAAACACACCCTGCCCAAGCAGACACCCAGCCAACCGCTGAACGTGTTGGCAATGATGAGGCTGATATGGCCAACTACATTATTGCGTTTCCCGGAGCTACACGTGTCAGCTCCACAGGGACCATTAATGGCACGTTGTTGGTGAACGATGAAGGTGTCCCTATAAAGCATGTACAACTCCCAGGTAAATTTTAATATTTTAACTATTTCATGTACTCTATCTAAAACATATTTATCATGATTTTTATTTTTAAATTAATGATAATATCTTTTTTTTCTGTGTAGGAAACAATGAGTTCTACAGGTTTTTGGAGAGCCATGTGTTGGTAATTTTTGGCCCAACCATACGCACAGGGTGGAATTCCTAGAATTCCAACCTGAAAAAAGAACTTCTAGATTATCTAGAAGCCCTTTTTGGGGTCGGCACATTTGACAGAACAACGGTGGCTCGGGTAGCCGGCAAATATTTGAAATATACCAGGGACACCTATAGGATGAAATTGCAATTTAACCCTAGATATGAGCGTCCTCTCACAGTTTCAGAGAGTGAGTGGAGAGCACTCATCCATGACGAAAAAGAGAAAAGGGCAAAGAAAGAAGGAAAAATGCCAACTGGACCCGCAAGGTAAATTACAACTTTAATTCAATAGCTTTAATTTTCTTTATGTCTAAAATAAAAGTGTGCTACATCATATCTAACTTCAATCTTTTGATGCTAGGTTGCCTGACACCTCAAAGGCAACCAAAGCTAGGATTGAGAAAAAGGGCCATCACAAGCTCGGCCAGGGTGGCTACTTGAAATTAGTTGCAAGAATTGTAATTAAGTAGCTAAACATCTTATAATTAATTGTATCGCCTTCCAACGTTTTTGTAATCCTATCAAATATGATTAAAAATACACAATAATATGTAATGTAGGGTGATGACTTCGGAACAAAAACTACAAAGGAAGATAAAAATATCGCTTTCCATTTTGGCTATCAAGCCATAGTTGAACGTCGCAGAAGCTTGGGGCAGGTCCCAAGATCCAGAATGCCTGATAAGGTAAAACATTAACCTTTCAATATGTTTGTTTTCATCCATAAATTTAATGTCTAACAACTTTGTTTAAATCAGGGGAGCAACACTACCGATGAGGCAAATAACCCAGTTTTAGAGCCAGATGTAGATGATCCTCTCGTGCAACCTGATCATTGTAGTGGGGACCAGGCCAACAATGCTGCTATCAGTGAGGGCCATGACGGTAATTAATTTCCACTTATATTTTTTTCTAATTATACCTTGATGGTTGTCCTTATAACGTTTTTTGTTTAAATGACAGAGAATGTTTCCCTTGAGGATCTTACCACGAGAGAGGAAGACAGGGCAACAGTCCCAACGGCGACAACTGGTGCACCAGGTAAATAATCTCATTGAAATTTTTTTTATTAATATTACCGAACTAGTTCAATGATATTTAAAAACTGACAATTAAAATTTAATATTATCTGTTTTTGTAGGCGATGCCCCGTCACCGGATGAGCCCAGACATCGTGAATACGCAACTAGGTCAGCAGTGCGGGTTGAAAGGCACGAAACAGGAGCAGAGCACGATGATATTGATGATGTAATTAGGAGCTTTAAAAATAGGAAGAAGAAAAAGAAAATTTGACAATGTAAAATATTGTATTATTATAAGACAAACGTTACCACACTTGGAACGTTTTTTGCGTTATATAAAAAACTCATTTATCATACTATTTTTATGTCAAGCATTAATTGCAATGTTTCCTTGCATACTTTTTGTTGAATTGTTTTTTTATTAGTTATTGAATATTTTTTTTATGCTCATGAAAGTAAAAAATGAAATATAGATTGGGTATTGGAGAATTGAGAGTGATGTGAGGGGGAGGGGAGGGGCCATAAGAGCTTCCACCTTCACGTGGTTGGCCCTGTTTAGTAGAGAATAATTTATTGGAGCGATTTAATCTTGGAGCAAACCTCCCTCGATCCAGCGTAGCAACAAAAAAGTCACTGTTGACTTAGTTGCTACTCTTTCATATCGTGGGAGGCTTGTTCCAAGTTCATGCGACTCCAATAAATTGTTCTTGAAACGAAGAGGAGATTATTCAGGTATGTTTTGACATTTTCAACATATGTTCTAACATTATCATAAGAATGCATCTTAGAGTAAAAAACACTACATCAATTACTTGTATTTATTGTATAGATAATGATGGATTTTGATTGACTTGGCAGTGCAGGTACAAATCCTCTTGCATCATGAGCAATACAACTTGTCAACCAGGGTCATGTCCAAGATATTTTTTCTTGTGCGCTTGACCAGGTTCGTAATGTCACATTTTGTAAGTTCCTTTACAGTTCATAATTCAATATTAAGCTTGTTCATGGTTATTATCTAGGTTTTTTGTATGTGTTTTTTCATCTATTTGATTGTAAGAAACTCTGCATGTTTCCTGTTGTTCACTATGATTTCTCCCATTACCACTCCCAGGATGAATCCAACTTTATTGTTACATAGGTTACTTTATTGTTACTATGATTTCTCCATTTATGATTTCATAGGTTACATCATGTAAAGTTGTCAATCTTAGGTTGGTGATGAGCTTTAGTTCTCCAGATTTGGGGCTTTTCTGATATTTTCTCCCTCATGTCATTCCTGCATCACCTCGTTGTTTGAGCATGCCAATTTTCTACCACTTGTACCAATTGGCACATGTCAATCCCTGAGTGGTGCCACATTTCACCTATGTTCAGTGAGAGTTTAGGGTTTCTCTAACATAGCTTCAGAAATCCGATTCAGTGCCTGCTTGAATATTGTCACATAATACTCATGGTTTGGATTGATGAGCATGTTTTGAATGGTTGGTTGATTCATAATAACCACCCATATAGTCATCTTGAGATATTTCAGAAGTTTTCTCGGGTTTCCTTTTTCACCGTTTCTAGTGGGTGGGATGGTGTGGGGTGATCCATCAATACCGGTGCTCTTGTAGTAGGGAATTTGTTTTTGGGGATATAAAGGAGCATTTGATGTATATATCCCATTGGATGCATTCATAGATGGGCACGAGAGGTCAAGAATTTAAATTAAAAATATGCAACCTCTAGCATGGCAACCTGAAGGCCGCGAGAGACACTGGTTAAAGATTGTTTTGTGTTGGCCTTAATATAGTCATGATTTCTTTCTATTATCTTAATGCAAATATATAGTCCGGTCTCATTAAAATGAGGATTTTGGTTGTATTTCTCTTTGGTTGTTTCTCTCTTAATGCTCCAGAAGTTGCCAAAAGTTGCGATAGTTGTTTAGTTTGCCCGTTACAACTTAAAAGTGGTTTTTAGCAATGGGAGTCATGTTTTTTAAGGTTCATACTAATATGAAGATATTGTAATTCTATATTCAGCATAAGAGAAGATGGCCTCTACTTTGGGAAGTATGACAACAATTGCCACATCTACCTCATTGGGTAACAATGGAAAGGGGAAGAAGTTGGGTGCAATGTTTGATAATTATGGCAGACAATTGTCTTCTCTTTCAACTTTTTCACCCATTTCCTTTAATCGCTCAAGTAGAAGAGGGACTCTGAGATTACGAGACAGAGAGAAGGTAGTTAATACAAGAGCTATGGAAAAGGAGTTGTAATTCAACAAGGATGGCTCAGTGACAAAAAAATTGCAGGTCAGAGAAAAAAATATGTTTAAAGGAAGGTCACCTACATGTGAAACTTCACTGCGGTGGATCTTTCCTTGTCCACTTATATTCGATTTTAATGTGTTATTTTAATTTTTCATGGAGGGTTGTTTTGGCATATGGTCCGGCATTCAATTGCACACTTACTGAAAGCATTGTCAATTTGTCTTGCAGGCGGTGTGAACAAACTTGCTGATCTTGTTGGAGTCACCCTTGGGGCGAAGGGTAAAATGTTGTCTTGGAGAGCAAGCATGGTTCTCCGAAAATAGTTAATGATGGTGTGACAGTAGCTAAGGAGGTAATTTGTAGATGTGTGCTCTGGTTTTCTTTTTAACATTGTATTAGTTCCCCCTCTTAAATGTCTTAGATTTGGTAGGCATAATTTGAAACTCAAAGGTGAAAGGAAACATATTTGTTACCCAGTGGTCTACTTGGCCTATGGACTAGCCACATTAGAGTAATGCATAAAGCTTTTCACAACAATAAAAGGAAAGGGTTATGGCTGAGTCAAATTTTATTGTTATTTATAGTGTAATGAAATGTATCTCAATGCTATGGTTTTGGCCTTTTTATTGGTTGAATTAGAGGACCCAATTGAAAATATTGGGGCCAAGTTGGTAAGGCAAGCTGCGGAAAAGACAAATGATTTAGCTGGGGATGGAACCACAACATCTGTTGTTCTTGCACATGTTGGAATATTGAAAAATTCTAGAACAATGAATGGAGAATAAATCTCCCTTCCTCTAACACAGAGAAAATAAAAATTTCTTTGACAGGAGATAGAGTTTCAATACTTTGAAAAAAAACTTCTATTCCCTTCAATAACTCAAAAAAAACTATTACACTTCTTCCTCATTGAGAGGGATTACAAAATTATGACTGCTACAAAACGAAGTGCATAAAACCAACTCACTGTCTGTTCAAAACAAACATACTTTGTCTCTAAAACACTCTGCTGTGTTTTTCACTTTCGCACTGCTGTGCATACACACTTAAAAAGTTACACTCAGTCTTTCACTTTTTACACACTGCTGTGTAATAAAAAATTTACGTACTGTCTATAAAAAAAACTACCAAGCTTTTTTTTCCTTTTTATTTTTATATGCCGTAACATATAAAACATATTATAATAAACCCTCTTTTAAAAAAAATAAAATTAAAACTAAATTCTATGGCCCAACTTTCATTTCGCATATGATATATATATAACATATGTTTAAAACATATGTATATATTAAAGCATACATAAAATTAAACTATCAAAACATTAAAGAACCCTTTCCGTCGGACTTCAAAAGTCTGAATAGATTGAATTTCAAACCAAATTCGCGTTCTAAAATGGGATGCTGACGTCTGCCTAATTTGTAACGCGAATTCTCAATCCAATGTGCCTTATAAAAAATTCGGGTCCGGTTTTCAGGTTTTCAGATTCCCTTCAATTTCATGCGATCCAATATTAATGCTCCATGTGTCCTCCTTTTGAATTTACAAAACTGTCGGGTAAATTTCTGTTTGTTTAATTTCTGGTTGGTGAATTGCGTTAATGATGGTTGTTGTGTTTAAATACAATCCTGTACAGAAATATGGCTGCGGCCGTCTACAAAAAAAACTTGCAGGAATTTTAAATGCTAAATTAAATTTCTGGATGGCATGCAAGCAACCTCCAAAAAAAAATGTTGCTGCTGCATCCGTCCTTCTGCTGCAGCAGTTGAAGTTAAAATTCAACAACACAGGGTTTAATAAGTGAGGGTGTAAAGGTAAATTTTTGTCGATAGTACTGGATTAAGATCATCTATTAATTTTTGTAGGGTCTTATGGTGTTTGGTTTTTTAGTTTTGGGTTGGGCTTATTGAGTCTAAGATAGTTTTTGAGTGAAAAAATTGCTATCAAGTATTAAAAATTTTTGGTTCTTTTGTCAAAATTTATGAGCTTGTTAGGAAATACAAAACTGACAATGGTTGTATCTTAAATTTGTGGAAAATAATTTGAAATGAAACCTTTTTGTTTAGGTTGTTGCAGCACGTGCAAACCCCGTTCAAATTACTAGGGGCATTGACAAGACAATAAAGGCCCTTGTTTCGGAACTCAAAATTTTGTCAAAGGAGGTAAACGCTTGCCTTTTGAGTAGGCTGGTTTTCCTTTTTGCTGATGGTTTGGTGTATCTAATTGAATTAGTTTCCTAAGGTATTTTTGGTTGCAAACTCCTTTTCATTTTTCATACATTATTGGCCTTGTGGAATACATTTTATTGTGTGGTCTTGTTAGATCTACAACATTTGTAGTTGTTTAGTCTTATGGCCGAGGTGCACTTTTATTATGGAAATAGTTGATGCAATATTGTCATTTAATCCTTACTGCAGGGTAGCATGTTGAGAAGTTTCTTGTGAAAAATTTGGTATTCAAAATGACACTTGATCCTATACAGCATCATGCACTTGACTTCAAAATTCATATTCAAAGTGTGCTAGACAATTCTTGCAAAATTTCAAATATTTATGTTGTTTTAAACCATTATCTTTTTCATGTATTGGATGTTGAAAATGAGAAAAATACTTTGGTATGAAACCAACTGGTGAATAATTTCCAGCAAAACAACCACTTCCAAGACATGATTTAGAAGTAGAACATATGTACTTATGAAGCATAGAAAGATATCCTTGATGCATTTTCAATGTTTGGCTAGGGTTATTTTTAGAGAAAATAACTCCTTATTCCTAGAATAGTGATCTTCAATACAAGTAAATGCCAGAGAAGAGAGATCATCGTGTGACATAAACCTATTAACAAAAGTGAACATGGAATGATTATTAATTATGGCATACTAAGTTGTTAGTGATTTTGACTATTTGTCTTTAATATGTAAAAATGTTAAATTCCAAACTTACATCATCATGGTTTGGCATCATGAGCTTGACTAATTGTCCACCATGCTCATAATTTCATTGTTGTCTTCATATCTATAAACAACATTTCAAATAATAATAAAAAATTTCTATAAGAAAAATCCAGACCTCCATGTTGCTGCTCCTTGTGAGACAAAGTCAAAATTGCATTACACAATCTGACACATAAGAATCTCCTATATCCCGGTGATATGTATCCAAATTCTTATAATAGTGTCTTCAAGACTTATGTTGACATTTCCAATGAGATATTTAAGCAATGAAAGATGGAGCCTTCTTCATTGTTATATATGTAACAGTCTTTTATTAATATAAATATTGATGGTTTTGTCTTTCTGAAAATGAAATGTAAAAATAATTTATTTTGGTCAATTGAAAAGTTTTTTTTTTAAAGCTTTTCATTATGGAAGGGCGACATAGATATATGCCCTTCTAATTGAAATTCGGACTTGCCCTTCAAATTTGATCACTGTGTGGGACCTTAACAAACAATAAAACTATTCCGCCGCGCGTTATATAAAACATATAACAAAACCTTTGTCAAAAATTCAAACGAACCCTTTAGCCGTGGGTATTTCATCACGAATTGATCATTTTACCATGTACCTTCTTCTAGAGGAATATTATTCCACTTGATTAGGTACTTCATAATGGTTATATGTCAAAGAGATACAGAATGTTTATCTATAACTTTTTGCGGTTCAAGAATCAACTTTCATTCTTCATCTAATTTTGGAAGTTATATTTACATTGGCATATTTTTTCCCAAAACATTTTTTAGGCAAGATACATGAAAAACCTTATGAATGCAAGAAGAAGGAAAATATAACTTCTATACCACTTGTGCAATCCTATGAATAATTATTTAGGGCCATAACATTTTTGAGCTAATTCTTTATTCTTCTTTTTCTTGAATGAAGATTGCTTATAATGCTATAATCTAAAAAATATCCAATTACCCTCCTCAGATTATCTTTCACTTGAATGTTGTTCCCCTTGTTTTTTTATCATGTTTCATGTCATTTGAAGGTTTTCCATAATAATTTTCAAAGTTTCTTTAGTATTTTCCATGTGTGACTCTGTTTCCTATACTTTGGACTTATCTTGCAAAAAGTATGAGATACTAGGAGTTGGATATCCATAAAGGGCCTTAAATGGGGAAATTTTAGTAGATGTCTGATAGGTAGTATCATATTACCATTCTTCCTTGATGAACCCACTTCATCCATTAAGATTGGTTTTCTAAAGAGTAACATTGTAGATAACCTTAAAAACATTTGTTAACTATTTTTGTTTGACCATTTGATTGTGTTTGATATGTAGAACTCATGGCAGCTAGTGTTTCTCCACTCATATTAAATAATTATTTCCAAAATTTTCTCGTTACTATTACTTTAGGAAAACCATGAAGACTATGAATTTCTTTGACGGACACTTCTGCCACTTGGCTTGTTGTTTATGTACTTTGAGCTCTACAAAAAAAATCTACAAAATTTGTCTATATAAATGACCACAAAAATGTAATACTTACCTTTATATTTCAGTAACCCTGTAATAAAGTCTATTGATATATCCTCTAGTCTTTGAATATGTATGTGGAATGGTTGAAGTAACCCTAGAGATTTTACTATCTCTCTTTTATTTATTATGCAAACCTGACCTTCTCTTACAAAATTTTGAATATCTTTCTTCATTCCTTCCAAAATATATTTTTTGATCCTTTGAGATGTTTTAAGGAACCCTGTGTCCTACCATCAGAGAGACATGGGACTCCCTTAATATTTGTTTATTTAAATATGCTTGCGTGCATAAAAATATTCTACATTTGCACCAAAGTATATCTCTCTTTCACTCCCAATGCTCCATAGAGTTCATCCCATCCTTTATAAATTTTATTTTTTGTTTAGTACTATTGTCATTTTTCCATTATGGCAAGCTTCTTCTAGCCACCTAGGAATAGAAAATGTAATTGGATATAACTTTGAGGCCTCTTCTATTTTATAAAGAGCATCATGTACTAAATTTTCCTTACCCTTTTTGCAGATTATCTCAAAATTAAAACTTTGCATTTTTTCTCCTCATTTTTGTTAATCTTCTAATGAAAATCATAGCTTCAAAAAATACTTTATGCTATCATGGTATATCTTGACTTTAAAATACCTCCCAATGATATACTATCCCCATTTTTTATTGCATGTAATATTGCTTCCATTTATTTTTCATACGTAGATTTCACCAAATATTTTCTTTGAATTCCTTGCTTTTAAAAGCCAATGACATCCCTTATTGTGTTAATGTTACGTAAATTCCTTGTCCTAGTGCCTCACACTCTACTATGAATGTTTTACCAAAAGTAGGTGCAACCGATGTTGGTGTAGAAGACATGGCATCCATTAAAAGAAAGAATGCCAAAGTAGCCTCATCATTCCATATAAATGATATTTTCTTCAAGAGATATGTGAGTGGACTTGAAATGCATGCATAATTCTTAACAAATTATCAATAATATCATGTAAGTCTAAAAAATCTTCTAAGAACCTTGATTTTTCTAGGAATAGGTCATTTTGTAATAGCTTGCATCTTTTGAGGCTCCAACTTCACTCCTTCCTTTAAAACAATATGAACCAAATACTCGAATTCTTATTTCCCAAAAGCACATTTGGATATTTTCACATAAAAATTATTGTTCTCAATAATTTATATAACTTTTCCACATGTTTACTAGTGTGGTATTCCCATGATTTATTATAAATATGTGTATTATCAAAGAAAACCAACACAAATTTTATAAGATGGGATCAAACAAAATTGTTCTTAAGTCGAGCCTGTCGGACTTCAAACGGTGATAAACCATAATTCAAACCAAATTTGCGTTCCAAAATAGCTTGCTGACGTCAGCCAATTTTGTGATACGAAAAAAAAATGAATTCCGCCCTAATATTTTTCGAGTCCAGATTTCCACTGCACGAGCGGCCCAAACAAAGATATGCTCCAATCAATTTCTGCCATGTGTCCTCAATCAAAATTTGCCCTATTCCCGGATGCGGGTGCATTCGATGGCGTTTAAGGCAATGGGACATGGATGTGGCGATTTGATATCAATCGCATTAAGTTTTAACGTTGTTCAATTAGCCAATATTTAAGTTCCAAGGTTTTCACATCAAATCACATTAAGTTTCAACACTGTTCAAGATCGGAACTCCACTCCTGTTAGCGATTCCGCATGCTCCAATATGATTCGGCCTTCGGCTCTCATTAATGAGAGATTAATTATGACGGACGTTCTTCGATTGCATTGCAATCGGGTTGATAAAGTGGTGTTTCGCTATGGTTTTTCAGACGAGCCAGTTGTTGTGTTACACTGCCTGCTCACGGTGACGAGAAGGAGAAGTGGCCAACTGAACTGCTGCTTAGACCTTGGTGCATATCTGCATTTCTCTCGGTCTAGTCTGTGTCTGTCTTCCTCTATTTCTTGGAATTATTCTTCTTTGTCTCGTCTTGTGCCCACTGCTGAGACTGCACCCATGCCTCACCTGCGTCAAAGGATGCATTGCCGTAGGGGGAGCACTAGAGGTCAAACCCTGCGCGCTCCCTCCAGCCCCTCAACCGAGTCGTCTTCCCAGTCCAGTGATTATCACGCAGGTCGCTATCCAGTTACTAGAAGTGGGCGGGGTCGGGTTCTAGGATTTGGCCACCGTATGGGCTCCCCTGCTCCTCATTTCCCCACCGCTTCACCTTCTCCCACGACGCGCACTGCGCTTTTTTCCTTTAATTTCTCTCTGAACCGCCCACGAATCACAACTTCAATTACTGTGGTTTTCCGTGAGGAGGCCCAAATGGAAGAACAATGCACCCGTCCGGCGGGTCTGAGCTCAGAAAAAGCTGGCCAGCATTCGGGCCTTCAGGAGGGGAGTGGTGGCATGACTGTGGAGGTAGCACCTAGCGATCCTGGACCTTCCGAAGGATGGTGCCGAATCGTCGAGGAGCCGAAGGAGTAGTTTGGTTAATTTGTTTTTCTTGCTTCGCGGCCCACTTAATTGGGCTGCTTTTAGATTATTTTACTGTGCTAGACCTTTGTAATATTTTTGAATTCTGTAAATTAAACGTTCAAGACTGGTTTCCCCGTATGAGGGCAGTCTTCTTAATTTTTTTATTTTTTGATGACAAATTTGCCATGAGTCTGGGCAATGATTTTGACTTCGGTGTAATTTTATTCCCACTGTTAATAGATTAACTTTACTTAGAAAAAAAATGTTGCCCTATTTCTATTTTAAACCTGTTTTTTGAAATACAGAGCCATGTTTATATGGTCTACATATTATACTCTTTCTCTGTATATCTACAGGAACCTTTTTGCTATGAACAGGGTGGATGCTGTAGCGGGCTACTAATGGAAACAAGCGAGCCTGAACCTTACATCTCGGATGCAACAAATGGTTACCAATTTTGGAATCAAGCGAGCCTGATCTTACAAGCGAGCCTGGGTTTCTGCAGATGGTTTTTATTTCCGGGAACAAGCGAGCCAGAACATACAATCGACCCTGGGTTTATACATATTTTTGCTCTATCATGGATGCTTTTTGTGTGAGGCGTATATCAACAGTACATGTCTCTACACATTTCCTGTATCCGCTTTATGATACTATTTTATGTGTTGACAGGTTATCACTCTGCCTTCAAAACTAGCGATGCTGGTTCATTGATATGGTCTGATGGTCTTTTTATATTTTGGACATATCACACTCCTCACATGATTAGCGTTTTTCTCTGTTCAAGGATTTTGGGTACTTTAATTTGTATTTGGAACAATGGACGTCGGTACTCTATCTGTTGCTTTACTATTCTACATACCGCTATTTCACTTTCTTATAGATGCCTCGGGCATATTTGGATGCTTTCTCAGATTGTCGATAATCTCCATGTGGACCGTTACTGGGTTTTATATCATGTCCCTGTATGTGACATGGGGTATTTTTCTATCATTGTCCGGGGTGGGACTTCCACTTTTCTGGATGGATATTTGGGTTCCAATCTTCAGATGTGAAAATGTAATGACTTCATGGACTGTTTTACTTCATATAATATATTCAAAACAACACTTTTTCTCTTGTGAAAAAAAAATGATTGTTTATAGTCGAAGCGTTGCGGGGTGGTTTATTATATTAATATTTCACGGTCGAATTATGTTCATAACAATTGGAAAAAAAAATGTTGCCCTATTTCTATTTTAAACCTGTTTTTTGAAATACAGAGCCATGTTTATATGATTTTTTATAATCGAAGCGCTGCGGGGTGGTTTATTATATTAATATTTCATGGTCATTGGAACACCCACAATTCATAACAAATATTGGAGATTTACTGTCCTATTTTAAAGTTTCATTTTTTTTTTCAAATTGAACCCGTCGTTTGTATACCGACGCCCTTTGTAAGCGTCGGAATTACACAGCTTAAAAACGTTTAAGTGCGACATTTTACAAACGTCGGAAGCGCGACGGTTTGGGAAACGTCGGAAGAGCGACGTTTGTTTGGAAGCGACAGAAAAATTGTCGGTAGTGCGACACTTTGTAAGTGCATCGGAATTGCGACGGAATGGCAAACCACGTTTTTCCCGTCCTCGAACTGTCGCTCTTGCGACAACTATGTGTCGGAATAGCGACGAATTGGCCGTCGGAAATTGGGCCAAATTTTCTAGTGCCACTTTGGGGTGGTGAACTAGGTAGCTCAAGTTCTGGCTGGTTGAGGACACTGAATGACCTAGTTCTAGGTACACTGTTTTGAGAGTCTAGGTCAAAAAGTGGGTCTGATAGAGCTGTAAAGTCTTCTGGTGCAGAGTTAGCTCTATGGATGTGGCTGGAAATAGTTGGTCTTTTAGGTGTAGGAGATCTCTGGAGGATGCTCTCAGGGTTTTCAACTATTTCAGGTGGGTTTGGGTTAGGATAAACTCTTGTGTGAATGGTTCTTGAAGCCAGAATGTTGTTTTCCAACAAAGCAGCTTAACCCTACTTGTTACTTCTATTATGGCTGATGTTGTAATGGGCTCTGGTCTCCCAATTGAGTCTTATGTGAACCAAGATAATCATTAGGCCTACTAATCACTAGTGGAGTCTTTTAATCGTTTAAGAATTATGGAGTCGCCAGGTGGAAGGTTTAGGATGTTTCTAGGAGGTACACTGTCCACCACAGTGCTTATGTAATGTCCTTTTTAAGGAAATCCCTAAAACACAACAAACTCTAACCAGAGATGGACTGGGAGGGCATTTACCAAATATTTCACCTCCGAAAGAGGATGAGATCCAGAGGCTGTCTGGCCCTTTCTAGACTCTGTCTAAGAGTGTGGGAGAAAACACAACAAGAGGTATAGAAGTTTATTTGTGAATGGGAGTGTTTAAATACCAACCTAACCAGAGATTGTAGGTTTTCTGAGGCTCTTGTGATGTAGTAAGATGGAAAGTACTTAGAAAGTTCCCAGTGGAGTCGCCATTATGTTGGTGATGAAAATGGGAGATAGAAAAATGTTATCGGTTATAGGCTCTCAGATTTCCCCAGTGGAGTCGCCATTATGTTGGTGTTCCCATGTTTTGGCCAGATTGGCAAGACCAAAAGATGAGACAACATCAGAACCACTTTCAGACCCTAGGATCTAACCCTCCTGGGTCCAGAGAGGCATCTCTCTATATAAGCAAGGGTTTTATGTCTTTGAAGCTCAAAGTTAAGATGTTAGGCTAGTTATAGGCACATGATTTGTTTGTTTGATTTTTTGTTTGGTTGTTGGGAATCAGGAAAGAAGGGTTCTATATGAGACAAGGATGAGCAAAGAGGATTTTAGGCAAAGTAGGGATGATTCAGAGAACATTGAGACCATTGGGAAATGGAGTCAGGAAAGGGGTTTACTTGCTACTCAATGTGCAGGCTTTCAGTTGGGCTAGTCATCTAAAGCATTGGATCTTAAGGATGATAGTGTGGCATGAAATGGTAAGAGGGAAGGTGAAAGAAAGGAAACCTCCAAGGTGACCTTTCAGGAATCAGATACAGGGAAAAGACATGCCATTGGAAAACCTGTGATCCAAGACCTAAAAGTTTAACTCTTCAGACAAGGAAACATTAAAGATTTAGAACACAAAGTTGAAAACCTGAGATCAGAGAGAGACTTTGAACTCTCAATGCTTTGGCATCCAACTTAAGGGAACTTAGGAAGGTTCAATTAATTGAAAAATATCCTAGTGAGACAGAGATAGAGTTCTATACTCGCAATATCCCTATTCATTCAATTAAAACCTACCAAGCACATCTAAGAACTGATTCATTAATTCATACATCAACTAGCAATATATTATACCACTACACTGGTTAAATTAGCTTGAAATCAGTCCTCAGATAACACAATTAGCAGAAAACATTGAAGGCAGGGAGAGCAGAAACATAGGGTACCTAACAAGGGTAAATCCTATGCCATATTTCTGATGCGTGCCTGAAGAAATGAAATTTAATGAACTAAAAAGGAAAACATAGACAGAGACAGAAAAACATCACCACTGCTTTAAATCAGTATCCAAAGAAATGTGCTTGTCATATTAAAGAGCAACATCAGTCATGTACAACATTGCCAACAACTTGGTATTCAGTCTGGAAAAATATTCCTCAGCCTATATTACAACTTTACACAGAGAACGTGTCTCAAGAGAAACAACCTGCAATTTACAGATAGTCGATCAACAACTTTTACAATGAGTTTCTTCATGAATTTTATAGCTGAAAAGAGGTTGAGGAGGTAGATGGAAAACTAAATGTAGCATTAAAACTCAGAAGAGGAAGAGGGCCAAGGCCCCATTTTGTTTTAAATTATGGGCATTTATCTTCAGTACTCTTTGGATGAAAGAGTGGTCTTCATCACGCTGCAATTTACTCCAGGTATGTCTTTGACGTACTTGCTGCAATACCTCTGCAATACTCTGGTGAACTAAAAAAAACTGATCAATGAATTTGGGTCTGTCATACTGTGTAACAAATGCTTCTGATAGCATAGGACTATTGTCAGGGCTGAGATTTCCTCAGGAACATGGTATAGAATGAAAACAGTATGGGCACTCCATCCTTTCATGTTAGGAACATTTTGCTGATGGTGACACTGATATATATCGTTTCATGTGCCCTAAGCCTTCTGTATGATTTATGAGGTCTTCGATCCGGTACCTTTCCCTTTAAATTATTGGTTAAGGCTCATGATCTTCAATTTAGGCCTTAAAATCTCTGCTTTCTCATTGATATTCTTTGCCGCTCCATGATTGAATCTGTCTGCAAAATCTGCGCTTTAATGGATCTGGAAGGTTTTACGGAGTTTTACCCTGCTCCTTTAATGAAATTCATGTCATAACACCTTCCCAGGCCTTCCTTCATAATTTCGATCTCTGCACATGGTCTTCCCTACTTTTTTTGCCACCGTAATTGTGATTGTGAGTCACGGCGGTCGTTTAACGCTGGTACCCTGCAAAACACACAAACCAGTCAAGAAAACCATGCATGGGGAGGGTGGATGCAATGGGAACAATGAGAATGGCAGCACAACCTGGTGAAATGGTGGAATAGTGCAGGATGATGGTGGAAAATGCAGCGAACAGTAGAGGAATGGACTGGTGAAAGTTGGCGGAGTGCAACAAAATTTGAATGCAGACATTTGAAATTTTGACCTTTGAATGAAATACAAAGGTGACGGACGAAAATGCGATGAAAATATATGAACACACGTGGAATGGTGATGTGGTGGGACCCGGTCAATGGCAGGGCATGCATTTAATCCGGACCATCCAATCTCAGGAGGAGATCAACGGTTGAGAACACATCGGAGGGTGACAGATGGTGGGCCAGGGGTCCCTTTGGCTTGGATTAACTCCCGAGCATCTTCGTGGCGCGAGCGCCGTTGGATGGATAGCTTCAGATCGAACAGTGAATGCACATATCGCATCGGGTCCACGGTCGAATGTTAATGCGCGATGGGGGGTGGTTTTTCAATAGTGTGTGGAGCTACGTGTCATGCAGTGAATGGCATCGCTCCGAAACGAAAAATACAGCCCGCCCTCCAAAAGCGGTGCGATGGAAACCAGCGGTTTTGAACAGTGCTTTGGTGCGGGGACCACCAAGGCGGGTGAAAAATGGACTGTTGATCTGTGGATCAGATCGATGATGGATATGCGATCGGAGGGATGAACGGGGGGGGGAACATATGCTATGGAGTTTGCAAAGACCGTCTGATCTGTACAGATTGACGATTGATAGCGCTCCTGATATCAAAATGCAATAAGTGCTTTTCGAGCTAGCACTTGGTTCTAGCGTCTTGGTCATGTGAGGAAACGGTTTATGGGCTGAGCCGAAAGGGGATAAACCTAAAATGTGAAGAATGTGGTTTTTTTTGGCCCATTTTAATGTAATTTTGAGGCTAGAAAGGGGTAATGATAAAGGAAAAACGAGGGAATTAGACCAAACAAGGGGTGTGTGTAGGATTTAAAGGGGAAATGGGTGATTTAGGGGATTTCTGGGGTAAAAAAGGGGGAATTTGTCAAAGGGGAAAAAAGGGTTAAAATGGGACATTCTACAGGGGTACAAGGACAAATGAAGGCCTCCTTGAAAAAAAAATTTACAATCAGTGAGGCTTTTTGACTTAGAAACAGTAATGGAATTTTACCAAAGGGAAAATGGTAAGAGGAGGCTTCCAAGGATGACGTGTTTTTAAGGAAAAATGCATTATTTGAAGGCTCCAAAAAACAATTTAGCCCCCTGCTTGCTTGTCAAGATATTTATAGGGGGCTAACACAAGCCACTCCTGAAGCTCGACTACGAAAGTTACAAAGAAAATCTCGTATATTTCCAAGAAAATATACTTATACTTATTACTTTTCAAACCACTCATCTATTTCTTTCTTTTCAGGCTTCCAATACGGCCTTGGAATTACCAAATATCTCCCTCAAAATGCTCCCCGTCCCGACAACAGAACCATTTCTTGGCTCGAGGGGTCTTGACCCAGGTTCAGAGGTGAAGTTTTGCCAACAGACCCCTATACTACTGGCCCTTTCGGCAGTGACCTGCTTGCGCAGGTCAAAGTCTCACCCAAAGCAGTATGGGAGGGTGTTAGAACCAGGTTTCCACACCTAGAGAGAGAGAAGGTAATAGCGTAGGCCTGCAATTATCAGATCTACACAGGAGGGTGATTCGCAAGGTTTCAGACGTATCCATTCTATAGTTCTTATCATATCTGCTCTAGCGGGCTCGCATCAACATGCGTATCATCAATTATAACTAGAAAAAATCATAATCGCAGCCAATAATGTCAACAAAGATAGTTCACATTCATTACAGAGATGTAATCAACAAGTGCATCAGCAGTCTCATCATAGTATTATACTAAATGCAAAGACTTTCATATCATAGATAAAATAGAAAAGTTCACAACTTAATCAAATAATCTTAGTCTGCATCAATCATAACAGAATAGATCCAGTTAACAGCATATTTCTCAGCAATACTTCACATATATTATGTATCAAAATATTCATACATTCCCGAAATACCACCTGCGCACACATGCAGTAGGGTCCGCACATAGCAAGATAGAGGATCTCCATGCACACATCCAGCAAGATTCCTAACCCAAAACAACCCAACCCAAATCTAGCAATTTGTACTTTTCTTCAATCTCTATTCATTTCATACCCTTCAACTCAAAAAGGTTCAACTATTTATACTACTTTAGCCTACGGATCCAATGGTCTGCAAACCATGGTTTGTGGACTCTTGGTCTACCCTTGACCCGCTTACAATGCATTAGGGGCTTTGACCCACCCCAAAACCCCTACATTAGACTAAATATAATAAAAAATATATAAAATGGACCAGATTCGCATCCTTGTAGGAGATCATGTTCCAACATACCCCAAGTCTCCTTCATATTCACACCATTCCCCTTCCTTCTCAAAGAAAGTGGATCTAGTAGAATGTTGTGGAACTCTATGCATTGCCGATATTTTCTGCTGCGGATAGGAAGTGTTGGGACCTTCCTCTTTCCTAACTTTTATTGGATCATCCTTTTTCCTTTATCTCTTCATTTGTTTGACCTTCTTGGAGTGATCTTGCATAGACATAAATAAAAGTGAGGAAAAACTGAAACCCTCCTTCATTGTAGATCTCTACTATCTACTTCTTATTTTTATGTTAAAGATGAAGTGCCCACAAGCTGAGCCAAATATCATGCTCTGGTACCACTGTAATATCCCAAAAGGGAGAATGCAGTAATACAAAATCACAATAATTGAAAACTGCATAAATGAACAAGTAATATAAATACACCATACAAATATAAAGGATATATTAGCCATTTTATTTATAGGAGGTGGATAAACCAGTACAAAAGTGCTCAAAATATGAGACACTCAAGCCAAACAAGTGGCCTAGAATGACCCTAAAGTCCTCACACAAGAGGGGCTGCGTAACTTCTGGACTACTGGAAGGAATACTGCATTGTCCCTACTACAAATGTTGAGACTGCAACTGCTTGAAAAATATAAAAATGTAGATCTAGTAGTTCTAGAGCTTATATGATGATGATATTTCAAATCTGGGCTCTATGATGAAGACCCAAGATAACCTAGAAAATATTTCCAGATCTGACAATATTGGAAAATCACCCTCTTAGGCCCTGCAACTATGATTGTTGGGTATGTAGATCCGAAGAAATAAATGATCCTAATATGGCTGAAATTTGACACAATCAAATCTATTCTTGAAGGGATAACCCCTTCTCTAAATCCTCAAGCTAGAAGCTCAAGATCTAGCTCCTCCTTCCTCCTCCAGTGATTGCAACTATTGAATACAAAACAACTGAAGAAAATTGTGCTGTCAAGGATGGAGGCTATATAGCCTGATGCTAGATGTTGCAATGAAGCTAAAAAATGATGGAAAAAATATTCCCAAATTGAAGGAATGGCCCCTCATAGTATTTCCAGCTGAAATATTGAAAACTTCCCTCCTCCAATATATCTACAGGACTGGACTGTGCAATCCCTTGTGGAATTGTTGCTGCATGGAGGTGTGTAATGTTGGCCTAAATGTTGAATATGAATATACAGATCCTGGAAGACTGATCTTGAAGCACAAGGTGAAAGGGTGAATCCTCCACGAGTTTCCTAGCTGAAATGAAGAAACAACCTCCTCCTCTCAAACCCCCAAGTAGGAATGTTTAATTTTTGAGACTGTGTTGGTGTCCCGTGTTTTGATAGTTTGGAAAATCAAAATACAAGGAAACGTCAGAACCAATCTTTAGAGTTACAGGATCTAGTCCTCCTATTCTTAGAGAGGGATCTCTCAAATGTTTGTTTGCAAAGGTTTATCTTGTGTTCTTTGAGAATTGGTTTTAGACTAGTTATTAATTGCAGGAGTTTGTTTATTTGTTTGGTTGAATTGATATAGCAGAACATGAAAGGTATAGGAAAGATATATAGAAAGGAGAAACATCTAGTTCATTGGGAAATGGAGTCAAGAAGAGGTCATAACATACTCATCAATGGATATGGGATATCAGAGGGAAAATCTAACTTGGCCACAGGATCCTTAGGTTTTTGGAATGAGATGGACATCAATGATTTGGAAAGAGAAGTTTAATTCTCAAAAAAAGGGAATTTGAAAGCACAAATTTAACAATAAAGAGCTATTGGGTAGACAGGGCTAACCATAAATTCTACAAATCACACCTTTAAGAAAATAATGATTTCAAAACAACTTTCAAAATGAAATGTAAGATTCGGGGAACACCCTATTTCCTCAAAGATTTTATTTTAAATGACTTAGAAAACATAAAAAGATTCATTGATAATTGCAGTCATAGAAGAGGGAACACCTAACACATCTATGACCACAACTATAAAAGACCTTTAAAATAATTGTTTAAGAAATGACAAAGGGAAAGATCAGAACAGACCTCCTTGGCTCATTATAAACATAAATACTTCAAAGGGAGACTTCAGTAACAACATTTAAGTTGCAACAGACAAGCAGGGAAAACCATAAGTCATGCTGAAACCAACTGTTCGAACTATTAAGGAACAAGAAAGAGGACTAAATATGATTTAAAGACTTACAAATAGAAAAACATGAAACAGTGAAGAATGAACAGATCTAAGGTGCTTCCAGGAGTCATTTCTTAGCGTAAAAGTTTCAACCTACTGTAGTAAGAAATTATGGAAGAGAATGAAAATAGGAGAAAACATTAAACAGTTCAGAATACTTCACCAATAGCCAAGCTCATGGATCCAATGATAGAGCCTTCTCAGGAAAAGCATGAAACAACATCATCAAGGCTTCCAAGACTTCAATTTGTTCTTCAACTTCAACATACTATGTATTATTTCAGAGAGTTTCAGTATTACAACTAGTGATCAACCAACCAACACTTTCTCATCTTCTCTAGTAGTATTTATAGAAAAAATGAGGAGGTGGAATGGGATAAAATATCTTCTAAGTTCAATTAATACAGTACACTGTCTCTTGGCCTTTGAGGGGCTTAATAGAGAAGATTTTTGGTATTTCCCCTGTATTAATTTCTTTACATTAACTATTAGGCTTGCTGGAAAGAATTTGTTGACTTCAAGGCTCCTTGTTATCCTTGCAATAACTTCTGCTGACAGTTTACAATAAGTTCCTTTGGTTGAATTAACTATTCATCTGTATTGATGCAAAATATCTCCTGGTCTGGTAATAACTTCGGCCTTCTTTTGATTGATTTGAGGCTGTAGGTGGCTCTGTGGTAGCTAGGGGATTCAATTAGGCCCTGATGTGGCAGCGTAGGCTCTCTGTCTGAGAAAACACCCATTATTTTCTTCAAACTGTGTCTTAATTGGGAGGATTAGGATTTTGATAATCATTTGTTGGCCGTAATCCTCATAAAGTTGTCTTCAATCTTCCATGCTAGTGCGTTTTACGTTTGACTTTGATATCCTTTGATTTGTGATTGACTTGCTGTGTTTTTTCGGTGTACAGGGCTGTGCAGGGGTGATACGGCATCAATGCCTCATGAGACATTGATAAAACGTGGATTTGAAACCTGTGAATGATTCCTTTTGATGAAACGAAGGCAGGAGGATTGTCACCCTCTACCTCTGAATTTACTTCAGACATAGCAGAGAAATCATTGGAACCCTGCAAAATACAAAAACGTTATGAAATCCTGCATGTATAGGTTAACTGCTTCAGAAGGACATGTGGAATGAGCGTGGCCGTTGGATGGCATCATCTGCCTTCAACGAGATCAAGTAGAAGGGGTCAAAGAGAAATGGAAGAGTAATTAAATCGCAGCCGTTGATCGCGTTGCAGATCGACAATGGGATCGGAGGCAAAATTAAAATTGAAACAAAGAAATTGTAGGTTTTAACCCCGAACATAAATTATCTACACACACGAATCTTATCACATAAAATAAACAATAGCGAGAGCATAAAACACAAAACAGATAAACACAGAGATTTTCCCCTGGATCCCAAATCGGGACGACCAGCTTGATTTTTCATTATATTCCTTTTAGTGTTACAACACATATATATACATGCCGGAGCATACATAAACCCCAATCCATTAACCCCGGATTAGAACATAACCGTAGTTCCCTTGACCGGATCTACAAAAATACTAGGGGCCGAAAACCATCGAACCCCAAAACCATGTGCAAAACCATGCACAAAACCATGGGCGGATCCGCCTATGAGTGGGTCCGCACAAAAAACAAATTTTGGACCCCAACGGTGGGGACTGCTTCGCCCCTCGTGACCCCCCAGCTACGCCCGACGCAACATACAACGCGTGGGGCCAATCGTGGAAAGAATATAACACATACCCAACATTCTCCCACTTGTTGTTTTCTTTCCACAGGGAGCCACAGGAGAGCTTAGTCATTGGCCCAATTCTTCAACACCCATTGTTTCTCTACACCAAGAGAACTTCTGAGTGCTCACAGACTTCGTCAATGCATCTGCAACATTCTTCAAAGTGTCCACCTTTACCAGCAACACCCTTTTAGCCTCAACCATATCTCTAACAAAGTGACATTGAACATCAATGTGCTTTGTCTTTGAATGGTAAGCAGGGTTCTTAGCCAAGAAAATTGCACTTTGGCTATCACAGTCTATCCTTATAGCTTGTTGTACCAACCCCATACTTGAACACAATCTTTGCAACCAAACTACTTCCTTTCTTGCATGAGTGGCTGCTATGTATTCTGCCTCTGTAGTTGAAAGAGCCACTACAGACTGTATTTTACTCATCCAACTGACTGTGCCTCCAAATAGGCTAAACACATACCCACTTGTAGATCTTCTTTGGTCCAGATCTCCAGCCCAGTCTGCATCAACAAAACCACGAATGTCCAATATTCTTTCCAATCCTGGTCTTCCCTGGTAGCACAAGCCATAATCACTAGTGCCACGTAAATATCTGAAAACCCGCTTCACTGCTGTCCAATGCTCCTTTCCTGGGTTTGACATAAACCTACTCAATACTCCCACTGCATGTGCAATGTCTGGTCTAGTACAGACCATTGCATACATCAGGCTACCCACTGCACTTGCATATGGAACATGGGACATATCCTCCTCTTCTTCTTGTGTCTTGGGACACTGTTCAGCAGACAACTTTACACCTACAGGAATAGGAATATTCACTGGTTTACTGTCCTGCATATCGAACCTCTGCAATATAGTCTCGACATACTTCCTCTGGTTTAACCAGAGTGTCCTCTTTGCCCGATCTCTCTTAATTTCCATGCCCAAAATATAGTTTTCAGCACCAAGATCCTTCATGTCTAATTTGGAGAACAGTTGGGTCTTCAAATCTTGGATAATTTCTTTGTCATTTCCAATCAACAACATATCATCCACATACAAGACCAAATAAATAACACGGTCACCAATTAATTTAAAATAAACACAGTGATCCTCCTTGCTTGTGGTGAAGCCAAGTCCCCGTATATAGGTATCAAATTTCTGATACCACATCCTTGGTGACTGTTTTAACCCATACAGAGACTTCTTCAACCTGCATACTAGTTCTTTCTTACCCTTCACCATAAAGCCTTCATGTTGCTTCATGTAGATCTCCTCTTTTAGATCCTCGTGAAGAAATGTTGTCTTCACATCCATCTGTTCTATCTCAAAATCAAATGCAGCAGCAACAGATAAAAGTAATCTAATAGAAGTAACCTTGGCAACAGGAGAAAAAAATATCACCAAAATCAATTCCCGGCACCTGGGAATAACCTTTCGCTACCAACCGAGCTTTGTATTTCTCCACCTTGCCTTCTATATTCATCTTCTTCTTAAACACCCATTTTCTCCCAATGGGCTTCCTTCCAGCCGGCAACTCCACCAGATCCCATGCATCGTTTTTGTGCAAGGATGCCATTTCATCAACCATGGCCTCCTTTTAGAGTTTTCCATCCTCTGAATCTACTGCCTCCCTGACAGTTCTGGGTTCATCATCAGTTATAGTTAAGGCAAAACCTGAACAGAAAGCAAATGGACTATACCTTTCTGGTTGCCTTCTTTCCCGAACTGATCTTCTCAAAGCTGGAGTTTGTGGCTCTTCATCTTCTGAGTCTTCTTCTGTTATAGAGTCTGATTCATCCTCCTTTAGCTCAAACTCTATCTTCTCGGGTTCCTTTGGTAGGACTTCATGTGTAACAACATCTTCCACCTCTCTAAACACCACATCTTGGCTATACATAACCTTCCTTGTTTTGGGTTATTAACCCCTATGAAATTCTTGACAAGCAAGCTGGGGGCTGAATTGTTTTGGAAGCCTTCAAGGAATGTCTTTCCCTTGAAAACCCATCTTCCTTGAAGTCCCCATGTGCTAAGCCTGATATACACCCCCTCTGCTAATTCATGCCCCCTCAAGAGGCCTTCTTTTACCCCTTGTACCCCTGAAAAACCGCACAATTTCATGATTCTATCTTCCTTCCTCCATAAACCCCATTTCATAAGGTCTAGGGTCTCTTCTTAGCATTATCAGAATTTCCATTTCCTTTGAAAAAGCATTGAAAACCATAAAAAACACATATTTTCCATACATCAGACTTTAGCCCCCTCGGGCTAAGTCTCCAATCCTTTTCTCTCCATGCACCTGAGCGTCATAACCACTTGCTTAACGCGTCGGGCGCTTATTCTCTCGACTGTCTTTTCCGCCCAAAAATCATAAAAACCTTTGTTAAAGCACATTTTCAGATTTTGATTATTTTCTAAAGATTGCCGCCAGTTTGATTATCCGACAAATCTCCGCCGTAGATCTGCTCCGCAGATCCAACGACGCGGAACGTGACGTTTCCCCGTGGGCCCCGTCAACCATACGTCTTTCCTCCAAATCCGGCAGTTTATTCCGCACCATTTTTGCGTACTGGCGGTTTTTTCCCCAACGCCGGGCGATTCCACTCATAAACTGACACGCGTCCTCTGCCTGATTTTCAAACCGCTTTCCCCGATCGTTAAAGTTATCCCCCGCACGCTAACTCACGACCCGGGACACCCAGCGAAACCCATGTCAACCGTCTGATCCCAAGCGCCCCATCCAACGGCTCCCGATTGTCAAAGACGCATGATGTTTAATAAAGTTGTGAGCAAGATAGTCCGTGTCTTGGCTCGCCTTCAATCATCCTCCATCATTGATCTTCGCCCGATCGACGGTTCAGATCTGTCCCTCCATTGTTGACAAGTCCACGGTCTCTCGCCTCACCCCGTCTCACCACGTCATTGCCACGTGTACGCCCCGTACATTCTCTGTCTCCGTCATTATATCTTTGGTTTTATCATGATTTTTAATGTTTTTCGTTCGTCTATTACGTGCATTCGCACTGTGTTTCATTATTCCTCTGCCAGAGCATTCCGCCATTGTTCTCCACGATCTCTCCCCGTTTCTCCATCTGCATGGTTTTTTCCGGCACGTCCATTTCGTCCATCCACATCACTCGCCACCCTCGCCCATGGATTTCCCCACAGTCTTCGTGTCTTGCAGGGATATTTGAAAGAAATGGCCGCCATGATCGCCCAGTTTCCTATGCAGCGGCTGAGAGATGCAGGAAAGCTTTGTACCTTGGTACATTTAATGAAGAAGGCTCGGGAAGGTGAAGATAGGTCTTTTATTCAAAGAACAGGGTTCAAGATCAATGAGAATCTTTCAGCGCTGTTAAAAGCTCGAGCTACCCTGTCAGAAGCAAAATGAGAAGGCAGAGTCATTCGATACAAGCAAAGGAGATTAGGGCATGTTAATGAAGATATGGAGCCCTAAATCAGTGTGTTCAGAGGCAAAGTAGCAGATTACAGACCCCGAGGATTGATCAAAGGATCCTGAGCGCAGGCAAAAGGTAATATCTGGGTTTTTCGTCGGCAGAATGTTTGTTCTTCATCAGGTACATGGCACCCATAAGGTTTTATTATGCACCATGTCCCTGAAATAATTTTCTCCCTAACTACGGTCCAGAAAAATAGTGGACATTTATGATAGAACTTTCTAGCGGTTTACTTCATTTTTATTCAAATCACTAGGAGTACTTCAGCCAAAAGATGTCAAGATCAAATTTGGAGCAGATCATTCTCTCACAAGGAAGGTGACAGAGATTAAATATGCAGCATGTCAAGCAGAATGGGATTCGGCCCTGCATTCCTTATTAGGTTTAATGATACATTTAATTTTCACCTACTCCTTCAGTCGACCTTAGGTTCATCCTTTGCTATAAAGCACAGAGGGAAACATTGTAATGGTTGTTGATGAGAAATCAATGGAATGCAAGCATTGTTCCTATTTGAGACAAGTTCTCTGTGTATATTGTAAGATAGGCTGAGATTAGATGTATTCAGACTGAATGTTCAAGCTATGGGCTATGATGTACCTGATTGGTGTTGTTTTTAATATGACAAGCATGTTTCTTTGGATCCTGATCTAAAGCAGCTGGTGATGTTTTCCTCTCTCTGTATTTGTGATTGACTTGCTTTCATTTCATCATGTTTCTTCAGGCTCGCATCAGAATTTTGGCATAAGATTTACCCTTGATAGGTACCTTATGTTGCTGCTCTCCTAGCCTTTTATGTTTTCTGCTTATATGTGTATCTGAATGTTGATTTCAATTGATTTAACTAGTGTAGTGGATGATATTGCCTGCTCTCTGATGTATGAATTGATGAAGTCCATGTTTAGATGTTCTTGGTAGGATTTAGCTGGAAGGTTTGGGAACACTGGGGATTAGTGTTAGCCCTGTCCACTAAGATCTTTGCACGACCAGCTAGCCTTTCTAAGATCCCTTGTAATTGCCTCTAATTCTGTCCAAGAAGGTCTGGAGTTAAATGACCTCTAGCCTGATCTATAGACAGAGTTGGTTGGTTCTCTTCCTCTCATTTTCTATCCTTAATGTTCCATTCCAACTATCATCTCTAAGATCCAGATGATTTAGATGACTAGCCCAACTGAAAGCTTGCACATTGAACACAAATAAATCCTTTCTTGACTCCATAGCCCAATGGCTTTGATGTTCTCTGAGTTATCTATCTCTGCCTCAGCTTCCTCTTTGCTCATCCTTGTCTTATATTGGTCCTTCTTTTCCTGATTCCTTCCAACCAAACACAAACAATCAAACAAACAACCATGAGCCTACAACTAGCCTAAAATCATAACTTAGAGCTTCAAAGACATATCCTTTGACTTATATAGAGAGATCCCTCTCTGGACCTAGGAGGGCTAGATCCTAAGGTCTGAAAGTGGTTCTATGTTGTCTCATCTTTTGGTCTCTGTCAACCTGGCCAAAACATGGGAACCCCAACATAATGGCGACTCCACTAGGGACTTCTAAGTACATTTCACCTTAAACATTCGTGAAAACCTCAAAACTTAGGACTCTGGTTAGGTTGACAGTAAGTCACCCCTTTCTTGAATCAACCTCCATTATTGAATATCCACCATACTCTTAGATAGAGCCTGGAAAGGGCCAGGTAGCCTCCAGATCTCATCCTCTTTTCAGAGGGGACGTATCTGGTAAATGCCCTCCCAGTCAATCTCTGGTTGGAGCTTGTTGTTGTAGAGGAGATTCTTGAAAGGTGATAGTGCCTGAGCACTGTGGTGGACAATGTACCCCTTAGAAACATCCTAAACTCTCCACCTGGCGACTCCATTGTTCCTAAAACGAAAAGACTCCACTGGTGATCAGTAGGCCTGCTGATCATTTTGGTTTCGCATCAGACTCCACTAGGAGACCAGACCCGAAACATAATGAAGACTCCACTGGGAGGCCAGCCCCTGAGACAACATTAACCACAGTAGAAGTAACGAGTAGGGTTAAGCTGCTTGGCTTATAAACAACATTCTGGCTTTCAGAATCATTCACACAAGAGCTTATCCCAACCCTGACCCACCGAAAATAGTTGAAAATCCAGAGAGTATCCTAAAAGGAGCTCCTACACCTAAAAGACCAACCATTTCTAGCCACATTCTCAGAGCTAATTTTGCACCAGAAAACCTAACAGCTCTAGCACATCTCCTCCCTGACCTAGACATACCTGATAGACTACCGAGAGCTAGGTCATTCAATCATCTAGACCAGCAAGACCTTGAAGTTTACAATACACCATCTAACAGTGGTCAAAACACTAGGGACAGTGAAACCCCTCCTTCCACACCACCTGATTTTCACTTCCTTCAAAACTTGGGGCTCTCTCACCCTAGATCTGCTCAACAGACTTCTGCTGGTCCAAACATCCCTTTCATCCAAATACTGGCTGCTCAAACCAATCCTATACTTCATCAGAACATTAACATGGTAGCTTGGTATGCACCTTTAGTTCTACCCCAACCTTTGTTACCCCTACCAAACGATTATCAGTCAAAAATCCCACACTTCACTGCTAAAGAGTCCATAACAGCTCAGCAACATGTAGATAAAATGGAGGACTCTTTTGATTATATGGAAATTGATGATGAAACAATCAAAATGAGGATCTTTGCCCAAAGCTTAGGGGGTGAGGTGAAGAAGTGGTTTAAAGGACTGCCTCCTGGCAGCGTTCAAGATCTCCCTGCATTATACCAGACATTCATAAACAAGTGGGAGGTTAGAGCAAACCCTCGCCAGCTCCTTGCAGAATACATGTCCCTTAAGAGGAATGTAGGAGAGAGTGTTCACGATTACACCACTAGATTCAACAGCATTTATAATGCTCTCCCTCCACACATGAGACCTCCACAAGGTATGGCCCTAGCAAAATATCCTGATGGATTTGATGCTGACATGGCCTATGAGCTCAGAGATAAAGAGTATACCACATTGGAAGACATGCAGAAAGGAGCCATAACCATAGAAACAAACTTAATGGAAAAAAGGACAAGATTAAAAGCTGAAAAAAGGGTAACATATAGGGATGACAACATAGCTTCCACATCTGATCCCAAATATGACAGACTGTCCAAAAATGTGGAAGAATTACAACAAATGATAAAGAGGATGGTTGTCCAAAACAACAACTAAAACAGAAACCAAAACCAAAATATGAGAAGAAACAATGATGTTCCCAACAGACAAAGAGAGTCAGACCAGCAGATCATTCCCCCATTTCAAGAAAACTTTTTAGATGAAGACGAGGGAATCATTGAAGAGTCTGAAGGGGATACAATTAACATGTTTGAAGCGGAGGACTCAGTCCTTAACTGTGATTCAGAGGAAGATCAGCCCTCACCTTCATATTGGGAGGAGGCCTGGTTAGAAACTAAAGATTACAGATTAGGATTTGAAAACGCCATGTTGCAAGTCAGGGAACAATACGAGCTTAGGAGCAAAAAGAGCCAAGATAATCCCAAAACAAAGACTCCTGAGGTAACCAACAAGAAAATACTTGACAAAACTTCCAAAGCAACCTCTGCAAACAACAAAACAGCAGCTGAAAGTTCTGGTAAGCATAAGGAGAAGGACAACCAAGACAATGCAAAACAAAGTCAACCAACCAGCAGTACTAGCACTTCAGTTAGTACTCCTAATACAACTGTTCCAAACCTTGTACATAGTGAGAAAACACCAAATGACTCAGCTACCAAGGCAGCAAATAAAACAGAGTCAAGTGTTTCCAAGACACAGTCCACTTTCAATTTAGAGAGTGAACTTGCAAAAATCAAAATCTCTGTACCATTATCTAAGCTAGCCACTCAAGATGTATATAAAGGCCAAATTTTGAAAGCATTAAATCTGGGAGAAATGAATGATTCTGTAAATTTGAATGATGATCAACCAGCCCTACTCTTTGGTCCCAAAATTGAAGGAAAATTTCAGGAAGGGGTAGTTCCACCTTTTTATATCAGTCTCAACATTCATGACAAAATACTCCACAATGCCATGCATGATTCTGGAGCATCACACAACTTAATGCCTAAGGTAGTGATGGAGAGGCTAGGCTTAGAAATTACCAGACCTTACAAAGACTTATACTCATTTGACTCTAGTAGAGTAAAATGCCTAGGCCTCATCAAAGACTTATGTGTGAGTTTAACCCAGATTCCTGCCAAATGTATGGTCATGATGTTGTGGTGGCAGATGTTCCACCAAAGTATGGCATGCTATTGTCAAGATCATGGGGAGCCAAACTGCAAGGAACAATGCAGATGGATGGCTCATATGCCACTATCCCTATATTTGGCCAACTTAGAAGACTGTATAGAGAGTCCCAAATGAAATTCCTAGTCAGTAGCCCCGAGAAACCTGAAAAATCACCATTATACTCTATACATACAGACCTAGACTCTTTCATTCTCTACAATGACCAATCCTTAGAAGAGCCAAGATCAGATAATGGAGATACAAACACAGAGCCCATGGATTTCAACATAATGGCCACTCTAGAAGAATACGATGAAGAAGACCATGGGAAAAATACTAAAAACACAACTCTGAATGAAACAGAAACGGAACAAAAACAACAAGCTAGCCACCTCTCTGATCTCCATGCCCATAATGAAAAACAAAATAACCCCTCTCCTAGTATAGACCTTACAACTCTACATAATGGCAAATCCAACTGTAGGGGAGGGGATGAAAACGAATTGAACAAAGAACCCCTGTGGGAAATGAATTTCGATGGGTCCTGTACTAGGCAAAGTGCTGGAGCAGGAGTATGGCTACGTAACACAGGAAATGATCATGTAGAGAGCCACGCCGTGAATCTGCATTTCAAATGCACGAATAACATTGCAGAATACGAGGCTCTCATCCTGGGCTTAAATCTATTGAAGAAGTTAGGAGCCCGTAGGGTAGCTGTGAAAGGAGACTCAGAGTTAGTGATCAAACAGGTGAATGGTGAGTATTCAGCAAAACATCCCAGACTAAGAGCATACAGGAATGACACTCTGGATTTGCTGAAAACGTTTGTTGAATATGAATTGGTGTTCATTCCTAGGGGTCAAAATGCAATTGCAAATGGATTAGCTTGTCTAGCTAGCTCATATCCTAAAGCCCCAGCTGACCAACAAATTATCATTCAGACCAAATTCAGGCCTACAGTGCCCGACAATGAAAAATATTGGCATGTCTTTGAAGGAGACAAACAGATCGAAGATTTCCTGGTGGGTAGGAATGAGTTTGAATTTTCTGATTTAGACTCAATTTCTGATGACAACTGCCCAATCGAGGATCCCCCAGATGAACAAGAGACACCCTGTAACATAGAAATAAATTTTTTTTTCTGAACAAACTGGAAATCCAACCGGAAATGGTGAAAACGCAGATACAGAAGAAGTAGAGGTGCTGCAGGCCAAAGACAAGAACATACCCAGAGGCCTGGCACCCTTAGAGGACCTTTTTGACTTTGATTACGTAGCAAAAAATCCCACAATAGAACATGCTGATTCTAATGTGGAAGAATGCAACATTGGCACTGAAAACGAACCCAAAATGATAAAACTGGCTAAGTCTATACCTGCAGACATGAAGAAGAAATACGTTGAGCTGTTTAAGGAATTCATTGACGTGTTTGCATGGAGCTATGAAGACTTGAAGGCCTATGACACCAACATCATACAACATAAGATACCACTAAAGGAAAATCAGAAGCCTTTCAGACAAAAACTCCGTAGGATCAATCCAAAACAATTGCGTGCAGTAGAGAAGGAAATTAAAAAGATGTATGAAGCAGGCATAATAGTCCCTGTAAGGTTTTTTGATTGGGTGTCAAACTTAGTGGCTGTGAGGAAGAAAACAGGGGAGATTAGACTATGCATAGACTTCAAAAACCTCAATAGAGCCTCCCTGAAAGATAACTACCCTTTGCCTAGAATGGAGCATATCCTACAGAAGGTAGTGGGCTCTAAGAGAATCTCCCTGCTTGATGGTTTTTCAGGATACAACCAAGTTCTGGTACTCCCAGAAGATCAACTCAAAACAGCTTTTACCACTCCATGGGGCACCTTCATGTACTTGAAAATGCCTTTTGGATTGATGAATGCTGGAGCTACCTTCCAGAGAGCGATGGACATAGCTTTCTCAGAGGAGATAGGACACTTTATAGTCATCTATTTGGATGACTTGACTGTCTTTTCTAAAAAAGAAGAAGAACACTTAAAACATCTGAGGAAAGTTTTTGAAAAATGTAGAAGGTACGGTCTATCTCTAAACCCCAAGAAGACTGTTTTTGGGCTACAAGAAGGTAGACTTCTCGGCCACATCATATCCGAGAAAGGGATCAGGATAGACCCGCAGAGAGTTGAGGGAATACTTCAAATTACACATCCTAGAAACATCAAGGAATTACAGTCCTTCATTGGAAAAATCAACTTCCTTAGGAGGTTCATTCCCAACCTCACTGAGCACCTTAGAAAAATGACTGAAATTCTAAAGAAAGGTGCGGGAATTAAGTGGACTGTTGAAGCCAAAAAATCTTTTGAGTCGGTAAAAATTGCGCTCACTAAGGCCCCTGTCCTTACCAGCCCTGACTTCTCAAAAGATTTTCTAATCTTCTCATTTGCTTCCCAGCACACAATAGCTTCAGTTTTGCTGCAGAAAAATTCAGAAGGTAATGAACAGCCGATAGCCTTCTTCAGTAAAGCCTTTAGAGATGCACCCTTAAAGTAAAACATCATGGAAAAGCAGGCGTATGCTCTGATTAAGGCCTTAAAAGACTTTAGGGTGTACATTCTGCATTCTCACACCATAGCATATGTACCAAATATAGTGGTTAAAGATATCTTGTCCCAGGATCCTGATGGGAAAAGGGGCAAGTGGATTGCTACAATCTTGGAATATGACCTTGAAATAAAACCCACCAAGCCGATCAAAGGTCAAGGGCTGGCCCAGTTAATGGCTGAATCAAACCTGTAGGCCCTTGACATTAACATGATGAATGCCTTAGATGAGCAGGAAGGATTGCCCCATCCAACTGTTGAGGAGCAGTTTCAGAACTCTCCTTGGTATACTGATATCCTTTACGTGCTCACTAACCTCAATGCCCCTCCAGAACTGTCCAAAACAAAGGCCAGATTCATAAAACTCAAAGCTAGAAATTACTGCATTATGAATGAGAGTCTATATTGGAAAAATCCAAATGGCCTTTTGCTGAAATGTTTGTCTGAAACTGAAGCTGAAAGAATCAAACAAGAATTCCATGCTGGGGAGTGTGGAGGCCACCTGAGTTGGAAAACCACTGCAAATAAGATACTCAGGGCTGGTTACTATTGGCCTACACTGTTTAATGATGTCTATAAAATGATAACCACTTGCCACAAATGCCAAATCTTTGAGGGTAAAAGAAAGCTCCTTCCCCTCCCTCTGCAACCAATCACCATAGAAGGCCCTTTCATGCAATGGGGCCTAGACTTTATTGGAGAAATTCATCCTGCCTCCTCTGGACAACATAAATGGATCCTAACTGCTACTGATTACTTCACTAAATGGATAGAAGCCATACCCACTAGGAGTGCCACCGATTCTGTCATTATTAGGTTCCTAGAAGATTTCATCTTATCTCGGTTTGGCTGTCCAAGGAAAATAATCACTGACAATGCTGCTGCTTTTGGATCCAAAAGAATGATTGATTTCTGTCACAGGTACAGAATAGCACTTGGGCATTCAACTGCCTATTACCCCCAGGGCAATAGCCTAGCTGAATCATCAAATAAAAGCCTGGTTACAATCATTAAGAAGCTGCTGGAAGAGAACAAAAGATCATGGCATAAAAGGTTGATACATGCCTTGTGGGCAGACAAACTCACCACAAAGAAATCTATTGGCATGTCTCCCTTTCAGCTAGTTTATGGGACATAAGCAGTTTTTCCTACTAGTCTTGGAGTTCCAGTGATCAAACTTGTCCAGGAGATCCAATCAGAAGAGGACAGCATGATAAGGAGAATTAATGAAACAATCCATCTTCAGCAAACGCGAGAGCAGGTTTATGACAGAGCTATCAGAGTCCAAGAAAACATAAAAAGACAGTTTGACAAAGGAACCAAAGCTTCAGATTTCAAGGTTGCGGATAAAGTTCTGAAATGGGATTCGAGAAGAGAGGACAAAGGAAAACATGGCAAATTTGATAGCCTGTGGCAAGGTCCATACATTATTCAAGCTACCGTAGGTCCTAATGCATTTTTTCTGCAAGAACTTAATGGCACAGAATTGTTTGGGGGTCCTGTCAATGGCAGGATTCTCAGACATTACTTCTATTGATTCTCCATTTCCAGTTTCATTTCCATTGTACATACCATTGCAAGTTTCCATTTTCAAAAAAGAAAAAGAAAAAATGTTCCCAAAAACAGAATGAAAAGAGAGGTTCAGACATGCTCAAAACATGAACCTCTGAGGTAAAAAGCATGGCTCAAACCTGATCAAAATATGAGCCAAAGGGAAGCAGAATAGCTGATCCTAACATGCCTAAAATCTGGATCAGCAGTGAAAGAGAAACCGGCTCTAATATGCCCAAAACCAGAGCTAAAGCAAAGAAAAGAGGTGACTCAAATATGCTCAAAACCTGAGTCACAAGAAAGAAAGAAGGATGTTTCACAGTTGCAGAATTCCATGCCTTCACAGTTTTGTTTTCTACAAGTTTCTGCCCAGCAAGTCAGACAGTCTAATCCTGGCTTGGCTGTGTTTAAATTTCCTGTCTTAGAATGTAGGTGAAGAAACCTGTTGGACAGTTTAATCCCAACAAGTAGTAGATTAGGTAGAGAAATAGATGAGGTCAACAGTCTAATCTGGCCTCATGGAGCAATAAGGGTAGATTTAGAATAGGTTTGTTTTTGTTTTGCAAAATAAAATGTAAAGGGTCTGCTAGTTCAAATGCACCCAAGGGAAAATTGTAGAACTGTAGTTTGGGTAGGTAGATTGGTTGGGAAATATTTTTGCTGATGTTTCTATCATACTGTGGCAGCTAAGATTGAAGAAGAAAGATGGCTTATGACAGCAGGCATCTGGCCTACTCCAAAGATCATCTCTGGTTTCTTGACTCCTTCAAGGAGAAGCCATCCCCATGTGGAGCCACTGTTAGCCCCCCTTATGAAATTCTTGACAAGCAAGCTGGGGGTGGAATTGTTTTGGAAGCCTTCAAGGAATGTCTTTCCCTTGAAAACCCATCTTCCTTGAAGTCCCCATGTGCTAAGCCTGATATACACCCCCTCTGCTAATTCATGCCCCCCCAAGAGGCCTTCTTTGACCCCTTGTACCCCTGAAAAACCCCAAAATTTCATGATTCTGTCTTCCTTCCTCCATAAACCCCATTTCATAAGGTCTAGGGTCTCTTCTTAGCATTATCGGAATTTCCATTTCCTTTGAAAAAGCATTGAAAAACCATAAAAACACATATTTTCCATACATCATACTTTAGCCCCCTCGGGCTAAGTCTCCAATCCTTGTCTCTCCATGTGCCCGAGTGCCATAACCACTTTCTTAACCCGTCGGGCGCTTATTCTCTCCACTGTATTTTATGCCCAAAAATCATAAAAAACCTTTGTTAAAGCACAGTTTCAGGTTTTGATTATTCTCTAAAGATTGTTGCCAGTTTGATTATCCTTTAAATCTCCGCCGTAGATCTACTCCACAGATCCAACGATGCGGAACGCGGTGTTTCCCTGTGGGCCCCATCAACCATACGTCTTTCCCCCAAATCCGACGGTTTATTCCGCACCATTTTTTGTGTGCTGGCAGTTTTTCCCCAACGCCGGGCGATTCCACTCATAAACTGACACGCGTCCTTTGTCCGATTTTCAAACCACTTTCCCCGAGCGTTAAAGTTATCCCCCGTGCGCTAACTCATGACCCGGGACACCCAGCGAAACTCATGTCAACTGTCTGATCCCAGGCGCCCCATCCAACGGCTCCGGATCGTCAAAGATGCACGATGTTTAATAAATTTGCACGCGCTATAGTCTGTGTCCTGGCCCGCCTTCAATCATCCTCCGTCGTTGATCTCCGCCCGATCGACGGTTCAGATCTGTCCCTCCATTGTTGACCAGTCCACGGTCTCCCGCCTTACCCCATCTCGCCACGTCATTGCCACGTGTACGCCCCATACATTCTCCGTCTCCGTCACTATATCTTTGGTTTTATCGTGGTTTTTAATGTTTTTCGTTCATCTATTACGTGCATTCGCACTGTCTTTCATTATTCCTCCGCCAGAGCATTCCGCCATTGTTTTCCATGATCTCTCCCCATTTCTCCATCTGCATGGTTTTTTCTGGCACGTCCATTTCGTCCATCCACGTCACCCGCCACCCTCGCCCATGGATTTCCCAACAGTCTTCGTGTCTTGCAAGGATATTTGAAAGAAATGGCCACCATGATTGCCCAGTTTCCTATGCAGCGGCCAAGAGATGCAGGAAAGCTTTGTACCTTGGTACATTTAATGAAGAAGGCCCGGAAAGGTGAAGACAAGTCGTTTATTCAAAGAACAGGGTTCAAGATCAGTGAAAATATTTCAGCGCTATTAAAAGCTCGAGCTACCCTTTCAGAAGGAAAATGAGAAGGCAGAGTCATTCAGTACAAGAAAAGGAGATTAGGGCGTGTTAATAAAGATCTGGAGCCCTAAATCAGTGTGTTCAGAGGCAAAGCAGCAGATTACAGACCCCGAGGATCGATCAAAGGATCCTGAGCACAGAAAAAAGGTAATATCTGGGTTTTTCGTCGGCAGAATGTTTGTTCTTCATCAGGTACATGGCGCCCATACTATTTTATTATACGAGAATACACGAAATATTCCGCCTAACTACAGTTCAAAAACAGTCAGACATTTATGAGACAGACCTTTCTAGCAGTTTATTTCATTTTTTGTTCAAATCACATGGAGTACAACAAGCCAAAAGGTCAAGATCATATCCAAAGCAGATCATTCTTTCACAAGGAAGGTGACAGAGATTAAATACATAGCAGGTCAAGCAGAATGGGTTTCGGCCCTGCATTCATTGTTATGTTTAATGATACATTTAATTTTCACCTACTCCTTCAGTCGATCTTAGGTTCACCCTTTGCTATAAAGCACAGAAGGAAACATTGTAATGGTTGTTGATGAGAAATCAGTGGAATGCAAGCATTGTTCCTATTGAGACAAGTTCTCTGTGTAATATTGTAAGATATACTGAGACTAGATGTATTCAGACTGAATGTTCAAGCTATGGGCTATGATGTACCTGATTGGTGTTGTTTTTAATATGACAAGCATGTTTCTTTGGATCCTGATCTAAAGCAGCTGGTGATGTTTTCCATTCTCTGTATTTGTGATTGACTTGCTCTCATTTCATTATGTTTCTTTAGGCTCGCATCAGAAGTTTGGCATAAGATTTACCCTTGATAGGTACCTTATGTTGCTGCTCTCCCAGCCTTTATGTTTTCTGCTTATATGTGTATCTGAATATTGATTTCAATTGATTTAACCAGTGTAGTGGATGATATTTCCTGCTCTCTGATGTATGAATTGATGAAGTCCATGTTTAGATGTTCTTGGTAGGATTTAGCTGGAAGGTTTGGGAACACTGGGGATTAGTGTTAGCCCTGTCCACTAGGATCCTTGCGCGACCAGTTAACCTTTCCAAGATCCCTTGTATTACCTCTAACTATGTCCAAGCAGGTCTGGAGTTAAATGACCTCTGACCTGATCTATAGACAGAGTTGGTTGGTTCTCCTCCTTTCATTTTCCGTCCTTAATGTCCCATTCCAAATATCTCCTTTAAGATCCAAATGCTCTAGATGACTAGCCCAATTGAAAGCTTGCACATTGATTACAAATAAATCCTTTCTTGACTCCATAGCCCAATGGCTTTGATGTTCTCTGAGTTATCTGTCTCTGCCTAAGCTTCCTCTTTGCTCATCCTTGTCACATATTGGTCCTTCTTTTCCTGATTCCCTCCAACCAAACACAAACAATCAAACAAACAACCATGAGCCTATAACTAGCCTAAAATCATAACACCCGAGCTTCAAAGACATAAACCTTTGACTACCATAGAGAGATCCCTCTCTGGACCTAGGAGGGCTAGATCCTAAGGTCCCAAAGTGGTTCTATGTTGTCTCATCTTTTGGTCTTTGTCAACCTGGCCAAAACATGGGAACCCCAACGAGACCCTAACAATGGTTCCAAACTGTAACCCTTTAAACCATCCTTATACCAAATAAAGATTCACCTTTGATTTATTAGCTCCAACTTGGTCCTTTTCTCCTTTGGAACATGTACATATGCATCACATCCGAAATACCCTTAGATGTGAAATAGAGGGTTTTCTTACCAGTCCATACCTCATGTGGAATATTATCCTCCAATGTTGATGAAGGTGATCTGTTAACCAGGTAGCATGCAGTCTCCACTGCCTCTGCCCAGTATTCCTATCCTAACCCGATAACACTCAGCATGCTTCTTGCCTTTTCCATCATCTTTCTGTTCATTATTTTTTCAACTCTATTTTGTTGAGGTGTGTATGGAGTAGTCTTTTGTCATGCTATAACACACTTCTTACAAAACTCTTCAAATTCCTTGTTGCAGAAATCTCCACCATTATTTGTTCTCAGCACCTTTAAGGCTTCTTCTCTGTCTGGTTTTCCACCAGAGCCTTAAATTCTTTAAATCTGTCAAAGACTTCATATTTATTCCTCAATTAATATATCATGTACTCCTTGTTATCTCATCTATGAAAGAAACATAGTACAGAGACATTCCCGGTGATGGAACCGACACGAGTCCAAACACATCATTGTGCCTGAAGTTCTATTACCTAGTTCACCCTCTTAGGACTTGAGAAGAAAACTCACACTGATTTTGCTTACCATATACACAATATTCCGCAGTGGAAATCAGTGAGCAATTAGACATACCTTATACCATACCATTTCTATGTAGTATCCGAAGGCCCTTCTCTCCAATATGTCCAAGCCTTTGATGCCATAGCATGGTCTTTTCTCCAGAGATAGCTAGGCTTTCCACTCCACTTTCAGGAACCACATAACTATTACACCCATCAATAACAGTGCTACCTTGTAGCTTGTACAGAGTTCCAGTCCGAACTCCCCGCATTAATACCAGTGCTCCCCGAACCATCTTGCAGGCATCTTTCTCGAACACTGTTTTTACACCTGCATCATCCATCTTGCTTACAGAAATCATATTTTTGGCCAATGCAGGAATATGCAGAACACCAGGAAATGTTCTAATCCTTCCACCTTGTAGCTTTAGCTTGACCTTTCCACGTCCAATGATTCTGGCCTTCCTATCATCCCCTAGGAAGACATCACCACCATCATATTTCTCATACTCGCAGAACCACTCCCTATGGGGAGTGAAGTGAAAGGATGCACCTGAGTCAATCAACCATGACTCATAATCTACATGTGTATTTGAAGAAGAAGCCAAATACACATCCCCACCTTCATCCGAGGTGGTTTTTGCCTCTGCAGAAGGAGCATCATCAGATCCCTTTCCTTTCTCAGGAGCTTTAGATCTGCAGTCCTTTTTGTAGTGCCCTTCCTTTCTGCATTTCCAACATACCTTTACAAACTTTCCAGGAGATTTAGATCTCCCTCTAGATTTGGATCTCCCACTCAAAACCTTATTCTTGTTTCTGTTTTGGGACCTTCCTCGTACAGATAAGGCATCTCCATTCTGGCCCTCCATATTTCTCCGTCTCATTTCCTCCGACAACAAGGTTGAGACAATGTCATCAAAATTCAAGGTAGTTGTATTGCTACCTATTGCAATAACCAGACTGTCCCATGAGTCTGGTAGAGAACACAACAAACTGATGCACTTATCTTCATCTGAGATTTTAATATCAACAGATGACAGCTGACTTACCACAGTATTGAAGGCGTTCAGATGCTCTGTCACCGAGTCTCCATCCTTCATCCTCAGGTTATACAGCTTTTTCCGCAGGAACAACTTATTCACCAGAGACTTAGATTGGTACAAAGTCCAAAGTTTTTCCCACAAATTCTTCGTCGTAGCTTCCCCAGATACATTCAACAATACTGAATCTGAGACACACAACCGTATTGTGCTCTTAGCCTTCCGATCCAGTTTCTTCCAGTCTTCATCTGACATTGCCGTTGGTTTAGTACCTGGATCTACCACGATCCATTGATCTTTATCCACCAGCAGATCCTCCATCTTGAGCTTCCACAACTCAAAACTCTGACCATTAAATTTCTCGATCTCTATCTTTCCGCCGCTCGCCATCTTCTTTCACAGCAAGAATCGATCCCGCAGATCTCCCACTGAACAGGGTCTACCTCGGGCCCAAGCAAAAAACCCTCAGCAGCAAAGGCATCCCCTTGAAGGCGAAACAACTATGATACCAAATGTAGGTTTTAAACACGAACAGAAGAATTATCACACACGAATCTTATAACAGAAAATAAACAATAGCGAGAGCATAAAACATAAAATAGATAAACACAGAGATTTTCCCCTAGATCCCAAATCGGGACAACCAGCTTGATTTTTCATTATATTCCTTTTAGTGTTACGACACATATATATATACATGCGGAAGCATACATAAACCCCAATCCATTAACCCTAGATTAGAACATAACCGTAGTTCCCTTGACTGGATCTACAAAATATCAGGGGCCGAAAACCATCGTACCCCAAAACCATGTGCAAAATCATGCACAAAACATGCGTGGGTCCGCCTATGAGTGCGTCCGCACACCAAAATAATTTTTTTCTGGGGCGCTGCCCCGGAACCCAACAGTGGGGGCTGCCTCCCCCCTTGTAACGCCCCTGTTGCGCTTAGTGCAACATACAACACGTGGGGCTAGTCGTGGAAATAATATATCACATACCTAACAGAAATGGTTAAAAAACCTTTGTTTTGGACAAAAATGGTCACAAAATCATGCTCGGGGTTCGGGACGATCGTGGGCCATTGGATGAGATCGACCCATGCGATCAACGGCAGAGAACAGGCGCCAATGAAACTTAGAAACATGCTTGGACATCAAAGCTTTAATAAAACTCAAATGAATAAAACCCCTGGGACGAGAAATGCTGACTAGACGAGGAATCAGGGTGATGAATTTTGGGCCGTCAATCTGCAGATCAGATCGATGGTGGAGATGCTTTTAACACTGCGTCGTACCGCAAGTTATCGCACGGGCATCTTCGGAGAGCGACTACCATCCGATGAGCGGCCTCAGATCGGATGGTGCACATCAATATCGCACCCACTCCACATTCGAACTTTAACGTGCGATGAGCGGCAGTTTTTGAACAGTGCTCAAGGCCACGCGTCGGGCGGTAAATGGAATCGCTGCTGATCGGGAAAAAACCGCCCTCCGCTTGAAAACGGTGCGATGGATTCCGCTTGTTTTTGCAATAGTAAGTGGCTGGTGGGGACTACCAGGGCCATGGATTGCGCGCCGTCAATCTGCAGATCAAATCGACGGTGGAGAGTGAGTAGAACTTTGCACCAGCGGAAAAATTTAGGATATAATAAAACAAACGAATTTATATACATGAAGGTTTATACTTTGGGGCGAAATATTAATTTCTAATATGGCCTGGCACCCGTCTGTGGGGCCATGGTCTATATGGAAAGCCATATGACCCCGGGGTTAAAGGAGGAAAGGGCTAATCATAATCGGCTAATGCGATAAGCGCTTGGAAGGTTGGCGCTCGGTTCTAGCACCAAGATGCATGGAGGGGAAGGGTTAAAGACTTAGCCCAAGGGGCTTAAATCTATAATATATAAAAAATGTGATTTTTATAAATTTTCAATGATTTTCAAAGGAATTTGAGGGTTTTTTATAAGGCAAGAAGGAGTCTTTAAACCTTATCAAAGGGGTTTTGATGAAGGGAAAGGGGAAAAGCATGAAAATGAGGGATTTTCATGGGAAATGGAGGGATACAAATAAGGTTAGTTTTTGAGGTGGTGGGGAGGGGAAAATGGTGTTTGAAGCAGTATTTTGTCTTGGGAATCAGCAGGATTTCAAGATGGTAAAATGGGCACAACAATGAAGATTAAGACAGAGGCATGAGGCCTTTTGAGAGTCTTCAAGAGCCAACACTTTTTAGCAGTAAAATCTGTTCCTTGAAGACTCCAGAAATGTTTTAGCCAGCATTTGGTATAACAAATTTTATAGCTGGCTAACAGTGGCTCCACTTGGGGATGGTGCCTTCTTGAAGGCATCAAGAACTTCAGACTTGCATTCTCTGGGAGGCTGATCAGTTGCCTTATCCATTGGGTTGCCCTTCTTTCTGTGGATGATATTCTTTTTCTTTGAAAACATATTAGCAGCCATACAAACAATGGATCTCCATCAATACAATCTTTATACCTACCCAATCCTACTGATCTAACATTTTTTCTTCTTTAGAGTGCACTTGGATTGGAAAACTCTTTCACAACATTTTATTCTTTTGAAAGCAGGAAATCTAATCTACTTCTACTCCTTATTTCTCCATGGACCTAGATTAAATAGTTGATCCCATATGATTCTCTACCTATTCTACTGTCTGTTGGGATTAAACTGTCCAACAGACTTTATTCTCTAAATTCTACAACAGAAATTTAAAAAGCATTCAAGTCAGGATTGAACAGTCTAACTTGATGCTGGTCTATGGCATAAAAACAAGCTGCACATAGACATTATTTTGCAAAAATAAAATAAAAAATGGAAGGCTTAAGATCTGATTTTTGAAAGCATTTCCTTCATCTTTTCTGCAGCTCTATTTTGACTCTTACTTGAGTTATCTTTCCTTTGTTAACTGGTTCAGATTTTAAGCTATTCAGAACCAAATTTTACATCCTTTGACTCAAAATTTGAAATAGATTTGAGTCATTCTCTTTCCTTGGAATTTTAGGTTCGGATTTTGAGCATATTTGAACCTTTAATTTCTATCCTAATCTATCTACTGATAAGCCAAGATTAAATAGTTTGGAAAATAAAATTCACTATCCTATCAGCAAAAAATTTAAAGCTAATTAGTCAATATTAAACAATTTGACTAACTAGAAGTGTGTTCTTCAGGATTGGCATTTGAGCTTGCACACTTTCAAATTTGTTTCTCTCTTCTTCTTTTTTGGTATGGGGCTATACCTTTATTGTTTTTTACAATCTGCCCTCTTTTCTTTCTTTCTCTGTTTTTTGTATTTTTTATTTTCATAACTTTTCAATGTAATGTTCAGACTATGATATTTATAATGAAAAATAAAATTCTTTTAAAATTCAAGACTCTTGGCAGAAGTAATGCTTGAGCATCCTACCATTGACGGGACCTCCATATAGATCTTCTCCATTCAATTCTTTCAGGAAAAATGCATCGTGACCCCTTTCAACATGAAAAATATAGGGACCTTTCCACAAGTTCTCAAACTTGCCATGTTTTCCCTTCTCTTCTCTCCTTGAATCCCACTTAAGAACAACATTTCCAACTTGGAAATTGTTTTCCTTAGTCCTCTTATCAAATAGCTTCTTCATATTTTCTTGGATTAACTGTGTTCTTTCATAGACTTCCTCTCTGGTCTGCTGTAAATGGATTGTTTGGTTGATTCTTCTCTGCATATCATTCTCTTCAATCTACACTTCTTGAAGGATTTTCATGACTGGAACTCCTAATGAGGTGGGAAAAACTGCGTCCATACCATAGACTAGCTGATAGGGGGACATATTTATTGATTTCTTTGTAGTTAACCTATCAGCCCACAAGGCATGAACCAGCTTACTATTCCATGATTTTTTATTCTATTCCAACAATTTTTTAATGATATTGATGAGGCTCTTGTTGGAAGATTCAGCTAATCCATTTCCTTGGGGATAGTAAGAGGTGGAATAGCCCAAGGTTATGTAGTATTTGTAATAGAAATCAACCATATTTTTAGATTTAAAAGTAGCAATATTGTCTGTTATGATTTTTCTGGGACAACCAAATCTGGATAAGATATTTTTTTCAAGAAACTTGATAATGACAAAGTCATTAGCATTCCTGGAAGGTATAGCTTCTATCCACTTGGTAAAGAAGTCATTGGCTGTGAGGATCCACTTATGTTGAGCTGAGGAGGATGGATGAATTTCCCCAATGAAGTCTAAACCCCATTGTTGAAAAGGTGCCTCAACTTTGATGGGATGTAAGGGTAAGGGAAGGAGTTTTCTTTTGCCATCAAAGATTTGACACTTATGGAAAGACATGACCAAATTCTGGGTGTCTATGAAAAGGGTAGGCCAATAGTAACCAGATCTAAGAATTTTTTTCGTTGTGGCCTTCCAGTAGAGGTGTCCTCCACATTCTCCATCATGCAACTCATGCATGATTTTTCCTGCATCATCTTCAAGTAAAAATTTAAGCAAAATTCCAACAACATTTTTCCAATATAATACCCCATCTAAGATGAAAAAACTCAAAGCCTTTTGTTTCAAAAATATAGCTTTAGTTTTGGACAAAGAAGGAGGGGCATTTAAGTATAAAAGCACATAAATAATGTCAGCATACCAAGGAGAATTCAGAAATGTTTCTTCAATAAAAGGAGCAGTAGATTCTTCTATCTCTTCCAACACATCTACCATGTTCATTTCTAGTGCTGGGAAGTTAGACTCAACCGTAAGTTTTGCTAATCCTTGCCCTTTAAATATTTTGGTGGGCCTAATTTCTAAGTCATACTCAAGAATAGTTGCAATCCATTTTCCCCTTTTGCCATCAGGGTCTTGACTTAGAATTTCCTTGACAACAGTATGTGGAACAAAAGCAATTATGTGAGAGTGTAATATATAGACCCTAAAGTCTTTTAATGCTTTCACTAATGCTAAGGCTTGCTTCTCCATGGTGTTATATTTGATAGGAGCATCTCTTAAGGCCCTACTAAAGAAGTATATTGGTTGTTCCTACCCCAAGTAATTCTTTTGAAGTAAAACTGCAGCTATTGTATGCTCAGATGCAAAAGAAAAGATATAAAAGTCTTTGGTGAAATCTAGACCAATCAGGACTGGTGTTTGAGTAAGAGCTTGTTTGACCAGTTCGAATGATTGTTTAGCTGGTAAAGTCCATTTTACACCTACATATTTCTTAATCATGTTTGTTATGTTTTTTAATATCTCAGCAAGGTTGGGGATGAACCTCAGAAAATTAATCTTTCCAATGAAAGATTGTAATTCTTTGAGGCTTCTTGGATGGCTGATCTGTAATATGCCATCTATCCTTGTAGGGTCTATTTTGATTCCCTCTTCTGAAATTATGTGGCCAAGAAGTTTACCTTCTTGGAGACCAAAGAGTGTTTTCTTGGGATTCAATGACAAGCCAAATTTCCTACACTTCTCAAAAACTTTTCTTAGGTGAATCAAATGTTCTTCATCAGTTTTTGAGAAAATGGTTATGTCATCAAGGTATATGATTATGAAATAGCCAATATCTTCAGAGAAGGCTATGTCCATGGCCCTTTGGAAGGTGGCCCCTGCATTCATCAATCCGAACAACATTTTGACATACATAAAGGTGCCCCAAGGTGTGGTAAAAGCAGTTTTGATTTGATCACTTGGGAGCACTAACACCTGGTTGTAACCCGAGAACCCATCTAAGAGGGATATTCTTTTGGACCCAACTACCCTTTGAAGTATATGGTCCATTTTAGGTAAGGGGTAGTTTTCTTTTAAAGAGGCTCTATTTAAATTTATGAAGTCAATATAGAGCCTAATTTCCCCTATTTTCTTTCTAACAGAAACTAAGTTTGATACCCACTCTGAATATCTAATGGGTACAATGATCCCAACAACATGCATATTTTCAATCTCTGCCTTCACTAAAGGTAATGAAAGATGGTTTATTCTCAGTTTTTTTTTAAATGGCTTTTGATTTTCCTTCAAAGATATTTTATGCTGGATGATGTTGGTATCATACGATTTTAGGTCCTTGCATCCCCAAGCAAAAACATCTTTAAACTCTTTGAACAGCTCTATGTACTGCATTTTTATGTGATCTGGGAGAGTGCTGGATAGTTTGATCATCTTGGGTTTTGATAAACTGCCTATGTTATGCTCTTCTACATTGGTTTCCACAAGCTCCATTTTTGGTTCTTTGGCTACATCGTTAAAATCAAAAAGGTGTTCTAAAGGTGCTAGACCTCTTGGAATTTTATCATTTTTTCATTTTAAAACTTCCAAGTCTTCTTGGTCTGTGTTATCAATTGTCTCTACTTCAGAAGGATTCTCATAATGATTTATATCAGAAGTATATGTCATTTCAGCTTCTGGGATTTGTTCAATATACAAACAATTTTCTTTATGGCTGGTTTCTGATATTGGTATGCTGAAATCATTTTCTGATTTCAAGAAATCATCTATGTGTTTGTCAGAATCAAACACTTTCCAGTGATCTTCGTTATCAGGCACAGCAGGCCTATGTTTTACCTTCACCCTAATTTTTTCATTTATTTCAAGTATTTGGCAATTGTTGGAGTTGAAAGCGAGTTCATTTGCTAGATGATTCAGTGCTCTTGGAATGAAAATAAGTTCATACTTTTCAAAGGTTTTCAATAGATCAAGGGCAGCGTTCCGATATTCCCTAAGCCTTGGATTTCTAGCTGAGTATTCTCCTTTGATTTGTCTTATGATAATTTCAGAATCTCCTAAGATTGATATCGTCTGGGCTTCTAATTGTTTAAGCAATTGCAAGCCTAGGAGAAGTGCTTCATACTCAGCAATATTGTTAGTGCATGGGAAATATAATTTACATGAAAAAATCTGATCTGTATTTTGAATCCAAACACCTGCCCTTGCACTTGTTTTATTACAGGATCCATCAAATTTTATAGTCCACAGTATGTTTGGCTCATTTTCATTTTCTTGTTGATGTTGATCATCACTATTTTGAATTTGATTAGAGGGAAGACTTGATTGTTCCGATGAACTAATTGGGTCTATGTTTTCCTTATCTTGTCAAGTAATTTCATCTTCATTACATAAGATAAAGGAATCTAAACTCGATTGAATAGAATAGATTGGAGAGTTTTTTGGTTTTTCTATGTTGCTCACCATGTACTTCATGTGGGATTCCCTGTATAGTCTCCTGTTTTGGTTAAAAACAGGGATGGTGGCATAATACATGTCCATTTGAAGGCTTCGTTGAAGTTTGGCTCCCCAAGAACTTGATAAGAGCATGCCATACTTAGGGGGAATGTCAGCTACAACTATGTCCATGACTAAACACTTGGCAGGGACTTGGGATAAGTTAACACACAAATCTTTGATTAAACCCAAACATTTGACTCTGCTTGAGTCAAATGAATATAAATCTTTGTATGGTTTAGTAATATCTAAGCCTAAGCTTTCCATTACCACCTTGGGCATTAGATTGTGTGAAGCTCCAGAATCTAACATGGCATTGTGTAATATTTTCTCATGTATGTTAAAGCTAACATAGAAGGGAGGGATAGCCCCTTCTTGGTATTTTCCTTCAACTTCTGGACCAAATAACAAGTCAGGTTTGTCATCTGTCAAGTTTAAGGTGTCAGTATCACTTCCTAAGTTTAAAGCTTTCAAAACTTGGTTTTTGTACACCTCTTGGGTTACTAGTTCAGCTAGGGGAATGGTAATTTTTATCTTAGCAATCTCTCCCTCAAGGCTGAAAGGAACAATTGACTTGTTCATATTTACATATGTATTTTCAATTGAATTATTTTCAGCGATTTTAATTTGCTGAACCTTGTTTGGACTGGTAATTGGGACATTTTTATTAGGACCACTAGCTGAAGTGGTAGGGGTAATTTTTTCAACATCTTGCTGGACACTTTTGTCTTTGTTTATGTCTAGTTTCTTGGTCAAAATGTTGGTTTTCTCTGCTGTCTTTTTGGTATGAGTTTCTGTGTTTTTCTTGATAGCAGTATTAGTGTTCTTGTCCTTTGAATTATCTATGTTCCCCTTGCTCCTAAGATCATACTGTTTGTGTACCTCCATGATTTCATTTTCGAACCCCAATCTATAGTCATCAAAATCTTCATAGGTGTTTGTACTTTGATCAGAAAAGAAACCTTGTTCTTCTTCAGTGAGGAAAACATCATCCCCACTGTCTGATCCAATCAATTTTACATGAGATTCTCCCAATCTTTCCAACTCCCTATCTTCCTCATATTGATCTACATAGTTATGTTGGAAGGGAGGTCTAATCTGTTGGTCACTTTCTTTTTGCTTATCTTGATTGTTTTCTCTTCTATAATTCTGATTTCTATTTATGTTTTGGTTATTTTGAGGTTCTCTTGGTGGCACTCTCTCATTCAAACTGATCTTTTCAAGCATCATCTCCATCACCTTCACTAGGTTGTCAATTTTTGTGTCAGAAGTTGAGGCTGAGGGTAGTAGGTCATATTTATAAGTTACCCTCTTCTCTGATCTCAACATATTTCTTTTCTCAATTATGTTGGCTTCTATGCTCACATATCCTTTCTGCATGTCTTCTAAGGTTAAGTAGTCTCTCTCCCTTAACTGATACATCATGTCAACATCAAGGCCTTCGGGATATCTTACTAAGGCCATGCCTTGAGGAGGTTTCATGTGAGGTGGAAGAGCATTGTAAACACTATTGAACCTAGTGGAGTAGTCATGAACACTCTCTCCTTGATTTCTCTTGAGGCTGCTATATTCTGCTAGTATTTGGAGAGGGTTCCTTTTGAGTTCCCATTTGTTGATGAATGTTTGATGCAAGGAAGGGAGATAATTTATGTTGTTAGGAGGTAATTTTTTAAACCATTTTTTTACATCTCCTCCTAAACTTTGAGTGAATATCCTCATCTTTACAGTTTCTTCTTCTATCTCCATGTAATCAAATGCATCTTCCATCCTATCTACATGTTTTTGAGCTGTTGTAGAATCTTTTCCAATGAAATGAGGGATTTTGGATTGGTAATCATTTGGTAGGGGAAGTAGAGTTTGTGGTAACACTAATGGGGCATACCATGTTGCCATGGCTAGAAATAGGGGTGGATTTACAAGAGGTGGATTTACAGTAGTGAAAGTGGGTTGAACAGGAGTGTTTTGCACAGTGGTAGTATGAATTGGAGTGGAAGAAATAATTGGGCCAGCAAACTGATTTTGAGCAGACTTGTTATGGAAAAGACTAAAGTGATGAAGAAGCTGAGAATCGGGAGGAGTGGAAGGTGAGGCTTCTCTACTGAAGCTTTGTTGAAAATCTACAATATCAAGGTCAGTTTGGTTTAAGTCACCTTGAGATCTAGTTCTAAAGATGTTCTTTGTATGATGTAACTCAAAGTGTCAACCCTCTAAGACAACAAGGTTTTCAGGGAAATAATTTGTTCTTAAGAGGCTCCTATTAGCAGCCGATTTTCCAGAGTTAGAAGTCTGCCACAGAATTCTCTTCGGATTGTCAACGATTAAAGGAGGATTTGGGTCTGGATGGGATCTAGTATTGATCCTATATGAAGCCAGACTGTTTTTCAAAAATGAAAGAGGTTGAGGTTTTTAGGGACTTTTTTTGGGAATTTTACCTCTCACAATGTCTTATCTAGTATGGGACTAGGCTTCTAAAATTCTTCCAAGTTGGTTAACACAATCCTAAAGAGATCTAGGAACCTAGATGAGTAATAGGCCTACTGGGGCTAGTGGAGTTGCCAGGTGGAAACTATTTAGCTTGTATGAAGGTAAAAAATTGGATGGTTCCACCACCATGTTTATTATGAAGCTAAACTAAAATGTTTTTGGGTTTTTCTGAGTTATTTCGGTCTTACAGGTTAAGAGACTGTCCTAAATCTGACTTAACACTTAGCTAGGGTGCCAAACATACAAATTTCACTCTTATGGCTTGGTAATTGATTCCTTCAAGGTTTGATAAGGTTTAATGAGAATCCTAAGCGTTAGTTAGTTTGTCACTGACTCAGAAGGGTCCCACCGTGATCGCCATTATGTTGGTGTCTCGTGTTTTGATATTTTGGCAAATCAAAAGACAAGGCAACATCAGAACCAATCTTTAGAGTTACAGGATCTAGTCCTCCTGTTCTTAGAGAGGGATCTCTCAAATGTTTGTTTGCAAAGGTTTATATTATGTGCTTTGAGTATTGGTTTTAGAATAGTTATGAAGTGTAGGTTTTTGTTTATTTATTTGGTTGAATTGATATAGTAGAACATGAAAGGTCTAGGAAAGATATATAGAAAGGAGAAACATCTAGTTCATTGGGCAATGGAGTCAAGAAGAGGTCATAACATACTCATCAATGGATATGGGATATCAGAGGGAAAATCTAACTTGGCCACAGGATCCTTTGGTTTTTGGAATGAGATGGACATCAATGATTTGGAAAGAGAAGTTTAATTCTCAAACAAAGGGAATTTGAAATCACAACTTGAACAATAAAGAGCTATTGGGTAGACAGGGCTAACCATAAATTCTACAAATCACACCTTTAAGCAAATAATGACTTCAAAACAACTTTCAAAATGAAATCTAAGATTCGGGGAACACCCTATTTCCTCAAATATTTTATTTTAAATGACTTAGAAAACATAAAAGATTCATTGATAATTGCAGTCATAGAAGAGGGAACACCTAACACATCTATGATCACAACTATAAAAGACCTTTAAAACAACTGTTTAAGTAAGGATAAAGGGAAAGATCAGAACAGACCTCCTTGGCTCATTATAAAAAGAAATACTTCAAAGGGAGACTTCAATAACAAACTTTAAGTGGCAACAGACAAGCAGGGAAAACCATAAGTCATGCTGAAACCAACTGTTCAAACTATTAAGAAAATAAACAAGCATGAGGACTAAAAAGAGAGATTAAAGACTCTAAAATACCTCAACAAAAGAAAACATGAAACAGTGAAGGATGAATAGGTCTAAGGTGCTTCTAGGAGTCATTTCTTAGCCTAAAACTCTCAACCTACTGTAGTAAGAAATAGTGGAACAGAATGAAAACAGGAGAAAACATTAAACAGTTCAGAATAGTTCACCAACAGCTAAGCTCATGGATCCAATGATAGAGCCTTCTTAGGAACAAGCATGCAACAACATCATCAAGGCTTCCAAGACTTCAATTTGTTCTTCAACTTCAACAGGCTATGTATTATTTCAGAGAGTTTTAGTATTACAACTAGTGATCAACCAACCAACTTCTCATCTTCTTTAGAAGTATTTATAGAAGAATGAGGAGGTGAGATCTGATAAAAGATCTCTAAAGACAATTAATACAGATTTAATGGTTCCTTGGCCTTTGGGGGGGCTCAATAGAGAATATTTTTGATATTTCCCCTATATAAATTGGTTTACATTAACTATTAGGCTTGTTGGAAAGAATTTGTTGACTTCAAGGCTTCTCGTTATCCTTGCAATAACTTATATTGATAGTTTACAATAAGTGCCTTTGGTTGAATTAACTGTTCAGCTATATTGATGCAAAATATCTCCTGCTCTGGTAATAAATTCAGCCTTCTTTTGATTGATTTGAGGTTGTAGGTGGCTCTGTGGAAGCTAGGGGATTCAATTAGCCCCTGATGTGATAGCGTAGGCTCTCTGTCTGAGAAAAAACTCATGATTTTCTTCAAACTGTGTTTAGTTGGGAGGATTAGGCTTTTGATAATCAATTTTAGCCGTAATCCCCCACATATTTGTCTTCAATCTTCCGTGCTAGTGCGTTTTTGTCTCTCGACACTGATATCCTTTGATTTGGAATTGACTTGTTGTGTTTGTTGGTATTCAGGGCTGCACAGGGATTAAATGGCATCAATTCCTTATGAACCATTGATAAAACGTGGATTTGAAACCTGCGAATGATTCCTTTTGATGAAACGAAGGTCGGAGGATCGTCACCCTCTGCCTCTAAATTTCCTTCAGACATGGCAGAGAAATCATTGGAACCCTGAAAAATACAGAAACATTATGAAATCCTGCATGTATATGTTAAATTCTACAGAAAGACATGTGGAATGAGCGTGGTCGTTGGATGGCATCATCCAATGGTCGAGATCGTTTAGAAGGGGTCAAAGAGAAACAGAGGAGGAATTAAATCGGAGAAGTCGTTCGCACAGAGATCGACGGTCAGGATCGGAGGCGAAAGTCAAAATGAAATAGTGAAATGGTTAAAAAAACCTTTGTTTTGGACAAAAATGGTCACAAAATCATGCTCGGGGTTCGGGACGATCGTGAGCCATCGAATGAGATCGGCCCACGTGATCAATGGCGGAGAACAGGTGCCAATGAACCTTAGAAACATGCCCAGACATCAAACCTTTAATAAAACCCAGATGAATAAAACCCCCGGGTCCGGAAATGCTGACTGGACGAGGAATCAGGGTGATGAATTTTGGGCCATCAATCTGTAGATCAGATTGACGGCAGAGATTCTTTTAACACTGCGTCGTACCCTGAGTTATCGCACGGGCATCTTCGGAGAGCAACTACCGTCCGATGACCGGCCTTAGATCGGATGACGCACATCAATATCATGCCCACTCCATAGTCAAACTTTAACATGCGATGAGCGGCCATTTTTGAATAGTTCTCAATGCCACGCATCGGGTGGTGAATGGAATCACTGCTGATCGAGAAAAAACCGCCCTCCGCTTGAAAGCGATACGAAGGATTCCGCCCGGTTTTGCAATAGTAAGTGGCTGGTGGGGACCACCGAGGTGATGGATTGCACATCATTGATCTGCAGATCAGATCGACAGTGGAGAGTGACTAGAACTTTGCACCAGCGGAAAACTTTAGGATATAATAAAACCGATGAATTTATATACATGAAGGTTTATACTTTGGGGTGAAATATTAATTTCTAAAACGGCCTGGCGCCCGTCTGCGGGGCCATGGTCTATATGGAAAGCCATATGACCCCGGGGTTAAAGGAGGAAAGGGCTAATCATAATCGAGCGATGTGATAAGCACTTAGAAGGCTGGTGCTCGGTTCTAGCACCAAGAGGCATGGAGGGGAAGGGTTAAAGACTTAGCCCAAGGGGGCTTAAATCTATATTATATAAAAAATGTGATTTTTTATAAATTTTCAATGATTTTCAAAGGAATTTGAGGGTTTTCAATAAGGCAAGAAGGAGTCTTTAAACCTTATCAAAGGGGTTTTGATGAAGGGAAAGGGGAAAAGCATGAAAATGAGGGATTTTCATGGGAAATGGAGGGATAAAAATAAGGTTAGTTTTGGAGGTGGTGGGGAGGGGAAAATGGTGTTTGCAGCAATATTTTGTCTTGGGAATCAGCAGGATTTCAATATGGTAAAATGGGCACAGCAGTGAAGATTAAGACAGAGGCATGAGGCATTTTGAGAGTCTTCAAGAGCCAACACTTTTTAGCAGTGAAATCTATTCCTTGAAGACTCCAGAAATGTTTTAGCTAGCATTTGGTATAACAAATTTTATAGCTGGCTAACAAACTGAATGTGCTATAGAGAGAGGATGAATGTGGCACCAAGTACTAATGATGTATGCAATCTCAAAAGAAACCTTCTAAGAGTAGGCACTTGAAGTCCCCTATGGGCAAGTGTGGGATTTTCACTCGGAAACACCCGTGTGCTAGACAACATTGCAGACTTAGCTAAACAACTAAAGCATGCATAGAAATGTCAAATGAAAAATACATATCTAAACATATCAGAAATAATAATCTAAAGCATGCCTTATATTGTTGAATTCATCTCCCTTATACAGTTTGTGAGCCTTCCATATCCTTGGCCCACCTCATAACTGAAATGCACATGTGGCCACTAGCCTCCATGAAGACTACGTTGTCTCTCTATGTTCTCCACCATCTCTGCATTTAATTCCCACTCTATCCATCATAGATGCACAACTTCCTCCACTATTTAATCATTAGTGCTCTATGATATTACTTTTAATGCACCATGATCTCATTTGAATTCCTCCATGATCTCCATTATCTTATCATTAATGACCCATGATCTCCACTCGTCCTTCATTAAGAAGCTTCTCCACTACTCCACAATGTAGATATACCTCTAAATTATCCACATACACACATCAAAAGTGGATTTTATTCATCTATGGGGTTTATGGGTCCCTCCACCCTCTTATTTACTTAATTAATTATAAAGGTAAGAACTCTAATATTCCAATTATCTGGTGGAAAATTGGGAATATTACATTACATGAGAGAGAGTAAATTGCGAGAAATTTAGAATTAATTCAAAGGCTAGAGTGGTGTACCTACGAATAAGTTTATTAGAAGGTTTGTAGGCCTTGTTTAATATATTTACGACCATATTTGAATCTCCAAAAACTTGTAAATTCGAGAAACCAAGTTTCAATGTGTTTTCTATACCAATAATTAAAGCTTCGAATTCTGCAGTATTATTTGTAGAAGTGAAATTTAAATGATAAGCAAAAATGTGTTTTTGCACAAAATTATTTTGTGATAATATTCCTGCACCATTACTATGTTGAGAAGCAGCCCCATCAAAAAAAACTTTCATACATCTTGGGGATGAAGGGGAGGATCTTTAAGAATTTTTTTTGGTTACCTATTCATTAACAAAGATAGTATAAATTCTTGGATATTCCTTAATAAAGTTAACATAGGATTGTGACAAATTTTCAACATAGTGGACTATCATTTCCTCTCTATAAACAATTATGTTCGTAGGACCTCTTGGTATAATAATATGGTTTCCATCCATAGAGTAGTAACCACTTGTAAGGGATTTTCACTCTCTCCCTAAAATGATTGAATAATTACTGATGCCCATGTCTAGAACTTGGATATTATAAGTTGTCCTAATCTCAGGATCTGCATGACAAACATAACTATTCCATGATAATTTTAGACATAACATTAGGACATGATCCTCCATCAATAAGACAACAATGCAAAATTCTACCCATTATTTTCATTGTGACGTAAAAGAGAGCATTTTTAGGCTTTTTAGAATCATAAATAGTATCAACATCATCTAAAGAGAGGTGTTCATCTTCTTCTTCAATTTCAGTAATAGTACTTGTTGAAGCTATTGATTTCAATTTATTCTGACATCCTAAAAACATTTGTAATATTTCAGCTTATTCAGAAATCTTAGCTAAATTTAGTAAGGTTCGTTAGACCTAATTTTCACCAAATAATACAAAATGTTATATTTTTCCGTTATAGCAGCAATAGAATTATCTACATGTGATTGATTTCTATTTCCCGAATTAGAATTTCCTATTGTCCTGTTATATTTTTCAGCTGAATATCCATTTGAATTTGGATTAACAAGATTTTTGTTGTAGTTATTATTGTTATTTTTTTTGTTATAAATTTGGGATCAGGTATTTACAGCAAGAACCTATGATTCATCGAACCAGTCAAGAGTATTTACAATTGGTAAATTATTTATAGTTAAAATTTTCTTTCCAAAGTATTTTTCTTTGGAAGGTTTCATGGTTTCACAAGTATTTTCATCATGATGATCATCACAGAAGTTACACCATGGTTTGTTTTGGAGAAAAAGACTTGGAGCGGGTGAGGTAAATTTAGGCTTGGAGGTTGAAGGCAAGTTGAAAGTTACAAGAGAAACCTTTATTTCAAAATAAATCATGCGAGTGTTCATATCTTTCACAATATGCAAGATAACATTCATTTCATGAATTTTGTATGACTCTGCAACTCAGAAACTAGATCTATTAAGCTGATCTTCATCCTCCAAACAAGTCTATAGGGCATCTGTAACATTTGCGATAATTTTTTCCTCAAGCCTTCACTTATAGATAGATGGTATGGTGTTTTAATAATGTATTAAGGCTAATTGACCCCAAGGTCTAATTAATTAAGGTATTTGATTGTAAAGATTTGTAAACCATTGAGTTCCCTAATAGTTTCGCCATTTTGAAATACCATTATATTCTTTAAGGTGATCAGAAGGGCTCTACTACTGTCCAAAAGTATACTTAAACCAATAACAAACTCCATCCTAATTCGAAAAGGTTATAAGAGGAAAATTATAAAAGTTAGAGGCAACTTTCCCTACAAAGGTATTTACAAACAACCTCATGCAAATGCCATTGGCATTTGCTGCAATTTTATTGCAAGAATTCGAAAAAGTAGACAGATGGTCATCCAATGTGCATGTCCCATCTCCCGCAAACTTAAGAAGATGATCTTTAAATTTAGGAAGAGGTTGGGAAAGAAGTGCCAGATTTAAAGGTGATGGTACATGCCATGGAGTAACATTGTGATATTTAGAAAATTTGAAAATGCAAAAAATTTTAATAGCTTTGTATAACCCCTAAGTCCACTTCCTAAAAGATAATTTCCTACCATATGAGCAGTTAAAGGTCGAAAAGTATTCCTATGACCTTTTTTAGCTGAGGGTTGTAATTGAAACATAGGAATTAGTTGAGTGTCAGACACAAAACGCCTAAGATTTCGTTCAGTGGATTTAAAAGTTTGTTTTCATTGTCTAAATTAAACTAATGAATCAAACTATGGTGAAAGCCCCCTGATCCTAAATGATTGTCTGGGAGTATCCTTAGGTACACAAGATCTAGACCTTGCCCAATGGGTAGGTGATTTCATTTATGAAAATATTAATTTGTATTATGGTGGGAGATTCTTTCTCTTTCTTGAGCATCAACCAGTTCAATGTCATTAGATATAGCAGCCCAAGATCTCTCAAGTTTCTCTCTAGTTCTAGAAATATATAACATAATATTGAATACCCAGTAGATATACTAAATTAATTTTCAAATCCTAATGGAATATCAGGTTGAATAGTTATCGAAGAAGCCATTCATTTAAAATGAATCAACTTGCTGTAAATGAAGCCTTTCGTAATAATATCTTGCAAGTAAAGTAAAGAAGGTAAGTAACTGACTTGTATGAAGCTTTTCTTTTGCATATTTTTTGCAAGCAGTAATATCGAAGAAAAATTATTTTATTTCTCATCAAACGAACCTAAATTGGAAACTCTTTTCATAAGCATTTAGACATAAAAATGTAAAGAAAAATAAAATTAAAAAGGAAAAACTAACATGAACTAGAAAACAATTAAAACAAAAAGAAAGCAATCTGAAATCCCCAGTATGGTCACCGAAAAGGATGTTGATGACAAAAATGTCACCTTCAATCATCCAACACCTTGAGAAACTACTAAATGGCTAGTCTAGGAACAAGAGAACATCACCCATATCTTTAGATTCATAACAAATAGAATGTAGGGGAGTTTAATACTAAAGAAATTAAAATACATAAAAAGGAACAATTGTAATCCATGGATGACACTCGATATGTATTATACAACAATTGTACCACACAACATGTAACAAAAGAAAACATATACCTAGAAAAAAAATATTGACAACATATTTTTATGATAGAAATTCATTGCCAACATAAAAATTATATACAAGACAAAGGAATTTGTCATAGTAAAATTAAGAAAGACAAATATTGAAAATAATAGGCAAGATGGAAAGATCATGAAAATATCTTTCATTGAATCTACTTTAAAAATGTTTAGAAATGTTGGAAATAATCCTGACCAACTATCAATGTTCTGCAATCGAGACCCTTTACAAATGACACTGTTTCTGTAACCACTTAATCAAATGCAAGTAATCATAAACCTAACACAAGTTCAAGTTGTTGAAACTGGTACAAATTTAAACTCTTAGACATTGGCTCAGTGCAAAAATACCAGACTCATCAGTATTGGCAAATAAACAGTAGTTTTATGTAATATTCCTACTTAGCTTGATCTAAGAGGAATATTCATTTTTGTTTTACTTTCTGTAGCATGAATAAATGAATAAAGAAGGACATGCAAAACTCCTAAAAATATTGAATAAATCAATTCCCATGTGAACAAAGATAAATCAGGGCCATACAAATAAATCACTTGCAGGTGTGAAAGGGGTTTGAGCTATGGGACTGGGTCAACCTTGACCAAATCTACAGTGTTGTCTAGGTTCAATGTATCTCATGAAGGGACATCACAGCTCTAGAATGAGGCCCCTCATGTGAAAAGAGCTAACTCATCAAGGTGGTTTAGGGTTTGCAAAGGCTCTCATCTTATAAAAGGAAAGGGAAGGAAGCAAGAGAAGGTTGTTGATTGATTATATTTCTGAGTATCTTTTCTATTTAGACAAATACTATTTTCTGTTGTTTAGTATAGGATTGTGCTGCTTAGCACTTGGAGTTCCTATGAAGGGATTTCACCTCTTCCTTTGAGGATTCTTGGAGGAGTATTTTCTAATTTGATCCACTATGAGGCTTGAGGCTAAGCTCTACTTCCAATTGCATCACAAATCTAGTGAGGGTTTGTCTGCTTTTGCAAGTTGCAGCAAGTGGGATTCCAAATCTGCAGAGATCTAGCTTGTTTTGGGAGCCTCTTCTCATGGAGTGTGTCTTTTAGCCTCTTGGAAGAGTGCCTCTCCTATTTGCACTTCAAATCTGTAACTTGGCAGTTGGCCATCTATGTCATTTGAGCTACAACGATGTTTCCATTGAGGAATTGTGTTATTTTGATATGAGGTTCCTTATGGTGTTTTGATCACAGTTTTGATGAGAGATCTCTGGTGCTGGGCTTTGCCTTCCACTTTGGTGATCCATGGATGAGCTTGATGATCCATGTTCTATTTAGATCTGATCTATTGTAATGTAATTTTATATTCAGAAATTAATACAGCATTTTATATATCTGCAACTTGAAACTCAGATCTACTCTTGTTTATGCATGATTTGGTCAAAACCCCAAGGGGATCTTGTAAATAAGTCTATCTAGTTTCCAGATCTGAAATAGATCTGATGTTTTTTCCATAGATTTGTCCTAGATCTAAGTTGTAATATTTAGCTACTGCGGCTCCTTAAAATAACGTTGTTGAGCCATTTTTACATTTATATATGTGTTGCAACCTTCTTTTCTGAGGATTTATTGCTCTATTGCCTCATGTATTCTACTGTATATTGAAAGAGCTTCATTATAATTCTAATTTGATGCTATACATTCATAATTTAACCATATTTTATGCCCTCCTTTTCATACTATCCAAGACTGTGTTATTACTGAAGCATTTTATTGTGCATAGTTGCAACCCCTCTTGTAGGGTGTTTTCAGCTAGACTAGGTTGTGGGAGATCTGTTTACCACACCTAGTTTGATTTGTTTTTTCTCCCATTGTGGATATAGACTCCAGATATGATGATATAAGGAATCCAAGGGTTGTAAACTCATTTCTGTACATAAATCTCCCAAGAGTGCGTTATTCCAGCAGGCTTGAAGTGCTATTCCAGATCTAGAATATTACAGTGGTATCAGAGCTCCTTTCTTGGCACAGTCTGTGCTTGCCTTGAAGCACCAGCCATGTTGCATTTAGAAGAAGATTATCCTCTTTCTGAGAGGGAGAAGAGGTATCAAAATATGATTCACAATAATTTTTATTACACTACTGATGATCCTAAGAAGGGTCAAGACAAGGGTAAAGCCCCTGAAGCTATAAATGATAAAGAAGCATAAGAGTTTGAAAGAAATATTTTGGTGGCCATGCAAGATCTTTCCAGAGAGATCAAAGAGATGAGGGTGGATATAATTATGGAATCTCCTGGGAAATTTCATCTGAGATAAATTTCTGACATGTCTCATCATGGGACTAGTCAACCAGTGGATCTGCCACAAGCTCCACAAGCTACACAATGCTCCACTATGCCTACTTTCTTGGCTACGGAGAATGAAGGACCACAAGAATGAGCTTCCTTTGAATATTACTTTGTGGAGTATGATTCCCAGAGTAAGAGATTCAAGGATAACTTGAGTTTCCAAGACTTTTGTCACCTCAAGGATAGAAGAAGACTAAGGCAACATTATAGAGATGGTGGGTTCTTTCATCATTAGGATAGACACCACTCTATGGGCAGATTATTTTTGCCCAAGTTTGATGGCTCATCCTACATTTCTACCAAGGCATGGGTAGAAAAACTGGATATTTACTTCCAATTGAAAAAAGTCCCTGAGACTGAAGCCATCAAGATTGCAGCGCTGCACTTCGAAGGTGAAGCACACAATTGGTGGTTCCATGGGTTTTCTACATTGGGACATATCAATGTGACTACCTATTTAGGGTTTAATAGAATACTGATGGATAGATTTGACAGGAAGGATCCTGAAGCACCCTTCATAAGCCTTGCAAATCTAAAGAAATCAGGGGATGCAAAGACTTATATCTCTTAGTTTCTGACATTGTCAGTCATGGTCCCTAATCTATCCATAGCAAGGAAAGTCTACATGTTCATAGATGGCCAGGAGGAACCTTTTCATGGGTTGGTTAAATCTACCAAGCTCGTCACTTTGCATGATGCCATTGAGAGGGCTAGAGACCTCCAAGATGCCTTGCCAAAAGCAAAGGCAACTTTCCAAAGCAAGACCCCTCACTTTTCTAAGGGGAAGTATGGAAAATATGCTCCTCCCAAGGAGAGCTCTTTGAAGAAGCCTCTTGATATTGATCTCAGGAGGGAATTTAGGAAAAAGAAACTGTGCCTCACTTTCCAAGAGTCATGGGCACCAAGAAATAGATGTGCTACAGGAAAAGCACACTACATAGAAGTCTTCTCAGATCTTAAGGAGGAAGATGAAGATGATGAACCCGAGAGAGCGTTGATGATGATGAGGAAGATCAAACACCATCCAAATATGGGAAGGGAGCCTTTGCTCCAATAAGTGGGACTCTTACATCATTGAGAGGAGTGCCTAAGTACTTGACCCTAAGAGTACAAGGTTCAGTCATGAATCAAAGAGTATCTGTCCTGATTGACGGTGGGGCAACCCATAACTTTATTGATGCTCATCTTGTGCAAAGGAGAGCAATCCCTACTGAGGCTTTTGAGGGATTTTATTTTTTGGTCCCAGGAGATAGGACCATGCAATGCATGCAATATTTTCCCTCACTCTCTGTCACTATGGTATCCTACACCTTGGTGGATTACTTCTTTGTAGTTGATATACCAAACACCAGCATCATCTGGGGTGTCCAATGGTTGATTACCTTGGGGAAGGTTACCACTAATTGGAAAGCTTTAAAAATGGAGTGGGTGGACTTGAAGAGTGGGAAACCACAAATTATTCAAGGAATGCATACTTATCCTTCACCTAGTACTTCCACACAAAAAAAAGAGATGGATTTGCGTAGTGGAAGCAAGGATCTCATAGTTCCTTCTCTCATGTTCATGAGGATGCTGCAAGGGACATTATTATCTCATGGCAAGCCACCTGGAATGCCATCAGATTCATATCTAGTGGGGAAGGTTCCACAAAGTGCTACTCCAAATCTAGATCTAGGAAGGGTTGGAGCAATGAGAGACCAAGTTACAGCACTGGGAGGCTTGGGACATCCCAAGAATGAGGAGGATCTTCCTCCTGCATCATTATCACCCTCTCACTTTTTTGAATCTACGCTGTGGGATGAGGAGAATGGGAGGATCAGCCTTCCAAAAAATAATTTTGGCATGTGTAATTTCAAAAAGGCAATCAACAACATGACAAGAAATTCCATGGATGTATCAGCAGCGCTGTCATTGTTGAGCAGTGTGGATCTTTATTGGAAATCTCAACTTCTTGTAGAGTATTCCAAAGATCTCCACACAGGTATGATACTAGATGGCTTGTAGCAAGAAGAGGGCTACTTAGTCTAAGGGGGAGTCATCTATTATCATGGTAAGGTCTACTTGGCTAGAGCTTCCAAGCTCAAGTAGAAGATCCTACAAGGAGCATATGAAGAATTATTCCTATAGCTCTTACCTTATCAGTTGCTTGAGGACAAGAAAAAATTTGGAGGGGAGGACTGTAATATTACTACTTAGCTTGAGCTAAGAGTAATATTCATTTTTGTTTTAATTTCTGTAACATGAATAAATGAATAAAGGAGGACATGTAAAACTCCTAAAAAGACTGAATAAATCAATGCCCATGTGAACACAGATAAATCAGGGCCATGTAAAGAAATCACTTGCAGGTGTGAAAGGGGTTTGAGCTGTGGGACTGGGTCCACCTTGACCAAACCTATAGCGTTGTCTAGGTTCAATGTATCTCATGAAGGGACAGTGCAATTCTAGAAGGAGGCCCCTCATGTGAAAAGAGCTAACTCATCAAGGTGGTTTAGGGTTTGCAAAGGCTCTCATCTTATAAAAGGAAAGGGAAGGTAACAAGAGAAGGTTTTTGATTGATTATATTTCTGAGTATCTTTTCTATTTAGACAAATACTATTCTGTGCTATTTAGTGGAGGATTGTGTTGCTTAGCACTTGGAGTTCCTATGCAGGGATTTCACCTCTTCCTTTGAGGATTCTTGGAGGAGTATTTGCTGATTTGATCCACTATCAGGCTTGAGACCAAGCTCTACTTCCAATTTCAGCGTAGATCTAGTGAGGGTTTGTCTTCTTTTGCAAGCTGTAGCAAGTGGGATTCTAGATCTACAAAGATCTAGCTTGTTTTGGGAGCCTCTTCTCATGGAGTGTGTCTGTTAACCTCCTGGAAGAGTGCCTCTCCTGTTTGCACTTCAAATCTGTAACTTGGCAGTTGGCCATCTATGTCATTTGAGCTACAACGTTGTTTCCATTGAGGAACTGCGTTATTTTTATATGAGGTTCTTTATGGTGTTTTGATCACAGTTTTGATGAGAGATCTCTGGTACTGGGCTTTGCCTTCCACTTTGGTGATCCATGGATTAGCTTGTTGATCCATGTTCTATTTAGATATAATATATTGTAATGTAATGTTATATTCAAAAATTACTGCAGCATTTTACAGATCTACAAATTGAAACTCAGATCTACTCTTGTTTATGCATGATTTGATCAAAAACCCCAAGGGGATCTTGTAAATAAGACTATCTAGTTTCCAAATATGAAATAGATCTGATGTTTTGTCCACATATTTTTCCTAGATATGAATCATAATATTTAGCTTCTGTAACTCCTTAAAATAATGCTTTTGAGCCATTTCTGCATTTATATATGTGTTGCAGCCTTCTTTTCTGAGGATTTCTTACTCTATTGCCTCATGTATTCTACTGTATATTGAAAGATCTTCATTATAATTCTGATTTGCTACTATAAATTCATAATTTAACCATATTTGATGCCCTCCTTCTCATATTATCCAAGACTGCATTATTTCTAAAGCATTTTTTTGTGCATAGCAATAGCCCCTCTAGTAGGGTGTTTTTCAGCTAGACTAGGTTGTGGGAGATCTATTTACCACACCTAGTTTGATTTTTTTTTTCTCCCCTTGTGGATCTAAACTCCAGATATTCTGATATAAGGGATCCAAGGGTTGTAAACTCATTTCTATACATAAATCTCTCAGGAGTGCGTTATTCCAGCAGGCTTGTTGTGCTATTCCAGATCTGGAATATTACATTTTAATAAACTTATCAATGACCAAACTATGATTACCTGATCCAGAAAAACAAATAAACATAACTAACCCCTATTGTTGCTAATTTTTAAAATTTTACATGCAAAACAAGCTTATCAGACTCCTAGCACTCTTAAGAAAGTTAAAATCAACCCAAAACTGAAGTGAACTTATCAAAAAATCATCCCAAAATGCAGAAGTGATGATCCTTCACTTTTCGTATCCCTTTTCCTTTTAATTAGGTGCTCATAGTTGTTAGGTGGTTATATGTTGGTTTTTTTAACCACTCATTTATCAAAATTGAAGGAAGGGTGGGGGGGGGGTAGGAAAAGTTACTAAAATAAGTATTGACCAAAATTAAACGAGGAAGGTATACTACTTAAGAGGGAGGTGGACCCACTATCCATGTAGAAACATTAAAACATTGAAATTAATATTATTAATAATGCATTATTTCCTCCTTCTATCTCCCTTTTAATGCATATTATGAAAATATAATGCTATAATATCATAATCATCAAAATCATCCATCATATTCCCCATTCATCAAAATTATGCCAACTGTCAAGTCAAAATGTACATAACCATAGTCCACACTATATATCAAAAGGGAATGGAATCTATATCATCATATGCTGCCCAAAAATAGTGCTATAAGAGCAAGTGCATCATAACCATGAAATAAAATGATAATTAAAATCTGGAAGCGTTTTCTAGCCCATTGCCACTTTCCTTAAAAAACTGTTGAAAATAACCAGAACGCTTGGATATTTCTTCTATAGTAGAAGAACTAATCTTAATTACTTCTATTTCTGGTTCAATGTTGTCCAATTTCTTTTTGAGTTTTGAGCAAGGTACTTCAAGGGATGTCTTCGTTGGTGGGAACCTAGCAACAATTAAATCATATAAATGAGACATGGATTAGCTTGGAAGTTTAGGTGCTTTATCATGATTAGGAGATGGATATAAAATAGCACTATGAATGACATAAGTTGACTTATCGGAATGAGCAGATGAATCATAATTAGCATGAATATTTGAAGACTCAGGCTATCTAGCAGGGATTTGATTGAATTTTTCCCAACCTTGATATCCTGGTGAAGAGTTATCAGAAGGAGTATGATCCGAACCATCATTTTCTTGACAGGGTATTTCATGAACATTTGTATGTGGACAAAATGCAGATTGGTGAGGTTTATTAGACAAAGGTGGCTGGATAATTGCAGGTGGAGGACCTAGGTAAAGATTCCTATAGTATCCAGCTGCCTGAATTCATTATAATCTGCATTAAAGTGTATTGAAAATCGAATCCTTCTATTTTTTCCTTGTTTCCAAATTCTTAATGGCCTGTTGCCTCTTCCCCTATCTCGTCTACCCAAACATTCAGAGAAGAAAATCATTATTGGCTTGAGGGGTCCTGACCCAGGTTTAGAGGTTAATGTTTTCCAACAAACCCCTATATTATTGGCCATTTCAACAATGACCTACTTTCGCAGGCCAAGGTCTCAGCCGATGTAGTATGGGAGGCTGTTGGAACTTGGTTTCTGCACCCTGGAGAGAGTAGGTAATTAAGGCAGATCTGCATTTGCAACTTATCAGGTTCACACAGAATGAGTCTATTCGCAAGCCCTTAACAACATATGTGTAGAAATTTGCTGAATAATGATTAATTATCCACCGAGACTATCCTGGTCACATACTATTTGAACTTCATACACAACACATAATCTCTTCCGCTCAACTCAACTCAGATCATCACACATGCGGAAATAAAATCAAGCGATAACACATCAAATCATCATACACATTAACATAGTATGTATGGGGAAAGCTTATAGCTGAAAACCCCACAGCTATTGTGTATATTATAATGGAGAAATCAAGTAACTAAATCAGTACAATACTCCTCACAAGTACTCAGTACTTTCTCATAAAGTTACTCACAATCTAGCTCAGTTTTGAACAGGTTACTGGTTCAAAACTCCCCGCCAATTGTCTTGCCTCTATTGCGTGTTTCAATGCTATGGGATGGCCTCTTTATATAGATAAACCACCAGCCTAAACTGCGCAATCCTCATAGGCTTACTCCACCTATCTGTGTGTTGCAAATAGCAACAGTATAGTCACAACTGATAGCTAACTCCACCCTTTCATCTACCTCTTTCACTGGTCTCCACTGAACTGATCATACACTGTAGTGAACTGATGTGTTCTTGAGTTGAATAATGAGTTACTAATTAATGAGTTAAATAATATTTAATTCACTCCACTCATAACTAATTGATTAGCTAGTTAAACTAATCTCAACTAGTTCAACTAAAATAAACAGAACACAACTCCACTATCTGTCTCATTAACTCCACCAAACTTCTGCCACTGAAGTCCTAACCGAAGTCAACCATGCATGAGCTCAATACCCCATAAGAAAAAGCGTATTTCCTTATGGCAGTTGCATGTGCCACATCCGTAGCTCAAACTGAAGTGCTCCAAGAGAGTAAACTGATGTTTAGAGTCCAAATATTATTAAGGGTAAATAATATTTGACTTCCATATTTTTAGGAGAGGCAGTCTAAAAATAGCCTTCGACCTCTTCGACCTAAAAAATAGAGTCTCATCTATTTTTACCAACATGACCAACGCTCCAAGAATCTCAAACTGGAATCCCCGAACCATGCTCCATATGTCTAAAAATAGACATAGTCTAAAAATAGACTTTGCGCCAGAATTTGCCTGCGGGCCCACTTAGTGAAGGCGACTTCATTTCACTAAGCTCCATCATCTTGCCGCATTCTCAACACTCCCTCTCAGCAAGATATGGATTATCTGCAACCCCTATCCTGCCTCTGTGGAATTCGAACTTGCTCCTGGTGAGCGCCTTCGTCAGGATGTCGGCATCCCGATCCTCCGTGGGAACATATGAAAGCATCATGATTCTCTGCTGAACACAATCTCTGATATGATGGTACCTGATGTCGATGTGTTTGGACCTATCATGAAATAATGGATTAGCCGAGAGTTTAATGCAACTCTGGTTATCACAGTAGATCACTGTAGGCTCCAAATGCAACCTGAACAAACCTGTGAGGATCTTCCTCATCCAAATAGCCTCGCATGTAGCCAAGCTAGCTGCCATGTACTCTGCCTCTGCTAAACTGAGTGCCACGGATCTCTGCTTCCTGCTATACCAGGAAACTGTTGTCGACCCAATGCTGAAAACTCCTCCAGAAGTGCTCTTCCGGTCCGTTGGACTCCCTGCCCAATCTGCATCAGTGAAGCCAGAAAGCTTCGCTCCATCCTCCTGTCTGTACCATAGACCATATCCCGATGTGCCTCTAATATAGTGCAATACATGCTTGCCTGCCTTCCAAAAGAGCTTGGTAGGCTTAACCATAGCTTGCGAAAGATGGTTAACTGCATAGCATATATCAGGTCGTGTATTGACCAGATACATAAGCGACCCCACCAACTGTCGATAGACAGTGGCATCCACTACCTCCGCTGAAGTAGCATCCTCCTTCCTCCAACCACCAGGAAGAGGAGTGTCAACAGGCTTGCGGCCTTGCATGTTGAACCTCTCCAGAATCTCCCGAGCATACTTTCCCTGAGAAACAAACAGTCCTCCGCTGCGCTGCCAAATCTCCAATCCCAGGAAATAATGAAGGATGCCCAAGTCCTTCATCTCAAACTCTCGTGCAAGATCCTCCTTGCATGAAAATATCAACTGCTCATCGCCAGTCAAAATCAGATCATCTACATACAGTACGATGATCAACAGCTTCCCCTCCACCACAATCTGGTACAGGTTTGGATCCACCTCACTCTTGGAGAATCCAAGCCCAGTGAAGTAGCTGTCTATCCGAGTGTACCAAGCACGAGGTGCTTGCTTCAGCCCATACAGTGCTATCTTGAGTCGGCACACATGCGACTCACTGTTGAAGATCTCAAAACCTTCAGGCTGCTCTATGTACACCTCTTCCTCAATAACTCCATTGAGGAACGCAGTCTTCACATCCATATGATGAATGTGCCACCCCATCTGCGCTGAGAGAGCAAGGATCGTCCGTATGGAAGAGTACCTTGCGACAGGTGCAAAAGTCTCCTCATAGTCAATCCCCTCGATCTTTGAAAAGCCACGGGCGACAAATCTCGCCTTGTACTTCTCCACACTCCCGTCAGCTGCCTGCTTCACCTTGTAGATCCATCGCGAACCCACCACTGATTTCCCAACCGGTCTTGGGACAATCTCCCATGCACTGTTCCTGATGATCGAATCATATTCTTCGATCATGGCATCAACCCATGCGGGTTCCTCCACGGCTTCCTCAAAAGAGGATGGCTCCGTCACAACACATTGACTCATAAGAGCCATGTATCCAGTGTACCGATCCGGTGACTGTCTCTGTCTGCGCTGTGCTGTAGGTGGTCCTACAACCTTCTCTGCATCTCGAGCCAGTCGCTCAGCTTCTGTAGTGCGCATGCGCCCTATGATGGTTGGCGCTGCATGGGTGGTTTCTTCCACCTCCTGAACTTCCTCTTGTGGCTGATCCACATCCGGAAGCTCCTCCTTAGGAACTAACAGCTCCTCATCTACATGCAAGTGTAGCTCCCTCTCAAGCGAACACTGCATGGCTTTCTCCTCCTCAAATTTTATATCTCGTCGCACAACAGTCTTTCGACTGTCTGACAAATACACCCGATAGTTGTGAGGTGTATCAGTGTACCCCACAAATATTCCAACCTCAGCAGTTGGATCCAGCTTCCTTCTCGCATCCTTCGTCACATGCATGTAGACAGGAGAACCAAAGATCCGCAAATGGGAAATATCAAGCCTCTTGCCAGAATAAGCCTCCTCCGGTGTACTCATGCCAAGAACCTTGTGAGGACAACGGTTCTGCACATACACTATTGTATTTCATGCCTCAGCCCACAAGTGAACGGGTAGGCCCTGATCATGCAACATCGCCCGTGCAGCACCCACGATCATTTTGTTCTTCCGCTCAGCCACCCCGTTCTGCTGTGGGTTATGGGGTGCGATGAGCTCTCTCCGAATCCCTTCTGCAATGCAGAACTCCTTGAATTTAGCCGAGATGAATTCACCACCATTATCACTCCTTAGAGCAATCACCTTCTTCCCCAACTCCTTCTCGACCAGTGCTTTAAACTCACAGAACTTCGTGAATGTATCGCTCTTCTTCTGCATGAAGAAGATCCAGCACTTTCGAGAGAAATCATCAACAAATATCACATAATACCTGTTCTTTGCTGTCGAAGCAACTGAGAAAGGACCACACACATCTGTGTGAACTCTCTCAAGGATCGTCATGGCACGACTATCCTTCTCGTGAAAGGTGGCTTTCACATACTTCCCTAAGGTACACCCCTTGCACTGATCTGACTGCGCAAGAGTGCCCTTAGGAAGCCCAGTAGAAATCTGCTGCAGGATCTTCAAAGCTCCATGGTGAAGGTGGCCCAATCTCCTGTGCCACAGTTCGCCCTCATCATCCCGACTCACCACTTCTCCCGCCTTGCATGCCATAGCTGCGCAGCCATCTACCTGCAACTGATAAAGGTTCTTAGTTCGAACCCCTATCTTCCGGGTCTCTCCAGTAGTCTTCCTGCGCAGGAAGGCTTTTCCTTCGCTGAAGACCACATCATACCCCTTATCCTCCAACATCGCTACTGAAATCAGGTTCTTCTTCAATCCAGGTACATGCATGACATCCTTCAATACAAAGGGTTTACCAGACTCCCTCTGAAATGATATGGTACCGATACCAGTCGCACTGTATCTACCATGTGCACACCCAAATCTTTGTCCTCTAGATCTGAGAACAACTCCCGATCTCCCGTCATATGAAATGACGCACCGCTGTCCAAGAACCATACCGATCCCAGCACACTTGAAACCAAGCATGCGATCAGTGAAAATTCAAGCTCGAACTGTGAAGCCAAAGCTTCTCCATCTGCAGATCTTCCTGCTTGCTTGTTCTTCTTCTTCTTTGGACAATTGGTAGCATAATGTCCATGATCATGGTAGTGAAAACACTTCACTTTCGCCATATCCTACTTATTTCCCTTTGCACCAGAATGAGAGGTTTTCTTACCCTTCCCCTTCTTTGCTTTGGCCACCAAAGCGCATTTTTCTTCATCAACTCCCTTTGATGAAGATCCATCTCGAGTAGTCCTCCTTATCTCCTCCTGCATGAGATCCGCCCAAAGGTGCTCCCATCCCGGTAGCTTCTCCCGACCATTGACACTATCTTGATATGAGTGCCAAGCCTTTAGAAGACCAAGGAGAGCCAGGTCGACCATGTCCTCTTCATCGACAGTCACCCCCACACTTCCCAGCTCATCTCTGCACTAAGTGAAATTCGTGAGGTATTTGGCGATACTGTCACCTTTCTCCATCTTGATGTTCCTGAGCTTATCTTTGAGCGCCAGCTTCCTTTGGTCGCTCTTACTCTGGAATAGATCCATCAAAGCTTTCCACATTAGAAATGGAGAAGCCTTTCCATGCAGGCTGGATACAATATGATCCTTGACGCCCTCCAACAGGATCCTTCGACATTTCGCCATCTTCTTTTGCCATACTTCAACTTCAGCAGGATCAGTGGGCTTTTGGACATCCGTATCTACAAACTCCTTCAGACCATTATCTTCTAATACTTCTTCCATTCGATCCTTCCATGCAACATAATTCGAACTGCCTTCAAGAGCATATTCGAGTCGCAAACCGTTGAAAGACATTTTCAACACCGGCACCAAGAAAACAAAACTGCTGCAAAACTTTGAATTCCACCTCAAAGCTCAACCGCTCTAGATCGTGAGAAAAAAATATTTCTAGCACAGAGATCGACTGCAAGGGGCGTTTACCAGACCTTTCACTTTCCGAAGAAAGATGAATCCGGAGGCTACCTGGCCCGCATGCAGACTCTGTCTACCGAAATAAGTTTGTAATCACTGTGATGATCAATCTCTGCTTCAATAGCTCCAATACCATGTAGAAATTTGCTGAATAATAAATAATTATCCACCGAGACTATCCTGATCACATACAATTCGAATTTATATGCAACACATAATCTCTTCCACTCAACCAACTCAGAGCATCACACATGCGGAAATAAAATCAAGCGATAACACATCAAATCATCATACACATTAACACAGTATGTATGGGGAAAGCTTATAGCTGAAAACCCCGCAGCTATTGTGTATATTATAATGGAGAAATCAAGTAACAAAATCAGTACAATACTCCTCACAAGTACTCAATACTTTCTCATAATGTTACTCACAATCTAGCTCAGTTTTGAACAGGTTACTGGTTCAAAACTCACCGCCAAATTGCCTTGCCTCTATTGCATGTTTCAATGCTATGGGATGGCCTCTTTATATAGATAAACCACCAGCCTAAACTTCCCAATCCTCATGGGCTTACTCCACCTATCTGTGTGTTGCAAATAGCAACAGTATAGTCACAACTGATAGCTAACTCCAACCTTTCATCTACCTCTTTCACTGGTCTCCACTGAACTGATCATACACTGTAGTGAACTGATGTGTTCTTGAGTTGAATAATGAGTTACTAATTAATGAGTTAAATAATATTTAATTCACTCCACTCATAACTAATTGATTAGCTAATTAAACTAATCTCAATCAGTTCAACTAAAATAAACAGAACACAACTCCACTAGCTATCTCATTAACTCCTCCAAACTTCTGCCACTGAAGTCTAACTAAAGTCAACCATGCATGATGCCATCAAACCCTTGGGAACCACGTGATTCCTCTGTCAGATGCATGAGCCACTTCTGTAGCTCAAACTAAAGTGCTCCAAGAGAGTAAATTGTTGTTTATAGTCTAAATATTATTAAGGGTAAATAATATTTGACTTCCCTGTTTTAAGGAGAGGCAGTCTAAAAATAGACTTCGACCTCTTTGACCTCAAAAATAGAGTCTCATCTATTTTTACCAACATGACACATACTTCAAGAATCTCAAACTGGAATCCCCGAACCATGCTCCATATGTCTAAAAATAGACATAGTCTGAAAATAGATTTTGCGCCAGAATTTTCCTGCGGGCCCACTTAGTGAAGGCGAATTCATTTCACTAAGCTCCATCATCTTGCTACATTCTCAATAAGAATTAGCTCGATTCTCCTTTTATTTCACTAGCCCATGTGATCAAGAAGTGGTCTTCTTTCTCTCTTTGGCCACTGTTGTTCCATTGATTGAACATCAATTATCAAATTCTGATTTCTCCACATAAATGAAAGCAAAATTTAGTATGCTAAAATCATACAATTTGTTGACAATTGATTTTATTCAACTTTCACAATCTTTTCTTCTAGATTCTTCCCAAAAATGAAGATAAATACATAAAAGTAAATAATTAATCAAGCTAATATGAGGATAAAAACATACCTTTTCTATGACTCAACATACTCCCCTGCTTACCTTTTTTGCATTTCCTCATGCAATAAGATAGTTGAGGTGTAATTGTATCAAAGAGTAGGCAGGATAAACTTCCTGATATAGTCTAAAACCATTATTTGGTTTAAGCATTGCAAAATCATGGCTCTCATGACATTCAGGTAAATCATAATCAAAATAATATCCTTCAGGGGGATACCAGATAATGGGGCACCTGTAAGGGAATCCTATCCAGGTAGGGCCCTTGCATAGGATGATATTTTTGTACACATTTAGACAAGCAACAATAGCCTTGAAATTTTTGTAAGCGAACGGCTCCCAGTTTTTAACATTGTTAGTAGAAGATTTCCACCTTTGTTTTGCAGCCAACAGGGCTTCTTCTCTAATATCCTCGAAATATTATCTTCCAATCTATACAACATCTTTATGGAGAGGTCCCAATGTGGCCACAAGTCCTTGTTGTTCCATAAAACTTTTGTGTTGAATGAAAAGGTGTAAAGGTTTAGTGGGTTCTCCTCTAACCCATAAATCTAGACCATGCTCCATTTTTTGAAAAGTATTATAGGCCTTTGCCCATTCAAGCCAATTAGAATAAAAAGAAAGGAAGGCTTGGAATTTAACATCTCCAATAAAGGGGATAGTATTATCATTCCTTTCATCTTTGAGGAAAAAATAATGCAGGTATAATTCATAGAGAAGGTGTTTTACGTTCGCATCCTATTCCTTGCAACATTGAATAAATTCTGAAGTAGTCTTGAATTCAATTGACTTTATAGCCTTGAAAAATTTAATCTCCAGTAATAAGTATCTTTCCAGTAAAAATAATGCATAATTTTTGGCTGGTGATCGATAAGACAAAACATAAAAATATATATAACAAATGGTTTCAGCTTTTTCCATGGATTTTTGAATCTGGTTCTGCACTTTCTTCACTTTCTCTTGTTCATTTCTGATACTAGAAAAATTATTTTCCTCAGTTGAAGTAAGTGTATCAAGTCTCTTTAATAATTCCTGTTATGTTTTTAAAGGTACCACTTATTTTTGGTGTTGAGCCAACACTTGTTGGGTCCTGGTTAATTCATTTTGCAATTTCAGGATAACAACTACCCTTACCAGAGGGACATATGAGGTGTTTTTTCTGTCTGAGCTACATTGTCATAAGTTGTCACCGAATTAGTTTGAATAATGATTTCCATAGTATTGGTTTTTTCTTGAGGAATATACCAATATATTTGAGCATTTTCTACAAAATCTGTTTGAACATCAACATTCATAACAGTCACAGAAAAGTTTATTTGAGTCTCCATGGAACAAACATAAAGATTTTCGGTTTGAGTTCCAATATCCTTAGTGGAACGTTTCTTTGTTTGGGTTCCAATGGTTTCTAAATCCACTTTCTACTTTCGGGCCTTATTTGCTTCCTTCAACCATTTTCTTAATCTTTTAATTATTTTCTTCAACTTCCTATTTTCTTTACTCAACCTTTTCAGCCTGGCACTCTCTATCTTCTCCTCCTTCTTTATGGGATTTTGATTGGAGAGGGAACAATTTTGTCCATTTTAGGTAAAAGAGAGGTTGTGCCAATGTTAGGGTCTTGTTAGAGTGGAACAGTATCTCCTGATTTATTTTCTGTTTCAGAACCTCTTTCTACATGAGATTCTCTCTCAGGATATTCATCTATAGAGGGAATTGGTTCCCTTGTTTTTGCAAATATTTTGTTTCTTCAGTAGATGGAAAAAATTTTGTGTGGCCAAAACTACTTGCAGAGGTATATCCAGGTTAAGGATATGATCTTAACCTTGATAATGTTCAAATTGGCCTCCTTCCTCAAAGAGTTTTCCCAAATTTTCTAATACTTGAGCCACCTCCTCCTCATTGTCTAATGAAAAGGTGTTTTGATGGTTTGCAGGGGGTGAATGAGATGACCCTCCTTCATCTATTGGATTCGTGGTATGTTTCCGAGATCGTAGCCTTGCAGAACATCTCCATTTTGTTGGGTCGGAGGCTAAGGAAGAAGCCCTCCTTTTTCTTCCCTCTTTGGGATTTCTACCTCTTTAGTATATTGTTCTAAGTCATCAATATTGCTACCATATAACCCTACCTGTGCATATGGGTTTTTCTCTGATAGGGGTAAAGTAGGATTTACAAAGTTATCCCAGGTAAATTTCTACGAGGCAAGTTCATGAATAATAATAAGCTTGATCATGCCATGATGGTTGATGGTATGATATGAATTTTTGGCTTTTCTAACCTGACTAGAAACATCATGAAATAAGGAATTTCAAAGAACGGGAAGTTAACTGTGATTTTATGTCTAAGAATTGCTAACAGTTTAAGTTGTCGAGGCTTTACCACATCTTGACGACCATCACAGGTGATGTATCTTTGAACGGTGGTTGCTAGTTCTTGCCATGGTTCCTTTATTAATGTTGGATGAACTCCTTTGCCTTTGTGTATTAGTTCTTCCTTTGGGTCCTTAAATACTATGGCTGCTTCATGCAATAGAACATGTTTTTCGGTCCATTTGATGCCTTCTGATAGAATTCTAGAGACTTCGGCTATCACTGCTTCATAAACTTGTATACTTCTACCTTTTACAGTTGTGTGCCCATTCTGCTAATTTTGCAGAAATTCAAGTGCTATTTCACTATGGAATCCTTGTAATTTGATGAGGTATTGAAGCCAATCGGAGCGCTCAAGAATTTCGTGAGCCTACTTTGTTAATCATAATATTGTAGGTTCACTGCGAACAAAATTTCCTCCCATGGTTGTTGTGCTATTGTAGCCTAATTTTCACCTTGCATGCACTTTCTCATAGTTTAGATAGTTTGGAATAGCAAAAAATACTGCATACAAAGCTTTTGAATTGGGAAATTTTATTTTTATATAAAGGCAGCAATAATAATATTTGTCGCATCAGCAAGGTTTGGCGGAGTTCGGTAATTATCTCGCATGTTGTCCCATAATGTATATCTTCCCCCATCCAATTAGCAAAGGGTGTCCACATCCGTAGAGCATGGGAAAAGAGAAAAGGACGAGGTGGATTCATAAATGTGGTAGGGAAATAGTTAGGGCAATAGAAATACGGCAGAAAAAAGTGAGAGCAGTGCTAACTATCAATCATAGAAATTGTTTAGAAACTGAATGAAAAAGGAATAAAGCAGAGAAATAATCATTACGAAAAATAATTTTCCTTTGGTGAAAATGTATTATGAATATAACAAGGCAATTAATGATAAAGACTGCTAGCATCAATTGATCAGACAATACTAATGTAATTCACATAAAAATATAGTTTACCATGCATATTGGTTAATACAAATATAAACGTTGTTGAAATGGTAAATTCATCCTTGGAAATGAGTCAATAGGAAATAGTAGGATATAGACAAATTGGCAATGTAAAATATAATTTCAATACCACAAGCAGGGCACTGCTATCGGCATGCATCTATAGCCTCGGTAGGGTTTCTTTTTAACCCAAAAAAGAGAAAGGATCCTCCATTTAGGATTTAGATGGTTTTCTCATTTCTACAAAGAGATCATTGTGCTAGCATGGTAACCAAATAATCATAGTGCCATTCACCAGGGTATAACAAAATGATTAGGTCAGCTCATGATGAGACCTCCTATCCTTCCAACAGTTGGACTGGCTGGAAGACCATTACCTTGGTGTGGTGGCCATTATGGGAACGTCACTTGTTAAGTTCCTTATGATAATGGTAGGCTGCCTCATGATGAGACCCCCTATCCCTTTGAGAAATCTTAGATTATATATTTCAAATTCATACTATAAGTGGAGGGAGGCTCATTAACTCCTTAAGAGTTAGGGATGGTGTGGGAAGTAAAAGAATGCCAATAAAATTTATTCTTTTATTCCTATATCATCATACCAAAGGGAATTATCAATTGAAAGTGTGAAGTATAAACTAGCATGGTATTGAGATAGTGAATCATTTTATGATAAATCCAAAGAGGAGATATGTTGGCTCGAGGGGTCCTAACCTAGGTTCGAAGGTTAAGGTTTGCCAAAAAACCCCTATACTACTCGCCCTTTCGGCAGTGACCTGCTTGCACAGGCCAAAGTCTCACCCGAAGCAGTATGGGAGGGTGTTGGAACCAGATTTCCGCACCCTAGGAGAGAGCAAGTAAGTTAAGTTGGTCCACAATTATTAGATCTATATGGCCTGAGGTCATTCGCAGGAGTTCCAATAAATAACCAGAATACAATTATCAGATCTAATTAATAGGCTTGCATCCACGTGCGTACTATCAGCTATAATCACATAACATAATATTTGCAGTAGATTAAAAAATCACAGATGCATTTACCATAAACATAGACAGTTCGCAGCTTACAAACAAATCATATAACTCAAGTCCGCTTCAACCATAACATATAACATAAAATATCTACAATACTTTCACACGTCTATATTATTACCCAAAAATTCTCTTACATTCACAAATTACCACCTACGCACACAACCAACAGTGTCCATACATAGCAGGATAGAGGATCTCTACGCACATATCTAGCAGGAGTCCTAACCCAAACAACCCTACCAAATATCTAACAGTTTGTACTTCGCATCAATCTCTATTCATTTCCTTCTTATGACTCAAAAAAGTTTCATCTATTTATATTTATTTAGCCTACGCATCCAATGGTCTGCAAACCGTGGTTTTCGGACTCTTAGTCTACCCTTGACCCATTTAAAATGTGCTAGGGGATTTGACCCACCCCAAAACCCCTAAGTTAGAATAAAGTATACAAAATTATACAAAAATGGACAAAATTCATAGCCTTTGGGAGACCTTGCTCCAACAGTCCGCCAACACAATATTGTGACTCGTCCCGAGTCACTGTGCCAGTAAGGCTTCAACCTGCACTTAAAATACTCTGATCACCTCGGCTAACGGAGGCAGCACATATTTACTTTGGAAAGCTGCATTCTGTGCAATGTCGACCAATTTTTCTGATAGTGGTCCCTCAGTTGTGGCGGTAACACTTTCCAAAGTTTGGTTCAGTTGCTTAATAGCAACATCAGCATCCTGTGACAGTTTGAGGGCTTCAGTTGGTCACCCAGGGTCTTCTTCTTTTTTCGCAGATCCTCGATATCTACTTGGAGTGCTTGGCTAGTGCACAATCATTGTAAGCACTGGGCAGGCACCAAAGTGGGAAAGGTGGATTCGATTGTATCGAACTCCTCTTCTTTTTCCTGTAGGTCTTGGTTGATCCCTCGCAAGATTGGATCACGCTGGACCTTAGTCCATAGCTGCATGGCAGTCTCTAGTAGTTGGGCTCCTGAGCGATTAGCCCTGTGATAACATTCGTGGCCGCGGTGACCAGCGCAGTTCGCTGGGCCCGGACCTCCAAGGGTGTTTCGCACTGTAACTTAGCCTGCATATCTGCGATCTGCTACTCCATGCGTGTCTTAACCACCTGAACTTCATCCCGAGAAGCCTTGAGTGCTGCGACCAGTCTTTATACTTTTTCCTGAGGAGTGGCTGAGGCCGGGATTTCTACGGGAACATCTGCACAAAGTCAGTGGATTGTGTTCTCGAGCTCTATGTGCTTTGGGGTGGCGAGACAGACCTTTGCCTCCTTTGCAATGATGGTTTGCTTAGCTACGCTGAGATGTTGGTGCACGTGTTGGTCTCGATGGTGGATTTCTAGAAAGAAAATAGTGTGGGGGCCCTACAAGACCTCATGGGGTAGTCAAGCTAAGTTCAACTGGACTTCTACACTGGTCTGGACTTGGGGTCCCAGGTCAGATGTACTAAGGACCAGAGCTGCGTCAGGGAGAGAATAGAGGCGGTTGTCATATGTAGCCAGTGCTGCGCTAATAGGGACGGAGGGCGGGCATATCAAGGTCGCACTGATCTGCAACGTGTCTTCTTTTAATTGGAGTGCTCGCAACTCAGCCTAAATTGTGTCAACTATGGCTCGCTACTATTCTTCTATGGCATTCCACCTATCCTCTACGGCTAGAGTGATTGCACCGACGAATTGTTCCACGTCTCCATCAGCGAGTGTGATTGTTTCGTCATGTTCCACTCGTTGAGATCACTTCTTTTTATGGGGCGTTCTGACTAGCTCAGTTGTGTGTTTCATGTCGCGGGGGGAGGCAGGTCTACTGGTCTCCAAACCTTTTGTACCCAAACTGGTTTGTGGGTCTGTCTGGGTTTCTTCCCCGACGTCCTTTTGCTGCTGCGAATCCTTTTGGGTGGTCGCACTGGTGTCTTGTCGAATATTCTTGACGACAGGGGGTTTAACTTAGGATGTGCTAGTGCTTCCAATGCACTTTGTGCCAGTTTTGAAGCCAAGTTTCCAGTTAGGGGGCTAGAGCGCAATGACGCTGTCGATTTCTTCGTCCATTACCATGTAGCGAAGCGAAGTCCAGGATTTTTCTTTATGCGCTCTGATGTGAACATTGTGTAGAGTGACCTAGAATGCAGCAATGCCCTTGTATCTGTCGTCATCGTTGCGCAGTACTTCATGAGGTGCAATGTTGATGAAGTCCACCACTCGATGCACAAACTCCTTCCTTTATCATACCAAATATTTGGTAGGTATGATGTCTGTGGTTTGGAGCAGAGAGATCTCGATAAACCGTGCATCCACAACCCTTCTTGTGAACAGCTGCGTATCAGGCAATCATATTCTTGAAGCAGTTGCCACCTGCAGACTTCCTCCCCCAACACAGTCACATTCCATAGGAATTCTAAAACCCACTGATATGCAATCATTTTATAGTGGCGTCCTAACAGAGGGCACTGATACTCCTGTAGTTCGTAGGTCAGGGCCAACCCTTCCCTCGCCGTGGTGGCATAATTTTTTTCCGCACCTGAGATCGTCCGATTAGTATATGTGATTACATGGTCACTGTCCCTGGTGCCAAGCTGCGTACTACCTACTTCGCAGGCAATTCCTGAAGTAACCATATGAACTATCATCTTTGGAGCAAGGGAAGTGAACATAGGTGCAGTGACCATCCTGATTCTAAGTTGTTCGAAGCTCTTTTGGCGCACGCCCTCCCAACTGAATGAAATATCATGCTTAAGCAGCGTGCGCATAAGTTCAGTGATCAGTGCGTATCTACGATTGGATTTTCTATAGTAGCCCAGATGTCCCAATATCTCACGCAGCAGCTTCGGAGTCATGGGCCTTACCTGTGGGACTAGTGCGGTGAGTGTAGTACCGATCTCCTCCCTCACTCTCTATGTAGGATAAGACTGTTGTTCTTCCGGCCGTGCATCAGAGTTGAGGGTGACGTGCATACCACCCAAGTTCCCCGTGACCTAATTAGGTCCTAAACACTTATCTGGATACTCCATGTTTAGCTCCGTCATCTCACCTATTGTCCCCTCATCCCAACAATTCTCACTTGTAACCCGCTTGGGTGGTACTGTCGTATGAAATTTTCATGGTTTTAGTGGTTTCGTACTAGTTACCTCCTGTATTGGACGTCCTGCAACTGTGCGTTCCTCCCCTACTGCTACGACCTAGAGCTTGCGCGGAGCTACGTTGTAATATTTTATGGTGGCCTTGTGGGGCTCGACATCATCCTGAATCTGTGCTTTCCATGTGGGGCCTCCTATTACTGTGTTGGGACTAGATTCACCAGGCACCACCGTGTCGAGAGCTTGCAGAGCTCCCTCAAGCACCTCCAATTCTCACGTTAACCCAAATTTCCCCAAAAAATCATCTCTTAGGGTTGTCCACTGGCGGGTGCGTTTTCGTAGCTCTGCATCGAGATACCAAGCAACAGGAATTGGTCCCAAGGCATGAAAAAACAAGTGAACCCATTCTTCTGTGGTATGAACGCACCATTGCTCCATCCAAGTGGACAAGTGTTCGCGCGGGTTTCCTAGGCCCTGGAATCTCTTGACGTGCACATCGATTGGAGGTTCAAACCACAGTACCATCATATCCCGACATTCCTCCCATTCCTGGAATGCCCCATTATGTGTGTCCCACCAATTCACAAGTGTTGCGCACATAGCCTGGTTAAGAGCCCATAGCCTTCGTTCTCTGGGAACCTCAGCTATCAAGGTTCGCAAAAATTCCTTTATACTACCAGAGCCATCAAAGCAGGGTAATTCTCTTACCTTGGAAGATATATATCGGAAGTCTCTGGTAATTCGCAGGTAGCACAGCGTGGAGACTTCCTGCAGCCGATTTTTCCAATATCCTAACTCTTCGTCGGAGTCAGAGACACATTCATTGTGCTTCTCCCAGCAAGACATATCGTCGGCTGTGGGGTTGATCCAGTCTTCATCCTTCACAATTATCTTATAGATGTGATCCATCCCATCTTCCTCACGTGTTGGCTCGGTGTACCTTTCTCCTTCTGCAGGGTCGAGTGGTACGATCACCCAAGTTCCCTCTCTTTCAAACACCATGCTTCATTTCTTCAAGTTGATGATTCCACCCATATCGATGGCCCAATCCAATCCCAGGAGCGCTGGGTAAGGGTCCACATCTTCTACAATCTGAATCACTTCAAAGTCAACTCGTACCTTAGCCCCAGTGATATCTACAACCATTTTTGAAAATCTCCCCAATGGTATGATCTTCTATTGATTAGCCATGCGCAACTGGATAGTAGACCATTCCAATTTAGGTTCTCCCATTCGTTGCCAATTCTACTTAGGTAGTACATTCACATCAGATCTTAGGTCTAGAATTACCTGGTCCATCTCATAATCACCAATCTGCGTAGTTAATCACATTTCGCGCCCAGTGCACCTCTTCTGCCTGTAAAGTTTGTACGCATCTTTAATCTTTGTGGTTGGGGCTGCTTTTTCTATGCAACCGTCAAGTAGGGCTTAGAGGTTGTCTACCGCTTGCTAGTTGCGCAGCAACTTCATGCACGCCTGAAAGAATAGTTTGACCTCATCTTTGATTCCATTGTTTGGAGTCGATGTCTCGCTTCGAGGCCAGTCTTTTCGGGCTATGACAGAGGTCTCCATCTCCTCCTGGGGCTCCACACCTTCTGGTTCAGTAGCTGCTTTATGGATCAGAGACTCTGTCTCTGCTCTTTCCACAGACCCTTCGGTGGCCGTACCACTCCATCTTATTACATTAATGCTCGAATCCTCCTCACGAGGTTCCGTCTTCACTCGTTATAAGTTTTGTGTAGGGGTCTGCTGCTTTTACTGTACCTTAGCCATCAAAATGGTCAATCCTCGATCACATGGTCCAATTATCTACAACATTTGTAGGATTTCCGAGTTTGGTTCGTGTAGTCCCTAGCAATGTGACCTATTTCCCCGCAATTATAGTAGATTAACTGGCCTCTACCCCTGCCTGCGCTTCCTCCTCATCCTCCTCCCCTGCCCCTGGCTGGGGACCCTCCTATTCATGTAGGGGATCTAGGTGATGAGGGGTCCGATTGTACCCTATATAGGTTTCCCTGGTCGATCATCAAATCATACATTTAGAAATTATGTTCGTCATGCCCTACACACCTACAAAACATACACCACTAATGTTTTAATTCAGGGACACATGTGGCAAGGCAGGGGCAGTGGTTAGTATCGTGCAACCCAGCAACGCAGCAGTCATCACACCATAGCGTAGGCCCATTCGATCCCGTAGCTTCCCTAGGGCGCAGCGGGCTAGGTCCCCTGGCCTGGATGTAGTCTTCCAGCAACGGATAGTTATCTTTGGTGTGGCCATTCACCCTGCATCGTATGCACCATATTTTGAGGCTAGCCTTCATCTCTTGCTCCTTGCATAGATTCTGAATCTCCATGTGCATTTATTCTAGCTGGCCTTGTATCTGTTGTACTCCTAACTAGGTATCGTCTCTTAGCACAGCTTCCAGCTTCATGGAAACCTCCAGGGCCTTCTCTTATGTTTTAATATCTTAGTGACCCAAAGGTATGCACAGGTGGGGCAGAAACATAGCAATGAACCAATCTGTGTGTTTCCTGTCATCATACTGGAATAATCCTTCTCTGATCACTTTCTTTAATCGATGATTAGCTTCCCATACAGACTCAAATGGTCCCTAGTTGAAATCCTTCAATTCATTTACTTTCTGAGAGTAGGACTTAGGTTTCTTGAACTGTTGTTTCAACGCATTCTTAATTTGCTCGATAGTTGCATTTGCATGTTGGTCAATGTATCACATGTACCAGTCCAGGGCTCTCCCTTCAAAAGCAAGGGATAACTATGCCTAGTTCACCGCATCATTTACTACATTCTGTGCAGTCCATACCGATCCTACAACAAACCAGAACTGATCCATGTCCTCATCGCCCATGCCTTTGAAGGTAGGTATCTTCATGTGCGCAGCCATATCGTCTTCCGATGGGGGTAGAGGTGAGTTTTTACCCCTATGGGGGTTCGACAGTGGCGTCGACAGAGGGCTATCTGTAGCAAAATTTTTTACTAGACTGTAGATAGATTGATCCCCCTCTTAGTTAGTTTTGTAGTACTTACCACTACGCGTTGTGCCCTTTCTCTGGTCGGAGCTCATTCACTCCATATGGCTACACAAAATGTTTTTTCGCACAACAAGATCTTAATTAGTAATGGAAAAGTATTCAAAAATTTACCCCGGAACCCCTTGAAGAACCTCCGCTCTGCTTCTGAGTAGGATACAAATTGATCGACTGCAAATTTAGTCACAAATCCTCCTATCACACTGTCCACCCAGTGATCTACCGTGTGAGTAATGGTGTTGTCGGTTTCTTCCAGCTGCCAGATCTATTTTGGGGTCCACTGGGTGACACGCTCGTCTTTCCAACACTTTTGAAATTCGACTCACCTTGCGAGCCACTCCTGGAGCTCGATCGCTATTGCTACAAAGAAGATCTCGTAGATATCTGTGAAAATGTACTTATTCTTCCACTCTTCAGTGGTAAACTTCTTACTGTGGTTTTATTTTACTGCGAATTCCTGAACTTGTTTTTAAAACCCTTCATCGATTTGTTTTCTTTTAGGTTTCCAATATAGCCTTGTCATTACTCAATCTCTCTAAAAATTCTCCCTGTCCCGACAATGGAACCATTTGTTGGCTCGAGGGGTCCTAACCCAGGTTCGAAGGATAAGGTTTGCCAACAAACCCCTATACTATTGGCCCTTTCGGCAATTACTTGCTTGCGCAAGACAAAGTCTCACCCAAAGTAGTATGGGAGGGTGCTGGAACCAAGTTTTCGAACCCTCGGAGAGAACAGGTAAGTAAATACAGTCCGGAATTATCATATCTATAAGTCCCGAGGTCGTTCGCAGGAGTTCCAATAAATAACCAGAATACAGTTATCAGATCTAATTAACAGGCTCGCATCCACGTGCGTACTATCAGCTGTAATCACAGAACATTATATTTGCAGCAGATTAAAAAATCACAGATGCATTTACCATAAACATAGACAATTCGCAACTTACAAATAGATCATATAACTCAAGTCCGCATCAACCATAACAAATAACATCAAATATCTGCAATACTTTCGCACATCTATATTATTACCCAAAAATCCTCTTACATTCCCAAATTACCACCTGTGCACACAGCCAACAGGGTCTGCACACAACAGGATAGAGGATCTCCATGCACACAACCAGCGGGAGTCCTAACCTAAACAACCCTACCACAAATCTAACAGTTCGTACTTTGCATCAATCTCTATTCATTTCCTGCTTATGAGTAGAAAAAGGTTCATCTATTTATAGCGATTTAGCCTACGCATCCAATGGTTTGCGGACTGTTGGTCTACCCTTGACCCATTTACAATGCGTTAGGGGCTTTGACCCACCCCAAAACCCCTGCGTTAGACTAAACAATACAAAATTATACAAAAATGGACAAAATTCATAGCCTTTGGGGGACCCTACTCCAACAAGATATCCAAAAAGTCATTAAATGGATGAACCATGTCAATTTTAGAATAAATATAATCATAAAAGGTTTAAAAGTCATAATGTTGTTAATATAACTTATTTTTATTTAAATTCGGTGTAAATTTCCAACCAAAAATATAATTTACATAGCAAAGCATGTGAGAGAAAAAATGGATGTTCGATTTAGGATTGAACGGAAGTTGTGTGGATGTTGGAATAGAAGCTATTCGTTTAACTGAACAGCAAATATTCACTTTTATTGAACAATAATTGTTCGTCTAATGGAACATCAACTGTTCATTTTACTGAACAACAACTATTCACTCTATTGAACAACAACTATTCATTTTTTAGAAAAATAATAGCAACAATGAAATACGCAAGCCAAAGAAAGGAAAGAAACAATAGTTATTCACTTGGAAGGGAACTATATTTATCCCAAGAACTGAACAACAACTGCTAAAAAAATGACGTGAAATAGCGATAAAGGAATGGCGGTTACTTCAATTGTTAACCATTGTTTCATAGAAAAAATCCATGCATTTATACAACAATTTTTATTCTAAATATATATATATATATATATATATATATATATATAAGTAGAAATTATAAACTAGCTATATAAATAAAATATATACATTATTTACAGCTGGAAAGAGATGATTTTCATGAAGGTAAAGTTGTTGGGTCATTACTCCCCGTAGCCAAAATTTGCATAGTGGGATCATTGTGTACCTGTTGGTAAAAAGACTCTTTGGTGAGTGGCTTGTGATAAAGACGTACCTGGTGTCTATTCACCTAGAAAGAAGATCTAGCCCCATTGATGGTAGTCATAGTTATAGTGCCATTACTACGCACTTCTTGAATTTCATATAGGCCAAGCCATAATGCTTGTAATTTACTTGGAAAGTCTTGAAATCTGGAATCATAGAGGAGCACCCAGTCTCCTTCCTGAAACATCTTTTTTTTCATAAGACTGTCATGCCACTTAGCTCGTTGCTACTAAATAATTCTTTTGTGGTGTAGGGCAAGTAACCATGCTTCTTCCAATTCATTTATTTGTTGAATGCATTTAGTTTGGGCTTCTGTCGGGTCCAGTCCCACTTCGTGGGCTATTCTGAGAGTCTTTATTTCAAATTCGATAGGAAAAATAGGTTCTTTGCCAAATATAAGTTGGTATGGAGAATAACCAGTAGTAATTCTCCAAGTTGTGTGATAGGCCCAAAAGGCCTTTGGTCGTTTAGTAGGCTAGTCTTGCCAATGTGTTGAAACTATTTTGGTCAAAATCGCTTCAATGACTTTGTTGGTGCTCTCAACCTGCCCCATCACCTACGGGTGATATGGAGAAGTGACTCTATGTGAGATATGGTGGTTTTGTAGAGTGGCTATAATATTATGTCCTACAAATTGTGGTCCCCCATCGGTTATCACTTCCATTGGTAAACCATACTGCACAAATAACTCAAAATGGAAATTAATTACAGTTTTTTTCGTAGTTCTTAACAAGGCTATTGTTTATGTCCACTTTATTACATATTTTGCAGCAACCAGTATGTAAGCCTTTTGGTTTTATGGCAGATTGAATGGGCTAACAAAATCCAACACCCACTGTTCGAAAGGTTCCATTACCAATTGTGGTTGCAGTGGAATTTCTTCGGATTGACCAGGATCGCCCATCCTCTGGAAGCTATCACAAGCCTAGACATACTTCTTGGCATCTTTAAATATAGTGAGCCAATAATATCCTACCTGTAATATTTTATGTCAATTCCTGCGATCTGCAAAGTTTCTGCCACGAGGCTCGTCATGGCAAGCCTTCAATATGTCATAAATATCATCTTCATGGATACACCTACGGATTTTCATATCAGACCTTGTGTGAAAAGGTATCCACCAATCCAAGAAAATTTGGCGTTGCATTAGAAAATCAACTTCCTTTCTTTAGCTGTCAGATGCTTTGGTAGTTTTCCTACCTTCAGATAGCTTGCTACATCTTCATACCATGGTGCCTTAACTACTAAGGCAAACAAATGTGCATCTAGAAACTAATCATATATGGCTAGTGGATCATTTGTTTTTAGAACCCGAGACAGAAAATCTGCAACTGAGTTTTCCTTCCCTGGATTGCCTTTAACGGTAATATCAAACTCCTGCAAAAGTAACAACCAATAGGTCACCCCCCCGTTAGTAATTGTTTTATTGGCTAAGTATCTAATGGGGGAATGATTAGTGTACAAAAAAATTTGGTAGCCTATTATATAATGTCTAAATTTATTTATGGCATAAATGACAGCTAAAAATTCATTTTCTATTATTGTATAATTGAGTTCAACAGAAGTGAGAATTTTGCTGATATAATAAATAGCATAGGTCTTTTTGTCCTCCTCTTTCCTGAGGAAAACACCTATTGTTGTGTCTGACGCATTTGTAGAGATATGAAAATGTAGCTCCCATTTGGGTCCATGCAAAATTGGTGCAGTTGAGACTAACTTCTTCAAATTTGTAAAGGCAATGTCACATTTATCAAACCATTTAAATTCAACATTTCTTGTTAAAGCATACAAAGGTGTAGCAATTCGTGAAAAATTCTTTATAAATCTGTGATAGTATCCTGCATATCCAAGGAATCTGCATACCTCAGTTTGGGTACAGGGTGTAGGTAGTAAGAGAATTACCTCTATTTTTTCTGGGTCTACCTGTATTCCAGTCACAAATATGTAGTATCCTAGGATTACACCTTCTATCATCATCATGTGACATTTCTTGCTACTTAAACATAGTCTGGTAACGATGCATTGTTCCATAACTTTCTCTAAATTTTATAGCACCTGGTCGAAATCTTTCACTTCTGAGGTGAATTCATCCATGTAAACTTCAAGCTCCTCATTTATTAGATCATAGAAAATATTGAGTATGGCCCTCTGAAATGTAGTTGAGGCATTGCATAAACCAAAAGGTAACACTCTATAGGAAAATGTACCCCATGGGTAGGTGAAAGTAGTTTTCTCTTGGTCTTCAGGAGAAATTTGGATCTGGTTGTAGCCACTGAAGCCCCCAAGAAAAGAAAATAATCATTTTCCTACGAGTGTATCAAGAAATTGATCAATAAATGGAAGAGGGAAGTGGTCTTTTTGTGTGGCCTTGTTCAATTCCTTGTAGTCCACACGGATCTGCCACTTCCCCTTCTATTTGGGAACAACTACCAGTGGAGATACCCACTTACTATCTGAAATAGGATAAATAAAATTCACATCTAGCAACTTCTACAATTCTTCCTTTACGATATCCTTGAGATGCATATTTAGTCTCCGTTGAGGTTGCCAGACAAGACGGGAATATTTTTCGGTGTAGATGTGGTGTGTACATAATTGAGGGTCTATGCCCTTCATGTCTGGATATTCCTAGGAAAAATCCCCTTTATATTTTTGCAGAGCCTAAACAAGCTTTTGTTGTTGGTCACTGTCGAGATTATCATTAATGTTCAAAATCTCTCCTAGTTCAATCTCAACGGATCTGCTTTATAAACAACAGTTGATGGTATATGTTGATCATCGACATCTTTTGTGTAGAAATTTGAATAACTGATATGTTATCCACTGAGATTCTCCTGATCACACACTATTTTAGCTTCATGCATAATACATAATCTCTTCTACCATTGATCATCACATGCGGAAATAAAATCAATTGCATGCACACATTAAACATAAAATTCACATATGTAATACGTATTTACAGGGAAGTTTAAAATAAACCCTAAACCCCAACTGTCGTATATTATGTATGTCATGGAGATCATAACAATCATACAAAAGCTCTTTGCAAGCTCTCATGCACTACCTCCCTTGCTACACACTATCAAGCTAGATCTAGCAAAACTCATGCTCCAACCTTTAGCCACTTGATAGCCAACCTGAATTGCCTGTGTCAATGCTATGGGATGGCCTCTTTATATAGATAAACCACCCAACCTAAACTGCGTAATCCTCATGGGTTACTCCACCCATCTGTGTGTTGCAAATAGCAATAGTATAGTCACAACCGATAGATAACCTGCTCTTTCACCTATTTCTGCACTGGTCTCCACTGAAACTGTCCATGCACTGAAGTTAACCGATGTATTCTTTAGTTGATTTATGAGTTTATAATTAGTGAATTAATTAATAATTAATTCACACCACTCTCACTAATTGTATCTATTAGTTAACTTGGATACAAAAAGTTCAACTATGTTTAGATTAGTTAAACTGAATACAACTCCACTAACTTCCTCAATCAACTCCACCAAACTCTGTCACATGAGTTCTAACTGAAGTCATCATGCAATAGCTTCACTTAAACCCTAGGAAAAACGTATTTCCTTCTGTCAGCTGCATGTGCCACATCCAGGCATCAAACCGAAGTGCTCCAAGAGAATAAGATAATGTTTAGAGTCCAAATATTATTAAGAGCTAATAATATTCGACATATCTATTTTTAGCCTGGCAGTCTAAAAATAGAAACCACCCATATGTCTAAAAATAGAGGTCCATCTATTTTTCCAACTTGATCAACCATCCATAAATAACATCCCGTAACTTATAGAACATGATCCATATGTCTAAAAATAGACATAGTCTAAAAATAGACTTTGCGACAAAAATCACCTGTGTGGCCCCCACCTAGTTTAGGTGATCACTTTCCAACTAGGATCAGGAAAGATGTTTCAGGATGCCTCCTTCACTGTTTCTTGTTTCCATCTTCAACACTCCCTCTCAACAAGAAAGGACTGTCTTTGCATGCGACATGCAACTCCATGCATTCGCCCTGCAACCTTCACAAGCGCCATGCAACTCCATGCATGCGACATGCAACTCCATGCATTCTCCATGCACCCTTTGCATGCGCCATGCAAACTCATGCATGCACCATGCAACTCCATGCATGTGCCATGCACCCTTTGCAAGCACCATGCAACTCCATGCATCTGCTCTGCAACTCCTCTGAAACTGAATAGGCTCCAAACAACTCAATCAGTCTTGATGCATCTAGCATCTATCATCAAAGTCTTCGACTTCTGCTTGGCCAACTGCACATGTCATCAGGAACTACTGCGCTGTTGAACTCTTGTACCCATGCACTCTTGCACTTGCTGTCAACTCTGATCCGCGCTCCAGTATCCGACACTGTCACTTTGATCTGCCTGCATCACTCCAACTGATCTTGCTACTGTTGCGCTATGGGCACCTCGTAGCCAGGTTCAACTCATGAGATCCACACCATCTCATGAATCTGCCCAGAAATATCCTCATGGGATTACTCATGCATGTCGCCCCACCTCATACCTGGTGGTATAGCTGCATGCACTCCCTCTGCCCGTCTGGCACGAAATTTCTCTGCATGAGTGGTCTCTTCCACTCCATGATCCTCTTGTGGCTGCTCCACACCCCGAGGTTCACTTTCACCTGCATGCAAAACTTGCTCCCTCTCAAGCTTCAGTTGCATGTCTTTCTCCCGCTTCCCAACAGTAGGAAGCTCCGTAGAAATCCCATCTACATCAAATCTATAAAGATTCTTCTGCATCTCCAGTTGTGGCTGCTCCACAACCTTCCGAGACTGCTTCTCACACTGCATGTTGAGAGGCTCCCTCTCAACCACCAAGTCACTAACCTTTGCTTTGCTCCTCAAAGCTTTGCATGCATATTTTACCTCACTGCATGTAGATTCTTGGCTCGCGCACATTGCAATTGTCCCGCTGTCGCAAAATTTTCTAACAAAAAAGAGTTGATTTTAAATCGATGATATCTCCCTCATCCGAGCTCCGATTCGACCGATTTTTTTTTTCAATTTGGGTATTTTTTCGCAAGGAATCCAAATATGCTATTTGGTTCTGAAAATATTTCACCAAAATTTTCAGATATTCCCTACAAACTCGCGCACCCAAAAATTCTCGCTCTCATTCCATGTAGAAAATTATATACAATATGCATGTATATTTCTGGCTTTCTCCATCTTTATGTTTCTTGAGTTTATCCTCAAACTCAACCGCTTCAATGCTTTGCAATTGCTCCAATGATCAATATCGCTCCGATACCATGTAGAAAATCTATAACACAGCTCCGATACCATGTAGAAATTTGAATAACTGATATGTTATCCACTGAGATTCTCCTGATCACACACTATTTTAGCTTCATGCATAATACAAAATCTCTTCTACCATTGATCATCACATGCGGAAATAAAATCAATTGCATGCACACATTAAAGCCATAAAAATTCACACATATGAACACAGTATTTCATGGGAAAGCTTAAAGCTGAAAACCCCCAACTATCTGTGTATTATACATGTCATGGAGATCATGTAACAATCATAGTACAAAGCTCTTTGCAAGCTCTCATGCACTACCTCCCTTGCTACACACTATCAAGCTAGATCTAGCAAAACTCATGCTCCAACCTTTAGCCACTTGATAGTCAACCTGAATTGCATGTTTCAATGCTATGGGATGGTCTCTTTATATAGATAAACCACCTGGATTGAACTGCGCAATCCTCATTGATTACTCCACCTATCTGTGTGTTGAAAATAGCAACAGTATAGTCACAACTGATAGTTAACCTGCTCTTTCACCTATTTCTACACTGGTCTCCACTGAAACTGTCCATGCACTGAAGTTAACTGATGTATTATTTAGTTGATTTATGAGTTTATAATTAGTGAATTAATTAATAATTAATTCACACCACTCTCACTAATTGTATCTATTAGTTAACTTGGATACAAAAATCTCAACTATGTTTAGATTAGTTAAACTGAATATAACTCCACTAACTTCCTCAATCAACTCCACCAAACTCTGTCACATGAGTTCTAACTAAAGTCATCATGCAATAGCTTCACTTAAACCCTAGGAAAAACGTATTTCCTTCTGTCAGCTGCATGTGCCACATCCAGGCATCAAACTGAAGTGCTCCAAGAGAATAAGATAATGTTTAGAGTCCAAATATTATTAAGAGCTAACATCCCGTAACTTATAGAACATGATCCATATGTCTAAAAATAGACATAGTCTAAAAATAGACTTTGCGACAAAAATCACCTGTGTGGCCCCCACCTAGTTTAGGTGATCACTTTCCAACTAGGATTAGGAAAGATGTTTCAGGATGCCTCCTTCACTGTTTCTTGTTGCCATCTTCAACATTTTGAAGGGTCTTACTAGGCTTCATTATCAAGAATTTCTTTCAACATTTGACATTTTACATTATTCATAGTAGTTGATTGGTTAATAAAATTACTAATTACATCATCTTCAATCTAATTCTTGAACTCAAGAACTTCTACAACTATAAGAGGTGAAAGGATGTTTTCTTCCACTGTATGTGGGTGGATGTTTACGAGTTTTCAGAATGGGAAGACTTGGCTTAGCAGGGGAATATAAAAAAAGTTTTTTTTATAGCGTTTCCTTTTGTAATTGTCACTCTACCTGCACAACAGCCTATATAAGCATCGGATGTTGTTAACCAAGGTCGACCCAGAATTAAAGGGTTTCCATCTAATTGACTTCTTGGGTTGATAACTAGAAAATCCACTCGGTATTCCCATGAGTCAACATAAACAATAATGTCCTATAAAATTCCCTTGGGTTTAACGACTGAATGATCAACAAGTTCTAGCAAGGTAGTGGTCGGTTGCAGAGCTGTGATACCGAGTGCCTCACAAGTTTCAATCGTTAAAATGTTAATGGTTGCACCTAATTTGACTAATGTGTTAGGAAAAGAGCGGCCATATATTTGAACTGAAACTATCGGATTCCATGGATCTTCATATTTTACTGGTGTTTCCCTGCCTAAAAGCATATCAGATAAAGTCCCTATGACATGGATGGTTGGTGAAGCTTTTGGTTTCCTTGCAGGATTTTTCAAACATAGTTCTTTAATATTTTTAGCATAAATAGGAATATATTGAATAGAATGGAGGAGAGGAATTTTAATACATAGTTCCCCTAAGAGATAAAATTCTGGATAAACAATGGGTTTGGGTATCACTAATATTTTGAGGAATGAAGGAGAAGTGATTATAAGTTTTTCAGGATCTTGTTGCTCGACTGTGTCTTCTCCCTGTTTTATTTATGTGTTAGTCACAGTCGAAGGTTTAGTTATGGTTGGTGTTTCTGACTCATCTTGTTGCTGGTTTTTATTTCCCTCAGGGGTAATAATACGCCTTGATCTTAGCCTCAGTTAGTTTCATTCAATATTTTTATTTCAGGATCTAAATTTTCAACAATCTATATCAGCTGAACTGGTCTGTTATTTGGATTTGGGTTTGGTTGAGATGGCAGTTGGGGACGCATAAGACACTGAGGATTTTGTTGCAATGGATACGGATCTGGTAATGTCGGTTGAGGTTGAGGACCCGTCCCCATAGGTGAATTGGTTATCCCCAGAGGTCATTTCCAATTTGAAGACCAGTGTATATTTTTTGAAGTGGAGGCAGGCCACTAGGAAGGGCATGAATTGTTTTGCCAAAAAGGAGTAGAAAAATGAGAGTTTGGCCAACCAATACCTTGAAAGGGTTGGTTTGGCCAAGGTGAAATAGGAAATTATTGGGACTTCCAAGTAGATAAAGGTGATTGGCCATGCCATGCTGTTCTAGAATTCTCTTATTGATTAAATGGTGGAGAAGAAAATAACAGAGATGGGTTTTGTGACATACCTGTGGGTCGGGCTTGCCACTGTCGACATTGGTTCATTAAATATATGGGTTTTGTCTCTTCTCTTGCCTCTTTAAAAACTTATTTTAATCCTGGAAGTGATGGGCACTGCTCGGTGGCATGATCCTTAGTGCAGATAGTGCACGTCTGGACCATGTCCAATGGACACTCCCTCTGACTGTGCTTCTTTATGCATCGTGGGCAGAAGATGGCTAAATTTTGTTCTGCTATGGATTTTTTCTATCTGGCTTATAGGATGTCCAACTGGGTTGTGAGGGTGCCTAGGATATCGGTTTTGAAATCCTCTAAGAGATTGTCAATTTATGTCCAAGTTACGCTGCCACCAGAATATTTATTATTTCTGGTGATAGTGTCTCATCCAGTTCGCCTGATGCGCGTACTACCTCGAGAGCACCTAAAACACAGCTGAATAATGTCATCATAATTTTCCTGATAAATATCTCCTTTTCCCATTAAATTTAATGTTTCTATCTATTCATCCTTCATCCCTTTCATCATAGTTACTTTTAACACATCTTTAGATAATGCAGCATAAGGAGACCTTTGTAAATTGTATCAAAACCGTTCAACATACTCTTCTATAGTTTCATTATCTTTTGCGGTCATATTAAATATTTCATCTTTAAAACATCTATTCATGCAATAATATTGATATTTAGTGAGAAAGGAAGTTTTCATTTGATCCCAAGAGTTAATAGTTCCTCCACCAAGCCCCATAAACCATCGCAAAGCTGCTCCCTTTAATGTAGAGGGAAACAATTTTAGTTGCTAAGGATCGGTGGTATAATCATATCCCCTACATAAAACGTCAAATTCAAACAAGAAAGAATATGAATCTTTCGAGGTTAAACCATGGAAAGTATGGATGTTCTCCAAAGGAATGGCTTTCATGGGGGCATTAGAAACTAGGTTGACAATATGGTACTCCAACGTCGATGTTTGTCCCTGACGTTGATTATGTGTCATCTGGTTAAAGATGTGCCAATAACCTTCAAGAATATCTTGGTCTGGAAAGTTAATTTGGACAGGACTGGTAGAAATATTTGGAAGGGTTCTTATAGCACTACCTCAATCTGGGATATCAGGTATCTTTTATTTAACCAAGATCTTAGGAGATCTAGGTTCTCATGACTGTAGATGTGTTCCTACAACACTACTAGTTTCTCCTCTCCTCTTGTGAAGGGTCGAAATGCAAATTTTATGTAGCCTGAAAGCTCTATTCAGACCCTTTGGTTTTTCTATGGATCTTGGCGTGAGCTGCAGATGGTGAGCCTACTACTTGAGGGATTACAGTAGGTATTTTTCTAGATATGGTCTGGGTTCCTACTGACGCCTGAGATTCTGATTTTCTTATGATTTCGTATATAAAGGTTGATATTCCTAGGGTCACCGATCCCTTGGTTTTGGTGGATTTAAGTGGTGGATTTAGATCTATTTCTACTTTTTTCTTCCTAGTCATTCGTAAAAACATCTATCCCTATCTAATATTTATGCGTTTGCTAAAAATCTAGTTCTTGAACAAGCATTTTACTTGCTGGTATAGATGTTATTACCTCTTGTTTTCAATACCCAAGTCTTTCGCAGCGATAAAATTCAAAAAATAAATCACTTTTTAACACTCTCCCTGGCAACAGCACCAAAATGTTGGTGCACTAAGATGACTATGAAAATCAATCTTATTACCTACAGTAATTATAAACTAAGGATACATTTATTTATTTCAAGAGTGTTGGCACTGTCTGTGCAAGTGAGATTAAAGGATATTTTAGAATAAAATTATTCTAAATCATTGCAATAACTAATCTCTAATTCTCGAAGTTCAATCTAGAATAATTCAAAAGAAAACCTTAAAGCATTTCCAAACCATAAATCTCGATCTAATATTGACTGATTTATAAAGAAACAAAATCTAAATGAATGAATTGAAGGAATCACACTTAAAGAACTACTGCCTGATATTAACAAAAAATTATCTAATGAAAAGATAAACTACAATAAATAAACAACAATCAACTATTCAAGACTTTAATTAAGAATGAAAGTAATTAATCACTCGATATCTATGATGGCATCACTCGAAAAGAACAACAATTAAATGTAATGCTTGGACTAATCTGAAAAATTCATTAAATAAAAATATGCAATTGTAAAAGTAACATCATCTAATATTTATCCCAAAAGATAAAGGTAAATTATGAAAATAAATTCTAACATCACGCAGCAATCGAAATTACTCAATTCTACAAGATATAGTAATTAATAATCACAGAAACGAAGGAAATTATTATGGCACAAAAGAAGCAGAAAATATCCTAACGACCATGCCCAAAGCCTCCAGAAGTTACTGCTAGGAATACTCAGAACATGACTATGAATAAATCACAATTTTTCTCATTAAACACAGTAGTAAAGATACAACATCACCATAGTGAAAATACTCTGTCTTCAATACAAATTTCATAATGTTCAAATGAAAGATAAATCTCAAAAATTAAAAACTCATTTATTTTTCACCTATCAGCCTTATATAACCTAATGGTAAACTAATAGATGAGATCGAATCCTCAGGATCAAGAGATCCTGAGAATTTTGCAACTAATAATCATATTTCCACCATAAAATTAGTTCGATTCTCCTTTTCTTTCGCTAGCCCATGTGATCAAGAGGTGGTATTATTTATTTATTTGGTCGTTGTTGTTTCATCGATTGAACATCAATTGTCAAATTCTGATTTCTGCACATAAAGGCAAGAAAAAGTTAGTTTTTATGCTAAAATCATACAATTTTTTTGACAATTGATTTTATTCAACTTTCACAATATTTTCTTCTATATACTTCCCAAAATGAAGATAAATACATAAAAGTAAATGATTAATCAAGCTAATATGAGGATAAAAACATACCTTTTATATGACTCAACACCTATGCAGAGGCAAGTTCCACTTTATTTTATACTTAGCTTTGTCAAGTACTAGAATAAAAACATCTACCTCTTTAAACAAGGTAACCTTATCTCTATGATATTTCTCTGAAAGGTGGTATACTTGATGTTGTACTCCTTTAAGTTGTTCCAGTAGCTTCTCGAATTCCTTATGCTCATCAAAAACGTCGCAAGGTCGCATAGTCACAAATGTGTATTTCTAATCAAGATCGCGACCTTGCGACCTGGAGACCTGGAGGTTGCAAGGTCACAAGGTCGCAGAGTTGCAAATGTGTATTTTTAACCAAGATTGCAACCTTGCGACCTGGCAACCTGGAGGTCACAAGGTCGCGAGGTCACGACTTTTTAAAATTGGCAAATGGGGCAGCTTTGCGACTTTGTGACCAACTTGGAAAAGCTAAAGTTATTAATTAGTTCTAAAGATATATGCTTGGAGTGGGCTTTCTCAAGGTTCATGGCTAAGGGTAAGACAAACTTACCTTTATCAAAGTGGTCAGGGGCTCTGAAATTTCAAATGGGTGTCAAATTTCGGAGGGTGTTGTAGCGACTACAACATCTCCTTTTCTTGCATTTCCACCTTGGCAACAGACCTAGTCTTATGTCTCCTTGAATATTAAACTATATCTTTCATCTCTTCGACATCAATTACCATTTTAGCTTTGCCTTTGGAAACATGTGCTAATGTTTGCTTTGATGGATCTTCTCTTTTAGGTTGGATAGTTTCTTGAGACAATTTATGTCTAAGCTCCATATTCTCTTACTGAAAGTAAGTTATTGTCACATGGGCCTTGTGCAACTGATCTTGTAACTCCCCAATTTTCTATACCTTCTCATCAATTTCCACCTCACTTTGTGTGCTCTCTGAATCCATAACTTGAATAGGTGATGATGGAGGAACCATAGGTATCTCTTGGTTGCAACTCTTTTTCTTTGCACCCTTACCACCTTTTCTTCCTTAGGGGAAAATTGTAGCTTCTTAGTTCTTTTCTTACCAACCAATTTTCTTTTAGTCAAAGGTTTATTGACTGATCTTACTGCTACAGGTGAAGCTTCCTCAACTACAAATGAAGGATTGTTTTTCTTAGTCTTTTGACTATTTAAAGATTGTGCTTCCCAACTTGAAGAAACCAAGAACTCATGTCATGTTCGCTCCTTTTTCTCAAGCTCCTTCATTACCATAAATTTAGTTAATTAAAAATGAAATAAACTGGCCTCAACTTGACTTAATTTTTTTTGCACTCGGTCAACCATTTTACAAAGAATCCTAAACATATAATAGAGAGTGTTTAAAGTTTTCTTGCTAGTAAAATTAATTTAGAGCCTAATGTGATAGTGATACACCCTAATGAATCCCCCCTCACATGTGAAGTACATTTGGATGGCATCTAATAGTTTTCTATGATGATCTTGTAAATAAATCCTTAGAACAGATGAACCATACTCATTCCCGTGTTTTGGCTTGAGAAAGTCCTTGAAAGAAACCAAATAAAAAGTCATTCCTTTGAACCATTCCTTTCTACTAAAAGGAATCTCAGTGGCCTCGACTATTGATTTAGTTGAGACTAGAAAAGTCAGACTTCCCACCTTTTCTTTCACAACATCAAAACCTGTAGCAAATTCTTTTTTCAACTAAAAATGATATCCCTGAATTTTGTAATATTCCAAAATAGGAAAAACAGGAATGTTGAACATAAAATTGGAAATTGCAATAATTATCAATACCTCAAACATGAGCAAATCATAGATCCATTTTATTATTTATAACAGCTAAAAATAAGTACAATATCTTGAGGAAAAAGTCACTCAAGCTAGGCAAGACAAGCCTCCAATGATCAAATACACCCAAACATGAAATGTTGCTGCTACTCAAAATGTCGTTAAACCAAGACAGCACAGTCCCAGTGAGTGTAACTGCAGCTAGAAAATAGAAATATATAGATATGATATAAGGCTTAAAAAGTGCCTAGAATAGAGATCTAAGCTCCCAAGAACAATTCCAAGACAAACCAGAGAGGGTTTCCGGAAGTATACACTGTGAAAACTACAACCCTAGGGTTGAATAACTCTCTACCATTGAATCACTGCTAGGAGATGGCTGATATAATAAGAAAATGGCTGCAACTTCTCCCTCTCTAGCCTTCTAGATGAAAGGATGCTCCCTTCACTGGAAAATAAGATCAAGATCTTGGATACTTGACCCTCCACTGCAACTGCCCTGAAAAATAACACAGTTTCTGAAGGAGACTGCACTGTAGGTGATGGCTACTTCTTGGCCTGATGCCGGATGGTGGAATAATGCTCAAATATCCTCCTTGTTGTCCTCCCGAATGAAGGTTTTCTCTCCTCACTGGAGAATAAGCTCATAAACTAGGTTTATCAACCCTCCACTGCTACTACCCTCCAAAACAACACAATCCTGAAGGAGACTACGCTATGGATAATGGTTTAAGCTTGGCCTGATGCTAAATAGTGGAAATGGATCTCAATGAACCTCTCCTGAGTGGGCACTAAAAGTCCCCCGAGGACGAGGGTGGGATTTCCGCTTGGAAACACCCTTGTGTTAAACAACACAATGAACTCCGCTAAACAGCTGAAGCGTGCAGAAATTCATAAAGATGAAGACATAAAACAATAACCAGATTCCTTCTATGGTTTCCATCCCCTTCCTTATATGCTTCATGAGATTCCTCACCCTTGGTCCCACTCATTAAAGATATTTCTCTCGTGCACACACTCCTCCATCTTAACTGTGTTGTCCTCGAATAACTCTCCACTACCTCCATGACAACGTTGTTGATTTGGTCAACCTTGACCATATCCACATGATTTAGCCCCTATTCACACCCAAAAGTGCTTTATTCAGCTGATACATTGATCCACATTCACATTAGAAGTGGTTTTATTCCTACTAAAGAGATTTATGGGTATCTATACCCTCTTATTCATATATTTTATTAACAAAAGAAAAAATTAATATTCCAACTAGTTGAAAGCTAATTAGGAATATTACAATCCTCCCCTCCCAAATGTTTCTTGCCCTCAAGCAACTGCAAGGATGGATACTGCAAAACCTCATCTCCATCCCTTGTATCATCCTCTTCAGATAAACTCCTCCACTAAACCAAATGCTCTTCAATCAATTTTTCCCTTAACTGTTGTGTTAGTGTGTTTGGTGCATGCATGTACAAAATCACACCAATTTAAGGGGCGTGGTTTACCCTCTTAATTTATTGGTCATGGGTAGGAAAAGAAGTGGAGTCAAGAAAGTTAGTGGAACATGCTAGAACATAAACATACTAGATAGAGAAATAGCATGCATATTCAAACATAAAATTTAAACTAAAACTAAAACAAATAAAACAAAATCTCCGAATAAATTCAAACAACTGCAATAATCCAAACGGTGGTGCTTACAGCCCCTCTTATTGAGTACTAGTAGGAAAAGAGGATGAAACTTTAAACCACTTGCCAAGGGGACCTTAGAACTTGGGTTCTAAGTCCTGATGCAAGGATGTCTTTACTTCCAAGCTTGCCTTGGTGCAAAGTCTCCCTCTCTCTACTATGGTGGACTGAACTTGTTGGATGGCCAACAATTGAGTCCTATCTATCTCAACTCCGGATCACACACTACTGCTATTTCTTGGGGAAATTATGGCAAGCATAACAATGTGCTCTCAAGTTTTTCATCTCTTGGTGGCCCTTTTATAGGAGAATTCAAATCCTCCTTCCCTCTCTTGGTACATTGTGGATGGTGACCCAAGAGAGGGGGATGATTCCATTGTGTGCCACACTTATTCCATTATGTGCTCCCTTGATGTCCCAAAGAGGCTTTGGTGGCTTTCCTTCGGCGGCTTCAAGTGTGAAATCACTATCCTGGAGTGTGATTTTTATGGTCCTGAAAAGTGACTCCCACCACTCCCAGGATAGCACACATTTCGGGTCAAAAGGCATGCAAAGGCACTCTTCTTGAAGGATTTTGCGTGCAAAATAATTTATGACTTGCTCAAATTTGATTTTTCCTCAGAACTTAGAGATTTTTAAATACTTTCCAGATTCTCTAATGTCTCTCAGCCTTGTCAATCCTTCTACCTGACATTAAATAATGTCATCTTTGCTTGTACGATTTTCCAGTGTTAACATCTGCCCCTCCCAAGTGTCCAAGTTAGCCTTTGGTGATAAAACCAAATGGCTCACATCATAAATAAGTGGGAGATCCATGGAGGAAAATACATGATGTCTAATGGCCTTCTTGAGGCATGAGATGTGAAAAATTTTGGGGATCTTAATCCCAATGAGAAGCTCCAACCTATATGCCACTCTCCCAATAAGATGGATCACCATGTGTGGCCCATAGAAAATCTCCTCAAACCCCTACTTATGGAATGTAGATGGGTTGTACGACTCAAAATGATAGACCAAATTTTCCACCCCACACTCTCTCTCTCCCAATCTATGATCTGTGTAGAATTGCTGTTGATATTGGGTTGCAACAATGTTGTCCTTAAGAGGCCGGTATATACCCTGACTCTCTAGGATCTAATATTTGGTTCTAGGAACCTTGATTTCCCAACCCATTCCATCAATAGTGAATAGAACATCATCCCCATATGGTAATAAGAAGAGAGATACATTGAGTTCCATATGAAATTTCGGATGGTGACAATAGTCCCTCAAGTGAGACTAGCGCAGTTTGGCTCCTTGATGCCCCTGAACAGAATGTGGCAAGTAGCTTCCCAACCACTTGCTTGTTGTGTCTCTCTTCTCATCTACTTGGAACTAGTAAATGGCATTGGGTGTCAACTAAGTACACCCAAAATAGAACAATACTTTCCCAAAACCATCTAGGAAGTGGCTATCTCTATCACCGATTTTGGTCTTAAGAAGACCATGAAGTCCAAGGAGAGGCTTTCCTTCTTGTGGAGAAATGCACTGTAAATAAATGGAAAAGGAATTCAAATGCTTTGTTAGTTGATCAATGAATATAAAGATACAATCCTTACCATGTACTGTTGGCAAGCTGGTGATGAGGTCCATAGATGAGCTCTCCCATCTCTCTCCTGGAAAAGTGAGTGACTGTAACAACCTTGTAGGATGGTTTCTTTCCTCCTCAATCTTCAATAAAACTACACATCCCCTGATATGTTGGAGCACATCCTCCTTGAGACCCTCCCATGAGAATCTCTCCCAAATGGCTTGATATGTCTAGATGAAATCCTGGTAACCGGAAAGGAGTGAATCATGTGCTGCATGTAGAACCTTATCCTTAAGCTTATAACCTCTAGTCAAGAATATATGATCTTGGTAATATATTACTCCATCTATTACTTTATACCTCTCATCAATCACTTGGCCATCAAGCACTTCACATGTGAAGTGGTTCTTGGAATACTCCACCAATATTTGGGACTCCTAATCTGGATCCATACTCAAAAATGATAGTGTTGCTGGCCTTTGTGATAAGGCACCTGTCACCTCACTGCTCCCCTCTTTGACATGCTCAATGCCAAAGACACAAGCCAGAATACTACTATCCCACTTTTGTTGCCTCCCTTGCAGTTGTTTCTGCTCAAGAAAAGATTGAAGTTCATGGTGGTCAATCTTCACTTGGAAGCTATTTCCCATCCAAAACCTCCTGAGTTTGGCCAATGCCTGTATGAAGACTAGAAAAAATATACCATATATGGAAGACTCCTTCCAATGTAGTAGTATATTCTGACTCTCAAAGGCTATGGAATAGCCATCATCCACTCTTGAAGCATCACCTTTCAGTGAAAAAGGCTTGGTGAAATTTGGTAATACCGATATCAAAAAAATATTCATCTCCTCCTTGAGCCAATCAAATTCCCTTTGCATTTTTTTGGTCCCATACAAGGCTCTCCTCTTAGCCATATCTGTCAGTGGTGTCACTTGTTGAGAGAATTCTTTAACCAACTTCCAATTCGAGGGCCTCCCTGGTGGAATGCCTCCAAATAATAATACATCATGGTCTAGAGTAAACTGCATATCTGAGTGGACTGAGTCATCTTGGCTTCCTCTACACAAATCAGTCTCCATCTTATGTGTAGAGGCTTCCTGAGGTGGATGGGTGTGCATGCCCCTAATCTTTTGATGATTACCACTCTTCTTGTTTATCCATGCCATCTGCAAGGCCTCCCAATCTGTAGTGACCTTCTCCAGTGTAATCAATCACTGCACACCCACTACCACATTGGTGTCAGGGGTCTTGACCACAAAGAAGTGATATATCAGGGTGTATGTCCCCAAATTTATAGTTAATGCCGGAACACGCTTCCCCCACTACTTAGTCCCGGGGACCACAACTGAGAATCCTCCAGAATCACGGGTGGGTATGTCTCCCCTCTCCACTAGTTAGGCATCAATAAAATTGCAGGTATTCCCACTATCTATCAATATCAGCACATGTTTCTCCTGGATTGTGCCTCAGTCTCCCAATGTTAAATTCTTTGGAACTCCCCGCAAGGATGTAAGGGCTCCTCTAGTTGGAGAAATTGTTCCATTTCCACCTCCATATGGTGGTGGATCTCCTCCTAGTGCACAACGCTGGTATCTCCTTCCATCTCTTCCTCTTCCTCCTCATCATTATTGGAGAATACCTCACCATCACTAAGAGACCCTTTGTCTTGGTCCTCTCTTGAGGGAGGAATATTCATAGCTTACTCTTTTGATTGAGAAGAGAAATCTTGCTAAAGGGGGGCTCTTGCCCTTGGAAAAGTATTTTGCAAGTCTCTAACCCTCTCAATAGCATCTTGGAGTGTAGTTGGTCTAGTGGATCCTACCAACTCATGCAAAGGGTCTACTAGCCCATCAATAAGCATAATACACTCTTCTAGCTGTGGATAGATCTGGCACCATGACTGAAATTTTCAGGTATTCAGAGATATAAGTCTTTGGATCTCCTGACTACTTGAGCTTAGCTAGCTCAACAAAATGGGCTTCTCGATCTCTTTTGTCAAATATTCCCACCAACCTCTGTGTAAATTTTGCATAAGCAGTTATACAGGCATGCCCCAATGTAGATAGGCCATGGAACCAACACTCATGTGCTTCACCTTCAAGGTGCAGCGCTGCTATCTTAATGGCCTCCATCTCTGAAACTTGGTTCAGCTGGAAATAGATGTCTAATTTCTCTACCCAAGCCTTGGTTGTGCACTTGGGTGACCCATCAAAAGCAGGCAGAAAGAATCTACCCAAATTATGCTACAGACCATTTTTCTGCATGTACCCTCTACCTCTATTGTGATTATTGGGTCTTCTATTATCATTGATCTGATAGAACCCTTGGGAGTTTAGATGCTCTTTGAACCTCTGAGATTGAGATTCATATTCTAGGAGATAATCACCAAGAGTCTCCTCCTTTTGTGTTCATCCTACCTCATTTCCTATGGCTAGGAATGTAGGCATGGTGGAGCATTGTGGAATTGGTTGTAATGTTGATTGCTCACACTAATAATGTGAGGTGCCAGAACTCTCTCCATGTTGCGACCTTCTTGGGGTCTCTTTATGTCTTTCCATCCCCATCTCCTTGATTTCTCTAGAAATATCCTACATAGTTTGGAGAATAATTTTTGGAAATTCTCTTCCATCCATTGCTCCAAATTTATAGATGTAGTGCCCCATAGGCTGAGCCAATATTATGCTCTGATACCATTGTAATATTCCAAAACAGGAAAACAGGAATATTGAACATAAAACTGGAAATTGCAGTAATTATCAGTACATCAAACATGAGAAAATCATAGATCCATTTTATTATGTATAATAGTATCAAAGAAGTACAATATCTTAAGGAATAAGTCAGTCAAGCTAGGCAAGACAAGCCTCCAATGATCAAATACACCCAAACATGAAATGTTGCTACTACTCAAAATGTCGGAGAACCAAGACAACACAGTCCCAGTGAGTGTAACTACAGTTGGAAAATAGAAATATATAGATCTACTGATATAATGCTAAAAACGTGTCGAGAATAGAGATCTAAGCTCCCAAGCACAATTCCAAGACAACCCAGAAAGGGTTTCTGGAAATACACATTGTGAAAAATGTAGCCCTAGGGCTGAATAACGCTCTACCAATAAATCACTACTAAGAGATGGTTGATATAATAATAAAATGGCTGCAACTTCTCCTCTCTAGCCTTCCAGATGAAAGGCTTCTCCCTTCACTGGAAAACAAGATCAAGATCTTGGGTACTTGGCCCTCCACTGCAACTGCCCTGCAAAATAATGTAGTTTATGAAGGAGACTGTGTTGTAGGTTATGGATGTTGCTTTTCCTAATGCCAGATGGTGGAATAATGCTCAAGGAGCCTCCTTGTTGGCCTCATGAATGAAGATTTTCTCCCCTCACTGGAAAACAAGATCAGAAACTGGGTCTATCAACCCTCCATTGCTACTACCCTCCAAAACAACACAATCTTGAAGGAAACTACACTGTGGATAATGGTTGAAGCTTGGCCTGATGCTAGATAGTGGAAATGGAGCTCAATGAACCTCTCATGAGTGGGCACTCGAAGTCCCCTGAGGATGAGGGTGGGATTTCCGCTCAGAAAGACCCTTGTGTTAAACAACACAACAGACTCCGCTAAACAACTGAAGCATGTAGAAAGTCATAAAGACCAAGACATAAAACAATAATCTAAATCCTTCTATGGTTTCCATCCCCTTCCTTATATGCTTTGTGAGCTTCCTCACCCTTAGTCCCACTCATTAAATATGCTGCTCCCGTGCATACACTCATCCATCTTAACTGTGTTGTCCTCCAATAACTCTCCACTACCTCCATGACATTGTTGTTGATTTAGTCAACCTTGACCCTATCCACATGATTTAGCCCCTATTCACACCCAAAATTGTTTTATTCAGCTGATACAATGATCCACATTCACATTAGAAGTGGTTTATTCCTACTAAAGAGATTTATGAGTCTCTATACCCTCTTATTCATCTATTTTATTAACAAAAGCAAAAATTAATATTCCAACTAGCTAAAAGCTAATTAGGAATATTAAAAATTCTTTCACATAATCTCATACACCCTACTTGTTCAAAATCCATCCTCATGGTTGGATATGCATTGATGGTTGTGATGTCCTGTGGTTCAAAACCTATAATGACCCCCCCTTGGTATTTTTTGTCCTGTGGCATTGACATAGTTTCACTTTTGCAACAACGATTTGGATAAGGTTATGAAATTTTTTTTTAGGAAACAATGGAGGTGTTATAATTTTCAAACCTTGTGACAATGTTTTAAGATACAACCCAACAATTACGACAAGACTCACAACTGTATACTTTCGCAGGCAAACCCTATAGAACTCAAAATTTTGTAAATGTTGGATATTAAACTAGGGTCAGTCGCAATGCACAAGACAGAAACACATCACAAAGGAAAATTGACTTTTAAAAACCTTTGGGCATAAATATCGAGGAAAGATATTTGTTACAGTATTCAGACCAGTGAAAAAAGTGCATGCAAGGGATTACACAACAGAAAAAGGAAAATTGGCAACGAGAAAAGAGTGAAATATCCTAGTGTGGATTCGTAGCGGGTTGGGATGAAAACGTAGTGCCGAGAAAGAAAAACACAATGAATTAGGATAAAATGAGGTGAATTAAAAAAACATAGGGACAACAATTTTATCTTATTTGCAAGCTCTAAATGGTTTATACTAGCTTCTAAATGCAGTTTCAAAATTATTTCAAGACTGGAGGATGAAGATTAAACTAAATTTGCACCTGTGAGGGAATTTTGATTGTCGACATGTGAGAAATTGAGCACTATGTGGACTTGCAGTGCCCCTACCTCCTTTTCGCAACAAATGAAACGAACCACCTGAGCTATCTGATGAATATGATGAAGGGTTGAGTGATCAGGGATAAAGAGGCAGGTTCAAATAATCACCTAACATGGTTTGGAGCAGGAGCGAATGTGTTGAACGTGATTTGGAAAAAAAAATCATGAATGTGCAGAACATTTCTGAATTCGCAACGCATTTGGAAAAGACGAGACTGTCCTTTTGACCATTATCCCTTACTAAGCTCATAAATTGTCCTTTTGAAATGACATCTTAACTGATATTCAAGAGCCTCCGAATTAGTGTCAAGACCGTTTCATGATTCCCTTTGATGTAAACATTAGCTCTAGACTTAGGTGGCCCACTGACTATGAATTAGAATGGGACAAACCAACTCATAGTAATCGAGGACTTGCAACATGATTTGTGCACCCTTTTCAAGTGACCAAATACTTTCCATGATTTCCCTTTGTAAGGAAAAACATCACTCTAGACATCAGCCTCTTAATACAATGAAAATATTTACATGATACCTAATCTAGACCTAGACCTCTTGAAACAATAATAGTAAGGTGATTATGACTAATATTTACAATTTGACTTTATATACATAGCAATACTAACATGACTGAGATCCATAGACATAGAACACTAACAACTACAAAACTATCGTGATGTGCAAGACTGGGAAAAATGGCGTGGAGTTGATGCAGGAAGGTTGTGAGATCTTTAAGTGACTATGTGTTATTTCTTGATGGTGGTCTTAGGTTTGAATATTTTCTGAAGGCATTGGATCTCGACACCAAGGTTCTCTGTAGGAGGTATTATCGCTGTGAATGTGAGTCTAGCATCTCACATCTTTATCTCAACCAGAATAGCATCTCGCATCTTTATCTCAACCAGAATACAACTTGGACTTGTTGGCTTTGCACAATAATATAGTTGGGTGGAGACGACTTGAGAGTCGCGAATGTGGAGGAGGAGATTTTCTGCATTGAGATAAATTTTTTGCTTGATTGAAAAGCTCTTTGGCTGATATTGTTTCATTCATAGTGGATCGACCCAACTTCAACTAGACCATATTGCTCTTCTAAATAACTGTGTCAATAGATGTTCACAATATTTATAGTGGAGACCCGTATTTTGAACATAATTCAGACACCAAAAACTCATGCCATCTTGGTGCCTTATCATTCAATACATGTGTGGCCACTTTATGTGCTTCATTAGTCATCAATTAATTCATTTTCACGATGAATCCACTTTTCCAATATTTTCTGAATGAGTCTGCTTCTCCAACAAATTTGGGATGACAGATCTATGTTACACCGACTTCAAATGACAATGAAACCTTTTATTCTTATTATGACACTAACCCATTGACTTTCATTGCATGTTATGGATTATAGTCTTATGGTCATTATGAGATAGAAATCAATCGTTATGTTTTCAACCAATGGGCATTTTTTTCTAGAGAGATCCTGTAACAACACGTAGAGAAAGGAGTGCTAGAAACTAATTTATTTAGTATATGATTTTGATTGATTGAATCCAAATATGTAATAATTTTATTTTGATTGTATGATAAAAGTGCATAACCAGTTAATGAATAGAGAAACACAGTGAAAATTAGTGGTTCTCAATGTCCTTCAGTGCCAAGAGAACAAATCGCTAATTCAATTGTGTAATTTTGTTATACACCGATGGGTCTTATTGTGCTTTGGGCTTTAAGAGCATCGAATACATGTCAAATTATGAGATCCTTGTATGTAGAAAGGTCATTTTCATAATTGACTCCTGAATATTACCAATACTTAGATAATTCACCTATACAACTATCAAAAGTGTAGTTTGTTACATTTTGATGGATGAGAGTTTTTCCATAGGGTGGTCCAATATCGATATTATCCTTCAGGAGACCGAGAAGAGTCAATTATACAAACTTTGTCAAATATGGTCAAAGGTGTTTATGTTTTAAATGGAGTTCAAGTGACAACTTAAAGATTAGGTGGTGAAGAAAGGGTGGTTTTTGCAAGGTTCCAGAGTGGATGTGAATGCTGATGAAGACCAGCAAAATATATGTGACTATATGTAATTTATGATTCTTGTAATAAGCTTTGTAATGATGTGATGTAAGAAATAAAGGGAAGACTTGGTAATCATATTTACATTAGTAAATTGAAAGATTAGGTTTTTTTATTGTTGGAATTTGTTGAAAGATTTTCTCAATAATATTCTCCTTGTTTAGAATATGTTGGATCTCATAAGCACTATTTATGTGTAGTATTCCTAAATTAGCACATAGCTAATTGGAATATTAAATTTTGATTTTTCTCTTATATAGAGGAATAAGAGGGTATGGAGACCCATAAATCTCCTTAGAAGGACTAAAAGACACTCCTAGTGTGAATGGAGGTCATCTAAAAGCTGGATTGAATACCCTTATGTGTGGAAAGGGGCTAGAGCATGTTGAATAGGTCAACTTTGACCAAATCAAACAATGTTGTTATGGAGGAGTGGAATTAATGATGGGACATCGCAGCTTTGGAGGGAGATTGATTGCATGAGGGTGGAAACCCTAATGAGTGGGACCCAAGGTGAGAAGGCTCACATTGTTTATAAGGAAGACGATGGCAACCATATGGGTTTAGCTTATGATTATTATTTTGATATGTCTGTTTAGACTTTTTCTCTCTTTAGCTGTTGGGCTAAGATTGCTGGTGTTGTTTAGCACAGGGTGTTCCCGGTTGGGAATCCCACCTATTTTCTTGAGAGGCCTCTTGGGAGAGTACTGATCTATCATTTCCACATATCTGGCATTCTGGCTAAGCTTCAGTCTTCAGCTAAAATGCATTTTCTGCAGAATATTGTGTTGTATTGCAGAGTGTTGCAGTGGAGGGTTGATAAACCCACTTTCTGAGCTAGTTTTTCATAGGAGGAAGGATTCCTTCTCTTGGGAGATCAGTAAGGAGGGATTCTGAGCACATTTAAGATATTTGGCACCAGGCCAACCTATTCCCATCATTTATAGTGCAGTTTCAGCTGGGAATTGCGTTATTTTGGAGGGCAGCTTCAGGGGAGGATCTATTGGCTCTTTTAGAGTGTTTTGCTATAGTTGAAGGGTTCAGCCTTTCATTGGAGGAGACCTTTTAGGAGATGTACATCATATCTATATTATTTCAGCCTTCTATTTCATGAGCTTCAGTTTTCAGTGACTCTTCAGTCCTAGGGCTATAGATCACCATTTGTATTTGGGTGCATTTCCAGAAACCCTTCTCGGGTTCTCTTGGAAAGGTGTCTAAGAGGCTTAATCTTCACCCCTATCATTATTTGAGCTATATAACAACAGATCCACTTTGATCTATCTTTATGCAAAAGTTTATGCCCTAAATTTGCATTGTCATAACTCAAGGGCATTTGTATGGCAGCTATTTCTCATGTCTTGGCATATTTTGCTTGGAGAGGCTTGTTTTGTATTGTTTGAGTGACTTGATCCTCAAGATCTTGTGCCTATTATTTGCTGATATGTTTAATAAGTTGGTTGTACAATTGTTTCATATCATGGTGTGTTAATTAATTCATTTTTTTTCCATGATTGTGTTCATGTATTGTTGCTTCCCCATTTGGGAATATTACAGTGGTATCAGAGCATAATCTTGGCTTAGCCTATGGATCTCAGCCATTATGCTATCAGAAGAATAAAAATAAGTAGAAAGAGATCAGAATGATGGAAAGGATGAGTTTTATCTCATCTCTTTTCAGATCTAAGAAGTATCTCACCAAGGAGGTAAAGCAAAGAAAAATGGAGAAAAAAAATGAAACCACATTAGGGTTTCAAGCTGAGGAAGGTCCATGTACTTCCTATCAGCAAAAAGAAGATACGGTATTGCATAGAACTCCAAATAAACATGCTATGCCCTTTTCTTTTGAATACAAGAGGTATGAAGATGGAGGAAACTTAGATCATGAGATTCTAAGTGAGTGTCTTGCATAATATAAGTCTCAGCCTAGAGCTTTCAAGGAGAATCTAACTCTCCCACAGTTCATTCAGCTCAAAGAAGAAAGGAGACCTTGCAGCAGTAGAAGAATAAAGGACAATAGATTCCTATTGTCTACCTTTTATGGGTTACCCTCATGCACAACAAAGACTTTGGGAATGGAGTTGGATGCATTCTTCCTGCTACATCCAATAGTAGAGAAAGAATTTGTTGATATTGTAGCGCTGCACCTTGAGGGTGAAAAAAACATTTGTTGGTTAAACCATTTGAGTCATGCAAAAGTGATTTCATATGTAGATTTTACTCAAAGGTTAATCAAGAAGTTTAAAAAGAGGAAACCAGAGTGGAAGAAGCCTTCACCACCACTTGCTGCAGGAGCACTTGCATCAGGGGAAAGAACCCTTGCATTTTTTCCAAGTGGTCTTGATCTCTTGACTTATGGGATCTAATGCACTATTCTAGAGATGCATGAGGAGGAGGAGACTTGTACCAGATCTGATGCAGCCATGGAAGAGAAGCCATCATCATCAGTAGTTGGGGAAGCCATCACACCGGAAGGAGGAACCCTTGTAGCAATACAAGATGTTCCCAAGCTTTACCAAGGTATGCACATGTTTCCATTTTCTGTTACTTCAACATATCATATGGAGGATTGTGGGAATGTACCATTGCATGACCTAGGGTCAAAGTACATTGATGATATGGAGCAGCAGACTATCACTACGCTAAGCAGCCTAGATTTTTTCAAGGAGAAGATATATAGTCCTCCTAGTGTATCATTGTTGAGCTGCGCACAACTCTTGGGGTTGGAGTGTAGATTCTTGGAGGATGGGATGAGTATTGCCCTGAACCATGCCATGCAGAACTATGTGTTCATCATTAAGAATGGTCTTAAGACAACATATCCACCATTATGGAGATCAACTGCGCTTTCATTGAAAAACAGTGATGATTTGGGGGCCCAACCATTATTGGAGCATTCCAATGACCTTTATACATGTATAGTAGGGGATAGGTAGATGGTTGATGAAAAGCATCTTATCTTCCATTATTATGATGGGTATTTCTTGATGAGAACTTCATTGCTAAATAAGAAGAATTTTCCTTTAGAATATTTGGATCCTTATGGGATCAACATGGCCATTGAGCCGTGGTCTTCATTTGGAGATCTCCGGGAGATTGCATTTCAACATCCCATGAAATGCAAAGACAAAAATCTGATTTGGGAGGATGGTATTCTCCATTGGGGGGGTGCCACTTTTGGACATGATGATAGACACTCACCATTGGTTGGGTGGGTGATGTTGATGAGCAAGGGGTTGGGAAGCCACTTGAAAATTTATGACACTGGGCAGCAGGAGGCAAGACTGCGTTGGTTACTCTTGAAAGAGTTTGGTCATCATATGACACATTCTATTTCAAAGAGTAGGTTGATGGAGGGAACTTGGCATGGCACTTACATCATATGGCAGCACATATTTTGGGTATATTAGGGCGATGTGATATCTTTCATGTCAACGATCATGTTGTTGCTCCATAGTTTATATGGTGATGGTGTGGGAAGGCAAAAAGAGTTGTTGTTGCTTTGGAAGTTATTGAGAGAGTATGGGCTGATTTTCTCCCATACTTTGCATGATGTTGTATGAGTAGGAGATGGCACTAGCATGGTGCAAAGTGGCTACTCCTTAGCCTTGGAGGATCAGGAGGTACTTCCACTTTGGAAGGAATATCCCATATATAGCAGCATTATGATTGATGGCTTTGACATGTGGGATGTCAAAGGATGGAGCTATGAGATGACAGGAGCCTTGGTCAACAACGCTGTCACTTGGGAGCTTGGATTTGTTGATGGAGTGTTTCTAGGATCACTTCACATATGATGCACTTGAAGGAAAAGTAGGAGATGAGAGTGATGGAGTAGTGGATGGAGACATCTATTACCATGATATGATCTTCTTAACTTGGATTTCCAAGCATAAGGAGAAAAATCTTCATGCAGCACATAGTTCATTCCTCTTCATGGGAGTATGGCATACCACTATGTGGGGCTTATTCCTGGATCTTATTATCATCTTGCTCTCAATACATGGTAAGGATGATTTTTTTGCAATTATTGATTATCTAACACAATATTTACATTTTGTTACCATCTCTATACAGTGCATTGCTCCACAAGAGGGCAAGCCTCTCTTTGGGCTTCATGGTCATTCTGGGACCAACATCTATGATGGTGATAGCCATTTCTTGTATGGATTTGGGCAAGTATTGTACTATTTCTTGTATGCTCAATTGTTATTCAATGCCATTTACTATTTACTAGTAGATGAGATGACATGCACAACTAGCAAATTGTTTGAAGACAACTTGCCACATCATATTCTGAAACTGCAGTTGGTAAAACTACGCTGTAACTACTTGAGAAACTTTTGGTACCTTCCAACACTATGTAAAACCTTCAATATTTCTCTTGTTTGGATTCCATATGATGATAATTTCATATTCATTTTGTATGGGATGATTTGGGCAAGAACCAAAGAATGGATCTTTGAGGATCCTATTGCCTTTTTGCTCCATGAAGGCAACATTATTGCAGCCCATATCCAGCAGTAGCTCAACACTTATCATAAGTGGAGAGAGAGACAACGTGGGATGGAAAATTTGATCCATCATATTCAGCTATGCAACCCACCTTCTTTGCAGGAGCCTAAGGTGGAGGAGATGTTTCAGGAGTTACCATGTTGGAAGGTGACTCAATTTTTATGGATGATAGCTTGGGGATGGAGGCTTCACATGGGAATGATAGTTCCCAATATATTTCAGATTCCATGCCTCAAGAAGGCATCTAGACCACATATAGTTTCTTCCATGGATATTCCACTTGTTCATGATGAGAGCCATTTGGAAATTTCACCGAAGGCATACTTACACACTTGGGAGGAGAAACTTGGAGACTTGTTGATGAGACAACATCTTGTTCATTGGAGGAACTTATCACATGGGGATGTTGTAGGAGGAAGAGGAGAGGCTCTTCAGTCCTATCCTTGCAATTGCTTGAGGACAAGCAACATTTGGGAGGGGAGGACTGTAAAATTCCTAAATTAGCACACAACTAATTGTAATATTAAATTTTTATTTTTCTCTTAGATAGAGGAATACAAGGGTATGGAGACCCATAAATCTCCTTAGAAGGAATAAAAAACACTCCTAGTTTGAATGGAGGTCATATAAAAGTTGGATTGAAGACCCTTAGGTGTGGAAAGGGGCTAGAGCATGTTGAATAGGTCAACTTTGACCAAATCAAACAACGTTGTTATGGAGGAGTGGCATTAATGATGGGATAACGTAGTTTTGGAGGGATATTGATTGCATGAGGGTGGAAACCCTAATGAATGGGACCCAAGGTGAGAAGGATCACATTGTTTATAAGGAAGAGGATGGCAGCTATATGGGGTTAGCTTATGATTATTATTTTGATATGTCTGTTTAGACTTTTTCTCTCTTCAGATGTTGAGCTAAGATTGTTGGTGCTGTTTAGCACAGGGTGTTCCCGGTCAAGAATCCCACCTCTTTCCTTGAGAGGCCTCTTGGGAGAGTACTGATCTATCATTTCCACATATCTGGCATTCTGGCCAAGCTTCAGTCTTCATCTACATCATAGTTTCTGCAGAATATTGTGTTGTATTGCAGAGTGTTGCAGTGGAGGGTTGACAAACCCACTTTCTGAGCTAGTTCATAGGAGGAAGGATTCCTTCTCTTGGGAGATCAGCAAGGAGGGATTCTGAGCACATTTTAGATCTTTGGCACCAGGCCAACCTATTCCCATCATTTACAACGCAATTTCAACTGGGAATTGTGTTATTTTGGAGGGAAGCGTCAGGGGAGGATCTATTGGCTCTTTTAGAGTGTTTTCCTATAGTTGAAGGGTTCAACCTTTCATTGGAGGAGACCTTTGAGGAGATCTACATCAGATCTATATTATTTCAGCCTTCTATTTCATGAGCTTCAGTTTGCAGTGACTCTTCAGTCCTAGGGCTGTAGATCACCATTTGTATTTGGGTGTATTTCTGGAAACCCTTCGCAGGTTCTCTTGGAAAGGTGTCTAGGAGGCTTGATATCCACCCTTAGCATTATTTGATCTATATAACATCATATCCACATTGGTCTATCTTTATGCAATAGTTTATGCCCTAAAACTGCACTGTCATGGCTCAAGGGCATTTGTATGGAAGTTATTTCTCATGTATTGGCATATTTTTCTTGTAGAGGCTTTTTTTGTATTGCTTGAGTGACTTGATCCTCAAGACCTTGTGCCTATTATTTGCTGATATGTTTAGTAAGATAGTTGTACATTTGTCTCATATCATGGTGTGTTGATTAATTCACTGTTTTTTCCATTATTGTGTTCATGTATTGTTGCTTCGCCATTTGGGAATATTACATTATGTGGCTTGTATTTTGGTTTGTGTGAGTAATATGAGAATTGGTTTGAGTGAATCTGTGCACCATGTCTACTCCTCTAATTTCTAATTATATATATAGTAAATTAAAATACTATATATATATATATATATATATATATATATATATATATATATATATATATATATATATATATATATATATATATATATATATATATATATATAGTTTTGATTAGAAGTATTGTAAAAACATAGCCCCACTCTAAATGTGCCTTGCATGTTGTTGTTGATATTAAGGAGATATGGTAAAACATTCTCACTCTCATCTATAGATAACATATATTGGTATCCATGTAAAGTAACATCATTTATATCAAATTAAAATAAACAGTTAGTATTTAAAATATTTAATTGACTAAGAGACACATTTAATGCCCATTTTAAAATAATAATAAAATATTCTTTAAATTGGATATATATATATATATATATATATATATATATATATATATATATATATATATATATATATATATATGGGGGGGTTAGTTTTAGATAAAAGTATTATAAAACAAATTCCCACTAGAAAAAATAAATATATATATATTGGTTGTTTTTGTTGATATTACAACCCATTATAAAGGAGATATGGTAAAAATATTTCACTTTCACTCTCAGTTATAAATAAAATATTTCTATGTCCAGTTGAAATAACATAATTTAATATCTACTCTTAAAAAATTAAGTAATTAAAAAGACTTTTAAAAGATAAAGTAATTAAAAAATTAGGAAAAAAATGATATTACTTATATTCTTATATTTCAATACAAAGCATAAATAAACTCTTTGAATATTTATCTTAACTCATTTTCTTTAATATCAACTTTAGAGAAAAGATAAATATATGTTAAGCACAATAAACTATTTCAATATGCAAGAATAAGTAATATTGAAGTGAATTTAAAAATCTATTGAGAAAAAATAACACTTTAAAGTGGATAACTTAATTCATAAATAAAATATTTAAATTTCCATATTAAGTAAAAAAATTCAATGTAAATAATTTATATATTAGATTTGGTTTTTAAAAAGTTGACTACATATTATATAAAGCAATTGAGTATTTTTTTTTTAATTATGGTTATAACATTTCAAGTATCTTTATTTTAGGTTTTGAGCTCTTTTTAAAGGTTAATTTCAAATGAAGCAAATATTTGTTGGAATTGCATGTTTAAGCTATGTGGTTTACACAATCCAAGTAAAGAAGGTGATTTTGAAGGTGTTCAATCCATTTATGCTTATATATATATATATATATATATGAAGTGCAAAGAAAGGAAAAATCTCATGAAGGGAAAATCTTTTGATGTTTACACTCAAAAAATACTTTTCACCTAAAGAAATTGGATGAGTACTTGCTAGATTCATGATTAAGCTATATATATATATATATATATATATATATATATATATATATATATATATATATATATATATATCAACCATGATCTAAGAAGTGCATAGAAAGGTCAAATCTCCTAAACTGAAAATATTTTAATTTTTACACTCCAAAAAAAGTTTTCACCTAAAGAGATTTGATGATAAATCCGTGATTAAGATAAATTTATACTAGTTATACTTGTATTTATCACCATAGAGATTGCAATGATGTTGTTAGATGTTATCCAAAAAATATATGGATCCAAAATCTCTTGATATTCAAGTATTTAAGATTAAGATAGATCTATATTACTTCATATGTATAAAGCTGATACTAAAAATTATTTGATTAAACCATACAATCATGACATGCTAATGAAAAACTCATAAATTACAAGTTCAAATACAATTAAAACTCTTACAATTATCAAACAAAAATATTATAATTTTTTCTTAGATTAAAGAAAAAAATAAAAAATAAATTTACTTCAAACTATACTAATGATTCATTAGATTATTGTAGATTTCCAAATCTAATCTCACTAAGTATTCAATTATAATTAAAAATTAAATTATTAAACAAATCATAATTTTCCTTAAAATCCATATATGTAACTTCTTTCCCTAAATTGTAAAATATAATTTTGGTGGGTGCATCATTCTCTTATTCACACTATGTAAATACGCTGTTGTCCTCTCATGGTCCGCAGATGCAAGCTGTGCCTTGCTGTGCGCATAGCATCTATACTTTTTGTGGGTCTGTTTTTTTATGTCTTTTTGTGGGTCTTTTTCCTTACAAGTATAGAGGCATGAAACATAGTTTTTAGCATCCCACGATAAGGTTGTCAAAAGCAGTAAATGATAGAATGGAGTTTGTTTTCAAATACCTTCAAAACTTGGAAAAGGATCCACTTACAACTTTCATGAATTGCAAAGTCCTTCAATAAGATGTGGGTCTGTTTTTTTATTTGTCTTTTTCCCTAATTATCTTTACAAGTATAGAGGCATGAAACATAGTTTTTAGCATCCCTAGATAAGGTTGTCAGAAGCAGTAAAGGCTAGAATGGAGTTCGAAGTTTTCAAATGCCTTCAAAACTAGGAAAAGATCCACTTACAACTTTCATAAATTGCAAAGGCCTTCAATAAGATTGTCAAAAGTGGTAAGAGATGAAGTTATCAAATACCATCAAAACAGTGAAAAAGATCCACTTACAACTCTCATAAACTGCAAAGGACTTCAAGGATAAGGACAATATCTCAATTACAACTCTAGTAAACTCATATATCAGTAACTGCTGACCATCCTTATTTCTGAAAATTTAAAATTATCACAAGCTTAGGCATTTAAAAACAAAATCTTGACTTGAAACTTCGAGAAGCTCCATCTTACTGTTACTGACAATTCTCATTTCTATGATGGGTAAAATATCAGATGTTTTTTTTTTTAATAATTTATTCTAATTCACTTTGTTCTCTTTGATCTATCTTGCTTTGGTCGGTCTACTATAAAAAGTTGAATTAAAAATATTGTAAACACTTTCCTTTTCCTGCCTTCTCCGGGACAGGAAAGGAACAATGACATGAGAAAGTGAAATGTACCCTAAAGTTTCGATAAGCTATTTTAATACATTTAAAATCAAAAGATCCTCTGGATAGATAGATTAGGAACAATGGTATGATAAAGTGAAATTAAAGTTTTGAAAAGATATTTTAATATATTTAAAATTAAAAGATTTTCTGGATAGAAAGAAAGAGAGAAAGTATTTTTAAGGTCTATGAAGTTAAAAATAGTTTATGGACAGATTGTTTCTTCATTTAATTTTTGTATTAGATTTTTTTATCTATAAAGCTGTATTCGACCCCTATAAAGTTTTAAATAGATTAAAAACAATTATATGAAAAAGTGAAATTTATCCTAAAATTTTGATAAGATACTTTAATACATTTAAAATCAAAATATCCTCTGGATAGATAGATTAAGAACAATGGTATGGGAAAGTGAAATTTACCCTAAAGTTTTGATAAGATATTTTAATACATTTAAAATCAAAAGATCCTCTGGATAGATTCACTTTCTTTGTTCCGGTATATCTCTGAATCGAGGAGGTTGACACCTGACCACACCATCATGGCCACACGTCCGGCCAAGGAAAACAATTATGGTGGGTAGTGAAGGTTCATATTCCTTTGACGTGTACCATGTGGTTTCTTTGATGTGCAGACACTGCAGTACCTATCACTGTCAGCTTTAGCAGAGGAGGAAAATCGACATCTACCCGTGCCTTCAACAGGTTCCCCATTTCTGCTTCACGAGTCCAAACTCATTTCATTTCTGCTTCCCTGAGATCAAATTCAGTCCAGTTCCAGCGAAATAATGGGGAATGTTCTGCATTTAATCTTCGGCATCTTGGGTTTGATGTTTCTCCTCATATGACTATTCACTTTTCTATATATATATATAGGGATTCTGGTGAGATTACTTATTTCAATGCCATTTGAAATGAATAATATGCAGGGAATGTTTTTGGAGCAGCACTCTTTCTGTCACCTGCGTAAGCCCAGATTCTTGATTCTTGAAAGTAGAAGTTTTAAAATGCTGATATTGAATTTGCAAAATATTTTACAAAATATTTAAAACATTGTTTTTCAAATGAAAGGAAATTTCAACCCTTAAAACTTATGGTTTACATCATCTTCATATCGTAACTATCCCCTAAATATTAAAAACAGCCTAATACCCAAACCCTTAAAGCCTGGATTTTAATTCATTCATTTATTTTCTGCAGGATTACATTCTATTACGTGATAAGAAAGGGTTCTACAGAGGAGTTCTCAGGTATCCCATATGTGGCAGCCCTCTTAAACTGCCTGTTGTATTCTTGGTATGGCCTGCCCTTCATAACATCTGATAATATTCTGGTCACTGTTTCCAACGGATCGGGAGCCGTTCTAGAGATCATATATGTGTGCCTTTATTTGGCATATTCTCCCCCAAAATATAGGGTAAGACTTGCAAATCATTTAGTTTTAGTTTTGATTCTTAAGATTTGAACTTTGTATCTTATGATTTTAGGATTTTAATCATATATTTTATATTGGATATCATATTTGGAATACAACTATGTAAAGTAAGTCATTTTATTATGATTATTTTCATAAGAGGTAGTAGTAATTGACTAATTTCTCATGATTTTTGAATAGTCCATTTACCACTCATTGTATCTAGTGATTTTCACAAGAGTGAAGAAGTGGGATTGAAACTGGTGAAATGAATCACATAACACCATGAGGCACAATACTTTGCTAAAGTTTTACAAATAAGATAGCAAGCTAAGTAACCTCTCATGGAAATAATCATAGTTGAATGAATGACTTACTTAATACAGTTGAATCCCAAATATGATATCAAATACAATGCACTGCTGAAAACTCAAATATGACATTTAATACAATGCACTGCTGAAAACCCTCATACATATATCTTATAGTTTACATAATATTTTATAATGCAATACTTGTTTATTGCAAGTAAAAGGAGATTATCTAAATCCTATAATTTTTTTTTATAATATCCATCTTCTTTAATGATGAATGTTTTGAATTTTTAGCTGAATTCATTTTCAAAACTAGACCAAGGGATTCTGAAAATAAATCCATCTAAGAAATCAAAATGATTTTGAATAGCTGAATTCATCTTCAGAACTCAAGCAAGGGATCCTAAAAAAATCTGAAGCAAAGGTCCTGAAAATAAATCCATCTGAAAATTCAAAATATCTTTGAATTCTTAGCTGAATTCATCTTCGGAAATGGGGCAAATGGTTCTCAAGATAAATCCATCTCGAGAATTCAAAATGTCGACTTAAATTTCGACAATGTCAACTTTTGAGGAAGATGGACACTGTAAAAATTCTTCGAAAAGCTTACTATCAAACCTTTCATCCCACAAGAATCTTAAATCTGTGATTATCTAATTTATCAGAATGTGAAAATGAAATGAGGGGGTAATATGATGATAAGTATGCCAACTGTTTGTATGGGTGAAACAACAGCGAAAAATTTTCGGATTATTCGTCGCAGAGTTGGTATTTTTTGGGGCGATTGCTCTGGTATCAGTGATAGCTCTCCACCACACTGCACGCTCTTTACTCGTGGGGATAGTTGCTGCAACCTTTTCAGTATGCATGTATGCTGCCCCACTGTCTATTATGGTCTGTATTCACTAACCCTCTCAGTTCTCAAATCAATAATAAATTACTCAAATTCTTATGTTCAGGGCTTGCTTTGTGAATCTTCAAAGTGGGTATTTTTTTTTCTTACTAATTTTTTCGATGGGATGCATGGCAGAAAAATGTAGTGCAGACAAAGAGTGTGGAATACATGCCATTCTTCCTGTCCCTGTTTGTATTCCTCTGCGGTTCCTCTTGGTTTGTTTATGGCCTTCTCGGCCAAGATGCATTTGTGGCTGTGAGTTTATTAATCGATTTCTTGCCCTCTTTCTTTTACTAATAGAAAACATGGCACTAGCCTCGTAATTTTCTGCTACACACCATTTGAAAACTAATGTACGAATTTATTTGTTGATACAGACTCCCAATGGGTTGGGAACATTGTTGGGTGCTGCACAGCTTGTTTTATATGCGATTTACAGGAAATCGACACCAAAGAAGATCAATAAAGACAAAGGAAATATTGAGATTGAGACTCATGTTACATAAATGGGCAACTGTTTTATCTGATTCCTACGCACACAGTGACCGGACTTCTGTTAACCTAGCTTGATCATGGGCTCTGTAAGTTTGGCTTATCCATGGTACATTAAAAAAATATGTACAAGTTTTTTCATATTTATGGCACATTGTCAAAATAATATTTATATGTTTTCCCTTTTTCAATAGAAAATGTAATGTGAAATTTCACATTTGTTTAGGGATGCAAAAGTATCTTATTATATTGTCAATTGTTTGATAACTGGTTTAAATGAATGAGGAAAGATGTTCGTTTTCTTTTAGGCTGAAATATATATAATTTTTTTTTCATATTTTAAAAGATGATTAAGTTATATATCTATATACATAATCCTTTATTAAGATGCTTGTTAATTTAATGGCCATAAGAATAGAAGGATTACCAAACTCTTTTACATGGTTGAATGATTTTCTTTTTAATAATAATTCTTTTCATGTAAAGCAATTTTCTTTAAGTTGGTTGATTGATTGTTCTTTTAAGAAAGGATGTTTGTCAATTAAATTGTTGTAAGCATAGTAGGGTTATCAAATGTTGGGTGTGGAGCTTGATTATCTTCTTTATTTAGATGTATCGTTGCGTTGGACCCATGTTCTTAACAGAGAGGCAACGTGGCTTGTCATTTGATCTCTATTAGAGGGGGTCTAGGGAGAGCAACGACGACCCTTTGGAGCCCCCGTGGCAGGGGGTTTCGGGGGCATCGCCTCCGAAGCTAAAAACACATGTAAAATTTCCTTGTAAAATATTGTGATTTCGTAGTCAAGCTGGGTCATTCATTAGGCAGATGATTTGACAGTAGAAGGTATGTTTAATTTAGGGTTTTTGCCCTAGAAGGTAACCCCTTTGTTGTATTAGGGAATTGTATTGCGGCTATGTGTTGAGAGCGTATATTCTGAGCGAGAAATAAAAAGGGAGATTGTGTGAGAGAGTAGATGATATTACAACGGATTTGCTGTAGGTTATGTCTCTTCATTTTGCTGGATAATATAAAGGAATCACTAGTTGCTTCCATGGACATAGCCCAAATTGGGTGAACCACATATATCTGTGTCTCTCTTGTTTTATATATGTTATTTATGTGTTTATGTTTCTGCATATTTTATGTGTTCCATTACTATGTAATATATAATTTTCTAACATCAAACTCTCTTATGTGGTTTAATGATTTGTTCTTTATTTTTCTCCTTGATTAGAACCCTTTTCATGTGAAACATTTTTCTTTTTTTTCTTTATGCTAAGTTTTCTTTATCTTTGTTTCTTTTACAAAGTTGGTTGATTGATTGTTTTTTTGGTCATCTTTGTTTCTTTTACAAAGTTGGTTGATTGATTGTTTTTTTGGTCATCTTTGTTTCTTCTACAAGGTTACAAGTTTGGTTGATTTTTCTTCCTTTTAAGATTATCATCTCCCCATTTTTTTTTTTCATTTTCCAAATCTATTAAAATTTTTGTATGTTGTTTGATTTTTACTATTTGTATGTTGTGAGAATATCTAATTTTAACATATACCTTCTTTAAATGTAATTTTTTTTCCCCGGATGCAGGTGTTAACAGGCAATAAATTTGGTCGCCACCTGGCCTCACGAATGATGGACATCTGTCCTCCTCACATGGGCGCACATGGCCACAACAAATTGATTAAAGCCTGGAGCGTGAGGCCTTTATAATCCACCACCCTCGAATGCTTTGCAACGTCCTCTCCGCTTCATTCTGACATTAACGTCGTCCTACTCGCATTCATTCTGCGGCCATTCATGGACCTTAAATTTGTGCATCCAGCTCCCCATTTCAGCATTTCATTTTCTCTCCTGCTTAGCTTTGTCGCTCCTTGCGCCTCTGCCTCCACCAAGTCCTTGCTTCATTTCTCTGCTCCTTTGGCTCCTAGCCGTGATGTTGTGCTTCCCCCCTTGCCTCAGTTGCATACCTGCTCCACCACCATTCCACGTCGTCACCGAATGCATTTCCGCAGTGGTGGATGGGGCTCCCTTCCCAGCCTCCCATTCATGCCATTGTTGGAAGAAATGTGAATTTCTCCGTCGATTGGGATGAGTCGGAGGTCCTGGATCCCATCAGTCTCTTCGCCCACCTATCACTGCACCTTCATGAGCCTTCCATTGAGTCCTCTGGCTTTGGTTCCCGCTCTAGGAAGCGTCCTCGCAAATCCACCATATCACCCGCCTCCCCCTTTCCCCCTCGCAAGATGGTGGCCTTGCCGGTTCAGCAAGCCTTGAACAGTGATCGAAGTAGCAGCTCGGATGAGGATGACACCAACGCAGAAACCGATGCTCACACGACATCATCTCCTCTATTTAACGCCTAGGTGTCCAAGCTGGAGGACGATGACTCCAAGTACGTGTGCAAAATTGTGGAGGAGCCACTTCCACTGCCAATTTAGGATGACAAGAAAACAACTGCTTAACAACTTGGTTCTACTCTCTGTTCTTTTTTTAGTTAATTTCGCTCTAATACAGTCAATTTGTCTCTTCTTATTTTCGCGTCTAGATATGATATGAACATAGTTGGTTTCCATAAATGGGCAGCTCACTCTAAGTTTATTGAACACATTTCATGGGCTGGTTTCCCCGTTTGGGGCAGCCCCTATTTTTTTATTTTGAATCTGGGATTTCCCGCCAAAATTGGCTTGCCAACTCCGATGACAAATGTAATATTGTGACCTATATTATATAATAGAAGTAGACTTATTTAGAAAAAAATGTAAATTTTTAATATTGTAAGCATTTTTACATTTAGTTAATTGAAAATTTTATTATATAACTCAACAAACATCCACTTTGTATCTCTTTGCCTATTTCTAATTCTCATATTAATATATGAACTCATTCATCTCTCATGAAACTTTATAATCACATGCAATGTTTTCAACCTCAAAAAACTCATAATGTATTAGGTTCAACAACACTTTGTTTTGTCTATTAGGTTCATTAACACTTTCACATGTTACATTGTGCTTCACTAAAGTCATTAAAGCTATATGCTTCATTCTCAATCAAACCTATGCCTTTTGAGGCCATTGATGCCCATATCATCAATCACATTCATGTATGTCTACGCAATTGATGTTTTGAAGCCATTGCAACTCTTATCCTCAATCATATTCACATTTATCTAGGCAAGTGATGTTTTGAATTGTTGATGCTCCAACTCTTATTTTTGTTAATATTGATGAGCTCTGCTAAAATTTTCCATTTATGTATATGACTTGCTTTATCTAGACAACTCTACTATGATATAGGTAAGGTAAGGTTTTATTGGAGGATTTTAGTTTTAATGTATGGACTAAATTTTTTAATAAGAATTAAAAAAAAATTATAAATATTCTAGTAGATGTTTTTAGTAGGTTTTTAAATAATTGATGAGGACTTTCTAGATTTTTTTAGTGAATGGGTTTGTATAACAAATCAAGGATTTTGTGGAAATTTTTCTTCTTAGTGTTAAATTAGTATATAAATGATATGGTAACACCAATATCACTATACCGCCTAATGTTATTATGTTCTAATGTTTATATGATGGTGAAATTTGGCGATGAAAATTTGGAAATTTACATGTTTTGTAAATTGAATCTCTCAAAGCTTGTATAATTATTGTGACTTTTAATGTAATAAAAAACAATGGTAGGGAACTCTCTCTTAATGATATTTTTTACCAAAAAATATTTATGTCAACATTGTTAAACTTGTATTTGTCATCATTGGGCTTGCAAGGTTATTATTAGGCATTACAAGGTGAAAATTACATAATTGAGTAAAAGCATGATAATTTTCCCACAAGGAGATAATTATTTTGTCTCATTTTCATAATTATAAAAGAAGTATTATTTCATAATTGAGAAGGAAGTTCATAACTAGTTGGAAGAAGTCATAATTGATGGCATGTGAACTCAGTGATTATAATCCATAGAGAGGCTTATGGAATGTGCACTAAGCAATTACAAGTCATGCACAAATTCTATCATCAATTTTGAGTGTTTTCAAACTCACTATAAACTTTCTTATCAATTATAAAATAATCCTTATTTCATGATTATGAAATTGTGACAAAAATAATCATTTTCTTATAAAGTAATTATGATATTTTTCATGGCTTAATATATATTGAGTTAAGATGTATATTATATTACAATCCTTCAACTAAGTGTAATGTCCATAATAAGTTATTAAATAAAAATTCATGTTCAATAAATTTCTAAAATAAATATTTATTATATCCATGGTTCCAAACAATTCGAATTGTGCTAAACACCACCATCACTACAATTCAAAACTTTACATGTGAATCCACTACAACTTCATGGGTTAAAAATCATGCAATTCCTCATTGGACATTTTTTAAAATATATTTTTACTTATTAGAAACCAAACCCTATTCAAGAAAATTACAAAAAAATAAGAGTACTATCATTTTGTGCTAAATTTACATTAAATTGGCCAAATTGTATTGATTTACAAATCAATACAATTTATTGCACTACATTACACTATTAGAAGGAATATCATAAAAATAACAATATGGAGTATAAAGCATTTTACCATTAGGAGTTTTGTAAGAATACGATCTCTTCATTATTGATCACCCATTAACATGAACTTGTGACATAGTGCAATCAAGGTATTTTTAGATGAGTGTCGTCACCCCAAGGTAGAAGAAGATTAGTATTTATTTGCTAGCCTTTGATCAAAGGTTTCTTGGTTAAGTAAAACCTCAATGAAAAACTAAGGTATCACATTAAAACTCAAATTTATATGCTAAAGGGAAACATTGTGCTATCAAATCCCACACCTAATAATAAGAAATTTAAAATAATTTTTTTAGGTTCACTTTAATAATTTCACTAAAAATCATTTCCAACATGTATACATATTTATAATTTTCCATGATTTGATCTGTAGGCATAAGACTCGAAATAAGCTTTGTTCATGCATTTGTGGTTGAGATGGGGTGTGGCTTGGTAGTTGGGATAGGGAATCACTATGTGATCCCAATTGGATCATTATATTATTTTTTATCCATATTTATGATTTCAAAGTGGGAAAATTAGAGGAATTAGCTCATTGGACCATTTTTATCAATGGGTCCCAGTTTGGTGAATTCAAGTTTAAAACCTTCCGAAGATGATTTAAATAATTTAATGAAGTTTTCTGGGTAAAAAAAATACCATTTGCATCAAACCCCTTGATGTTGTTGTAAACTAAGATAGCTTTCCAACAACACAAGAATGACCTCAAATAGAATCTATATGCAAATGTTATGCCACCCAAAATTTTACCTTCCTATTTTGTCCACCATAATTCAATAGGTTTCCATGTCATTCCCATTACTTTTGGAAAAGTCTCTAGCCATGTGACCATGATGAATAAGAATTAAAAGATTCAAGTTGTAACTCACATTGATGGTTGAATGGGTTGAATTTAGCCCCTAGTTGGGTATCAGGTTGTGTTATAACTAGGCCACTACAAGAAAAAGGGGTTTTATTTTATTCTAGTGCATTTTGTCCCATAAAAGAGAAGAGTAGCTAATAAGTGTCCGAAATGACATATTTTTCGCACCCATTACCACCTTTTGACTAGCTTTTTTCCCTATCTTCGTATTATCTTACAACCCATTTTTTCTACAATGTTGCATTTTTTCCAAGGTATAATATTCCTTAGATTATCTCATTTTAAAGTTCATACTAATATGTTATTGAAGGAATCAAAAAAATTTCGCTAACTAACAAGAAATCATGAGGAATTCCTTAGAAAAACATGTGCAAGTATCTTTGAAGGTTTTGGAAAAGGCTACTGAAGTAGTTCATTTACTGTAATACTTCATCTGTGTTGTTGCAACACCTCAATTCTACTATCAGTCAATAATTTTGTTGCAAAACACACTTTGGATCGTTACACCATGTCATTCGCATGGTTGTGACACTTTTGATGGTAGATGGTACAACACCTCCTCCATGTGGATACAACACCTTTGGCGATAGTGGTTGTAACACTTCTACTACATGCGTGTAACACCTCCATGCATTTTTTGCTAATGAAATTTGTCACAACATCAATTTCAATAATATAATTCATATTGGTTTAACCCTTCCATGCAATACTCTTATGTGCAATGATATCCACCTACTCAGCCCTCACCCCAAAACTAGCTCTGGTAGTAGGGATGGAGGAATCCATCCTGTGGAGGTCCTCAAAAATCCTTATTATAGTCATTAATGCCAATTATTCCTTTTCCACCAATAGAACCATCCACATCAGCCCATCCTCACCATCAACTTCCTACATAACCAATCTCTGACCCTAATAATGGTAAGGTAGTCTATCCAGCAGACGTTGTTGGGTTTGCTACTTACATCACTTATTCTATCTCTACCCTTGTGTGTCATGACATCCAAATCATATTATGGAAGATAATAAATAGAGGGAATCCTTCAAAACAAGTAGAATATTATAATGAGGAACTCATGTATAAAGAACCAAAACCATTTCAATCTCCAGAAATTTCAAAATATGATTAAATTTTCTAAGAACCACAAGGTCCTACTTATCCTGAAATATTTGACCTAGAAAACCCTAATACTAACCCTTAATTTGAATTTTTGGTAGAAATTAATAATGAATGTGTTTTATATTGCTGAGAAGTGCATCAAGAAAGTCTCAATTTGACTTTACCTTAGGCAAATTGAGAAAATTCGAATTTCCACATCAACAGACAACTTGGAGGAAGTTAACTTGCGTGACATGGCTCTTGTCACCGAGTTAGCTCAGTAAATTCGAGTTACATTGCTTGGATTTCAGTTAGGCATGTGTGATTCCTAAATTTTACTAATCGAGTTTAGTTATATCCAGTTGAGTTCAATTAAACTAGTTCTAACAGTTGGAGGAACTAGTGGAAGGTCAATTATGTAGTGGGACAATAGTCTAACTCAGTGATCATCCATTCAACTGATCAATCAGCCTAAAATAACTAGTGCATGTAGAGAATGTAACAAACCTAGTAAAAAATCCATGTTACAAGTTAAATAAAGGAAAAATAATAACTAAGGTCATGTGACACGTATTCCAAGTTGAATGTTGGGAAAAAAACATAGTGATGGGGATCACTTGTGATTGATTAATGGTTATGGAAATTGGAAAAGGCTTTGGAAAGACATCAGGCACTTATTAGAATTTTAGTTATGAAAATAATAGAAAATAAGAGAAAAGGAAGGTGAAAGGTCACAGGTTGCATGTGAGTAGGAAAATGAAGGAAAATAATGGAAAATGAAGAAAATAGAGGCCTCATTAATAAAAAGTCTTTTGAGGATCAATTCACAACTTTTTTCAGTTCACCCTTTTTGTCAATTCAATTTTGGAGCTCTAATTATATTCTCTCTCTCATACTCTTAGCCCTTAAAGTTTTCTTGTAAAAATCTTGGAGGAGTATGGCATACTTGGGATTTGGTGCAAGAAGGAAAAGGAAAAACATGAAAGCATAAGAGGACATCGAGATCAACAACTACAATGGGTTTTTCTTGTAGGTACCAAGTTGCATGCATGATTTCCTTGCTATTTTTGGTATGCATGACACATGAATGTAGTTTCTTGGTTATGATATGTCATTTGCATGGAAGAATGCCTGGATTAACAATGGTTTTTCCTAGCCTTTCCATTTCCTAGATATCCATGGTGTTGTGGGTTTATTTCATTTTGTTTTCTAGTTGGATCTCATGTTCTTTATGGATGTGGGTTGATTTACTAATTCCTAGAAGCCTTGGTTGGACAAAATCTATGGAAGCCCTGTAACATCTTGGGTTGAGTTACTAGTCTTGGAAGCCTTGGTTGGAAAACACTCTGGAAGCCCTTGATGGGTTGTGTTATTAGTCCTGGAAGCCATGGTTGGACAAATGCTTTGGAAACCTGACATTAGTTGTAGGTTGAGTTACTATTCCTTGAAGCCCTCGTTGGAACAAACACTTTGAATCCCTAGACAACTTAGAGACTGATATTGTGATGGTTAGTGATGTTCAAACATGAGGTGGAATCACTAGTTGAGGGTTGAGTTGGTTTGACCTTTGGAAGCCCCGGTTTGGTTTTGTTTGAATTGTTCCATGAGATCCCACATTCATGCTTGGAATATGGCACAATGGTTATTGGTTGAAAGAAATATTTGGTTCAACCCAATCTATGGTTGAGTGGTATGTGGAAGTCCTAGACCTAGTTGCATTTTTCATATGTCAATAAGATCTCTTTCCTTCTTGTATTTGATGGGTAAATGTACTTGTTATTATGTGGTTTTATTGTTGTTATAACCTTGTTATTCATGCTGTTGATATGATGGTTATGAGGATGATTTACGACGGACTTGATGTATGGCTCTTATAATGTTTTGATTAGAAAATGAATGAATAATGAATATATGACCTAATAGATGATAAGGCATCAATGTTTCTTAACGATTCTCAGATAAGTATGAGACCCATATGCTCAGATCTGTTGTTATGCCTTGTAGATTACATATTTGTGATTTGATGAAATTCATGTCATGGCTAGTAGGGGTGAGATCAATTACTTGTATCAATTATTACAACAGTAAGATTATTCCATATTTGTTTATCATTTCTAAAATTTTCATGAAGTCCTCGGCAGTGGCCTGAGACCTAACCTTGAAAAAGTGTCTCAGGAACCAGGGTTTTTAGCTTAGAACTGCCTGAAAAGTCCATAGTTGCTGGCATGCTTTGATGTGGGAGTGACTGGAAGGCCGCAGTCGCATGCATGGCTTTTCATGGGAGTGGATGAGGGTCTAGATCAATAAAATGTCAAGTTGTCCTAGGGGTTGGTCACCTAGAAGGTTTGGTCGGTTCTTGAATGTTTTGTAGCATGTGTGGAAGGTCATATTGGTCTTGTCATGTCAGTTTCAGTTCCTTAATTGTACTCGGGGAGTTAAATCATATCATAGTAACTCTTTTTCACATGTTTACCCTGGTGGACTAGTTAGCCTTGGTAAATGTAGGGGGAGGGTAGTTACACGGTGGTATCAGAGCATGGTTATGTTCTCCTTAAGTGATGTATGGTTTATGTTCTCCTTGAATGAATGTTTTTTCATATGTACATTTCTGTTGCATATGTGTCCTTATGCTTGTGTTCTATGTTCTTGTTATGTGTGCATGGTGGTGGTCATGGTTGTCGTTGTAATGTCATGCAAAAGTTGATGGTGATATTGTCAGAATGTGTTCGTCTTGAATGCATGGAAATGTTTGTATGTATTATGTATGCATGTGTGTCGTACCTATGTTGTTATGCATGCATTGTGTCTAATTGGAGTTGTAGTTGTGGAATCATGCATGGTAACTGGATGGTGATTGAGATTATTTCTATATACTATTGTGATTATGATTATACATATATTATGCTAATTATTTGGTCTTACAGATGAGATATCCTCCCCAAACTATAATAAGGTATGTTTGTTTATTTATGATTTGGTTTAGTTGGCATCATATACCTTGTAGAAAGAGAAGGAAAAATATGACTAGCAGAATGGTAGAGTTCATTTTATGAGATTCTCCCTATAGATCAGATGAGAAGCATGGTGATGAGTACTCCCCTCACATAGAAGACACTTTGAAAAGCTTGAAGGCATAAATAAAGAGTTGCAAAGAAGACAATGACCGAATTATTCAATCACAAGAGAGACCTGTTAGGGCATAGGAGAAACAAGTAGAAGTCAATGCAGTTATCCTTATGTTAAACACCATGTTGAAGCACACACATGGTGTATGAAGAAGATGAACACACACACAAGAGACTCAACCCACAATGAAGGATAAGCGCGAGGCTTTCTTATTTTCCATTATACAAAGATGTACATTTATAGTACAATGGTGTGACTCTTGGTTTCATATTCCAAGGTCACTTGGACTCCATTGTGACTTTTCGCATTCCACACCTACCCATGTAGGATTAGGTGTTCCAACATCCCCCTTAATCCGAAGGGGTATGTGTGAGTCCAAGAAAAGAGTTGTAATACAAATCTGCAAAGTATACATGGCAGCACTTGGCTGAATCAACTCTCTGAAATGTTGGAAAAAAGAGGTGGTTTAAGGATGACCACCAACATTGGAACGCAATACTTGTTGCAGTTCCCGGAACTCTTCCAAAACTGGCAAGAAGCTGAAAGCTTCTGCTAGAGGAATTGTCCCTCATAAAAAAGGGAGACCTTCAACCTAAAAGAAGGGAGGTCTACTACCTATGATGGTTTTAGGATTACCAACAACTCTGGAATGCTTGAAGCATTTCCTAGAACTCAACCAAAGCTGGCAAGAAGCTGAAGGCTGCTAAGCTGAAGGCTTCTGCTAGAGGAAGTGTTCCTCATATATGAAAGGGAGACCTTCGACCTAAAAGAAGGGAGGTCTACTACCTGTGATGGTTTTAGGTTGTCCACCAACCAAAGATGATGGTTTAAGGTTTTCCACCAACCAAAGGCATGCTCATGGGCATCCGTGTCTCTAGCTACATCTCTGAATCTGGAATGACGAATTGTGGCTCAGGCTCGCTTGAACTGCTGGCTACAACTCTGAACATGGAATGAGAGATTGTGGCTCAGGCTCGCTTGATCTGTCGTCGAAGCATGTACATGACCACCATTTTCCCCCCTGTCAGGGACAAGGTGAGATGATGACGAAAACTCAACTGCAAGTTTGCTCAATATCCGTGAACAAGTTCTAACATGTGTCGTAAACATCTTCTTGGCTGCTGATGCCCATTGCCAAGAAGCGATCCATCCAAGATGAATCTTGGTTCTTGCAGGAGGCTTGTTTCTGAAGCATCTGTCTGAAGAATGGGTGTGCCGACCACAATGCTTGCATGGATGAAGATCAAAATAATGATCTTTCATATGGCCAACTCGATCATAGTGTTGGCATTTCACAATCTGATGTTGTGGAAGCAGAGCAGGATCTGGAGCAGCTGCAAGTGAACTGTCATACAGGAATCCAGCACTCTAAAATTTGATGGGCTTTGTGTATTTTGGAATATGAAAGGAGACATCCTTGTCATATCCAAGACCAATTCTATGCTTGTTGTGGACAAGCTCTTCCCAAGGTCTGATGATGGGCTTGAGAAGTGCAGGTTGAACTGCTGCATCTGCATGTACATCTGTTCAATGTGAATCATCTAGAACTTTGTCTTTTTTCTTCTGATGAGATTCCTTCACAATGTTCTGAACAGAAACAGGTTCAGAATGGTGACTCTTTTACTGAAGTTCGTCTTATTGAAGCTAAGATTCCAACTGCAAAAACTCAATCTTTTCATGTGCATCTTGCAAACAACTCTGAATGTTACAAAGAGCATGCTTGCTCATTTTTATCACATCATCAACATTTGAATGAATGAGGTCATTCAACAACACTAATGCCTCATTGATTTTGGCCATTTTCAACAACTTAGGCTAAAAAATGAAAGGGTGTCGGCTTCAACCGAAAATGCACCCGTTTACAATGTGATGCAACAACAAATACAAATGACTCTAAAGAATTTCCAACTATGGAAATCTCAAAGTACAAAATCTGCTCCTCAAATGATGGAGGGCAATCAACAATTTTTCAACAACTCAAGTATTGATTGCAACTATGAAGAAGCAATGCCTACTCACAATACAATGTCGATGCAATACAATATTTCTGCAAAATATTTGCAGCTGAAAACACTATGCAAGAAGCCTTTAAGGCAGCTGAATTTTTCCTTCAAAGAGTTGTTTTCAATGATGGAAAACTTGTCTTCAAATGTAAATTTCTTCAAAAAATCACCCTTATGTCAATGTCAAATCTGCAATTTTATCTATGTGTTCACTTCATTTTCTAATATGTCATTTTCTCTTTCTTTCTGCTATTCATATCTGCTCTTCTCTCTCTCTCTGCTGTTTTTTTTTTTTTAATTAATTAAAAATTAATTAAAAGGAAGTTAATTAAGAATGGAGAGAATTTAAAAGGGGAGGGAAATTAAATGGGAGGGGGAAATTAAAAAAGGTGGGAGAAGATTTAATTTAAAAGGGAAGGGGGATTAATTTAAAAAATGGATTAATTAAAAGGAAGGGAATTAATTTAAAAGGGATTTTAAAGATTTAAAAAGGGAAGGGGAAATATTAAAAAATTTAAAAACACAAAAAAATGAATTTAAAAAAAGGGAGTGGTATTATATGCAAGGGGTTTTATTAATGGATAGAGGGAATTAAAATCGAATTGGGAGTGGTGGAATGGAGTGATAAGGGGAATGGAGGCACGTTGGGGAAGGATAAGAGTGGGTAGGTTAGAGCGTAAGGGGTAGGGGAGGAGATGGCGTTGAGAGGGAGGGAGCGTAGAGTTTTAGGTTATGGGAATGGGTTGAGTGCTGTGAGATGGGTGAGAGTATGTGTAGGGGAGCGTATTATGAAGTTGAATGAGGGGGGCGGCCGAGTGAGAAGGTTGCAGGTGAGGGAGCCGTAAAGTAGAAGGCCGAGGGGTGTAGTGAGGAGTTGTTGTTGTTTGCAGAGTGTAGTGGAGAGGGCAGATTGAGTATGGGAGTGAGGTGAGATATGTAGTGATGGGAACGTATTGCAGAGGCGAGTGTTGAGCGCAAAATTTTTTATTTTTTTTTATTTTTTATTTTTTTGGTTTAAACAGCAGAGAGGAGTAGAATGAGTTCAAAAATTTGCAGAATTTTAAGCAGTAAAATTGCAATTGAGGGTAAATGCAGAACTGTAGACTTAGAAGTAGCAGGAAAATAATCTTTTTCTTCAGCAGCAGAAAAATAAAGAGATGAGGGCAATTGCAGAATTTTAGTTTTCAAAACAGCAATTTTTTTCAAATATACAGTAATCTACTCCATTGCAGAAACAATATTCAGAAATCTTTTCCATTAAAAAACCCAGAAACTTCTTCAGAAAGCCTCTTTAAACAATTTTTCCAGTAGCTTAAAAATGCAAAATTTAAAAGTGGGCAGCAGAAATTGCATGGAAGTTCAGAATGAAAACCTTCAGATGCACAATGCTGCTCTTTTTTTTTTTTTCAAAACCAATGCCGGAATGCTGCCAATTTCTGAATGTTGCTTCTCCTTCAGAAACAATGCTGCTCTTCTTCAAGACTAATTTCTGAATGGCGGAAAAAACACTGCTGCAGAAACTCTCTAAATGCTGCAAAAATGCAGATATGCACAGGCCATAAACACAAATGGCTCACTCAATTTGGAGCAGGGCCAACAATTGCCTGCTCTGATACCATGTTAAACACCATGTTGAAGCACACACATGGTGTATGAGGAAGATGAACACACACACAAGAGACTCAACCCACAATGAAGGATAAGCATGAGGCTTTCTTATTTTCCATTATACAAAGATGTACATTTATAGTACAATGGTGTGACTCTTGGTTTCACATTCCAAGGTCACTTGGACTCCATTGTGACTTTTCGCATTCCACACCTACCCATGTAGGATTAGGTGTTCCAACAATATGTTATCAAACTTGCAGAGACAAGGACCACTTAGAATCAGTCATGGATAGGAGGATAGGACTAATGGAGCATATGGTAGCAAGTTACATGATTGGCATAGGTTGGATAGAGATGATACGATTAGAGATGGAAGATTCTTGGATACACCTGATAGATGAGGCAGTGGACATGGGATTTACTCGAGTTATGGTTCAGATAGGTATCATGGCCATAATCCTTATGATCCTTACAGGAGGAGTGACAGGGGATATTTGTTAGATGATTTCAAGAAAGAAAAGCTACCTATATTTGATGGAGAAACTAAGAATTCGCCGAATGCATAAGATTGGTTTCTTAGAATGAATAAGTTCTTCAGATAGCATGATTACTCAGTGAACATGAAGGAATAATAACTACATTCAGCCTTAAATGTAAATCATATGTTTGGTGGGAATATGTAAAGAATGTTAGAGGTATTCATGAAGATGAGTTGACTTGGAGTGAGTTCGAGAGACTATTCATGACGAAGTATCTATCAGAGAGATACTATGATGATAGGGAAAAATAATTCTACGAGCTAAAGATGTGATCTATGACTGATGAGGAGTACACTAGAAGGTTCTTGGATTTATTGTGGTAAGTTCTTTATTTGAAGGAGGAGAAAAAAAGATTAAGAGATTCATCAATGGGTTGATGGTAGCATTCAAATATAAGATTGATTTCAATGAGCCTAGATCATTGGAGGAATCCACTAAGAAGATAAACCATTGCTATGAGCAATAAAAGCACATATTAGAGAATAAACAGGATTGGAGAGGTAATTTAAAGAATAAGGAAAAATGGGACAAGAAGCAAGCAAGGCCTCATGACATGGGTAACAAAGAGAATGCAGTGCCCCCTAAGAAATTCAATGTGTCTAACAAAGGACAACAATTTCAATCTCAGGAGCATAACAAGGGTGCAAGTTGGAAGCCTTTACAATTTTGGACTTGTGGAAAGGATCATCACAAGTGATATTATCCATAGTATCGAGGTGGTAGACCGAAGATATAAAATGTTCAGGAGGCACAAATAGTGGGAGATGTTGGACAGAGTATTCCTCAGATTTATGCAGCATTGTATAATAAACAAGCAGCTCACCGGGCTTCTATCATCTAGATGGAAGGTAAGCTTTGTGATCAAGTTGTTTCTATTTTGATTGACCCCTGGATATAATTATAGTTATGTTAATCCTGAGCTATTGGATAAGTGTGGTTTAAATAAATAAGTGCATGCATAATATTGGTTAGTATAATTAGCTACACGTACAAAGAAAATGGTTCATCATTGGGCAAGAACTTCTGTATTTGAGTTGAATGGTATGCCTACCTTAACACATTTGAATGCATGATCGTTGGGATCGTTTAGTATGCTATTGGGTATGAACTGGTTGTATCTTTAGAAGACTATGTTATGAAACCATCTCCAAAAATAGAAGAAAAGAGAGATCAACACCTTAGAAATAGCCACTTAGAGGGGGAAACCTCCAGTACATTACATAAATGAACAATTTTTGGATGATACAAATGACCAAAACCTCCTTCTATATATAGGAGTCCATGGGGTCACAATATAATCCTAGCCAACCTAACAATAATAATGTAAGGGCACAATAATAACAATATTGGGGTTACAGGGGTACAACAATAACAATAAGGGGGTTACAATAACAACAATAAGGGACTATACTAGTAATATAGGGACCTAACATGCCCCTCTCCTTCAAAAAAGTGGTGTCCTCAACGCTTGAGAAACTCCAAATGATTCTGTATAAAATTATCATCCTCCTATGTAGAATATTCTGTCGGTAAGTTCTTCCATTTGATGAAATACTCTGAAATTGATCGATTTCGTAGTTGTCGAGTTCTTGTTTTCTTGATTGCTTCAGGTTCCAATATGATTTTTCCTTCCTCATCAAGTTCTAGCAATATTGTTTGAACTGGAAGTTTGTCCCCTATAATCTTCTTTAAGCATGAAACATGGAAAACTGGATGCACCCGCGAAGAAGTAGGAAGCTCCAATTTGTATGCCATAGTACCAATATTTTGCAACACCTTGTAAGGACCATAGTACTTTGGCAATAATTTATTATCCTTCTTAGCTTGCTTGAGGGACATTTGTTTGTATGGTTGTATCCATAAAAATACCCAGTCTCCTACATCAAAACTTCTCTTGCTGCAATGTTGATCTGCTTGTTGTTTCATTAGATTTTGTGCCAAATTTAGGTTATCCTTTAAGAGTTGGAGAACTTCTTGTTGATGCTCGATGTGATCTTCCACTGCTTGAACCTTAGAATTTTCTCTTAACGAAGATGTGATAGACGGTGGTTGATATCCATAAAGTGCCATAAATGGAGTCATTTTTGCTACAGTATGGAAGGAAGCATTATACTACCATTCAGCGAGAGGTAACCACTTGACCCATTGTGTTTGCTTATCAGATAAAAAACAACGAAGATATCATTCCAAAAATTTATTCACTATCTCAGTTTGAAAATCAGATTGAGGATGATAAGATGAGTTATGAGCTAGTTAAGTACCCAAACAAGAAAATAATTTCGCCCAAAAATTTTCAATAAAAATGGGATCTCTGTCACTTACAATAATCCTTGGGTTTCCATGTAGCTTTTGAATTGTTTCCATAAATGAAGTAGAAATTGTACTTTCTTTAAATGGATGAGATAATGCACAAAAGTGTGCATACTTGGTAATTCTATCAACTATCACCATGATGACACCCCTTCCTTTGGACTTAGGTAAACCTGTGATAAAATCCATTGAAATATCCTCCCAACATTAACATGGAATGAATACAGGTTGTAGAAGACCTGGGGTCTTAATAGTCTCAACTTTATTTTGCTGGCAAACCAAACATTCAGCCACAAAATTTTGAATATCAGATTTAAGGCCATCCCAAAAAATTCTTTCTTCACCCTATGGTAAGTTTTTAAAAATCCTGAGTGTCCTCCTAAAGGAGAAGTGTGCGATTCCAAAAGAATATTTTCTTTTAGTTGGGAATTATTGCAAATATATCAGCGATCTTTGTACCATAAGGAATCATTTTTCCAACTAAATGTATTAGATGTACTAGGATCTTGCTACAAATTTTGAATGAGTGTCCACACTTCTTCGTCCTTCTTCCATTCATCCCTTGCTTAGGTTATCCAGTGTGGCTAGATAATAGAAATGGCACAAAGCAATGCTTCCACCTCTTCATCCTTTCTTGAGAGCGCATCTGCAACACCATTTAGCTTCCCTTTTTTGTAGATGATTTCAAATTCATAACCCAACATCTTTGTCACCTATTTTTGTTGCTCTTCTGAAGATAATATTTGTTCCAAAAAGTGTATAAGACTATTATGATCAGTTTTTACCTTGAAGTGTCTTCGTATTAGGTAAGGTCACCATTTCTTTAGTGCATGTAGTATTGCCAACATTTCCTTCTCATAAATAGGTTTCTGTAAATACTTTCCTTTCATTGGACGACTTTCAAAAGCAATGGGTCTTCCTTCTTGCATTAAAACAACACCAATTCCATTTCCTGAGGCATCACATTCCACAATAAATATTTTTGTGAAGTCTGGCGTAGCTAAGACTGGTGCTAGGCACATTGCCTCTTTAAGATGTTCAAAGGCCTTAGTTGCTTTAGGAGTCCATGAAAATGCATCTTTCTTCAATAATGTTGTTAGAGGTGTTTCTATTCTCCCATAATTCTTAACAAACTTGTGATAATACCCTGTTAACCCGAGAAATCCTCGCAACTGCTTTATGCTTGTGGGGACTTTCCATTCCTTAATGGCTTTAATTTTGTTAGGGTCTACCTTAACACCCTCGTGAGATATAATATGACCTAAATATTACACCTCTTTCACTCCAAAGAAACATTTGGATGTTTTTGCATATAATTTTTTCTCCTCCAATAGTTTGAGCACCTTGTCAACATGTTGAACATGATCCTTCCAAGACCTATTGTAGATTAGTATGTCATCAAAAAATACTAGCACAAATTTTCTAAGGAAGGGTTTGAAAATGGAATTCATCAACCCTTGAAATGTAGAAGGTGCATTGGTAAGGCCAAAAGGCATGACCAAAAATTCATAATGACCTCATGAGTTCGAAATGCTGTTTTTGGAATATCTTCAGTCTTCATTCTAATTTGATGATATCCTGAACGAAGATCCAAATTGGTAAAATAAATTGCTCCATGTAATTCATCCAATAATTCATCAATCACAGGAATGGGAAATTTGTCTTTAATGGTGAGCTTATTGAACTCCCTATAATCCGGACACATTCGCCATGATACATCCTTCTTGTGTACCAATACTACAGGAGCAGAGAAAGAACTTTGACTAGGTTGAATTATACCCGCCTCTAACATTTCTGCAATCATACGTTCAATTTCGCTCCTTTGGACATAAGGATATCTATAAGGCCTGATGTTTGGAGGAACACTTCCTGGAATCAAATGAATAGCATGATCATGATCACGAATAGGTGGGAGTCCTTTGGGAGTTTCAAACACCTTGGAATGTTTTTCCAAGACTTTTTGGAGATCTGGAGAAATAGATGATTTTGATGTTGGAGCTTCTAGTGAGCATAATTGTGAATTTACGCCTCATTGTTCTTTCTTCATAAGCTTTTTCACGAGATTAGAGCTTATTATCTTTCTTGGCTTCCCTGCGATACCCCGTAATTCGATTTCATTTCCTTCCAAAAAAAAATTCAAGAAAAGTTCTTGAAAATTAAAATCTATCGTCCCCAAAGATTGTAACCATTGTACTCCTAGTACAACATCAACACCTCCCATTGGAATGGAAAGCATTGGACTATTCAACACATATCCCCCCATGGTTAGCTTGATATTATGGCATTTTCCAGAGCAATTTATAGTTCCTCCATTTGCAACCATCATTTGACATTCTGGTGCTGGGTATAGGAAACAATTCAATTCCTTGGCTACCTTACAATGAATAAAATTATGGGTACTACCCGAATCAATCAACACTATTACCTTTTTCTTCTTGATATGTCCTTCTATCTTGAGAGTTTGAGGAGTGGTAATTCCTGCCAATGCATTACACGATATGGTCGGACTCATTTCTTCTTCTTCTAGGGTTGATTCCTAGTGTATATTGATCTGGATATATGCAGGAACACAACAGAATATAGAAATAACCATAAACATAGAGATGCAGTAGAAATAATGTGTCATTTCATTAATATCAAATAACATAAATATGCTTACATACATAATGGAAATAAAATAGCTAGGGTGCTAGTAGTGAATCTCTGAGAAGAGATGTGGTGGCTACAGACCTCTGAACTGTGTTACAATGAGGCTCGAGGGCCTATTTATTATTGAGAAACAATGGAAAAACTGAAACGTCAAAAAACGTAACTCTAGGAGATGAAGCGCCAAAAATGTGGGTCCCGTTTGGGTAAATTGGTGTTTCAACTTCCCGGGGACGTAACTTTAGCATCCAATCTCCATTTGACATGATCAATAGCTCATTAGAAATATATATTTAAGGACTACAACTTTCGATGTGAGCAACATTGGTTAATGGACCCATGTTGCTCCCAGTTTTCCCAAAAAACGTCGTTTAGGGCCTCAAAACGGCTCCGGAAGTTCAGGACCCGAAAAACTGCTAAAAATAGTAAGTTGTGCTGCAACTTAAAAAATGAACAAACTAATGGTGGGGGTTCAAATGGAATAGGTGGGTGGCCACCAATATCCACCTGGATCATTAAGGCCCCAAAATGGCTCTGGGAGTGTAGGACCCGAAAACCTGCTAAAAATAGTAAGTGGTGTTGAATGTGAAAAGCTGCAAGAATTGATGGTGTGGGTCCAAATGGAATAGGTGGGTGGACATCGATATCCACCTGGATAATTCCTCCCTCCTTATGAAGAAATGGTCCTCATTGCGTTGAGATCCTCCCTGAGATGAAGCAAATTTTGTTGAAATGGGTATTAGATTCGTTGAAGATGTCATGGACCTGTGGGCAAACGTGCTAGATGCATTTAGTAAATTTGGTTTCTTTATCAGCCTATGATAGTACATGTGTGGATTATGTATGTGTATTTGTAGGAGGTATGGTAACATCAGGCGGCGGTGCATTGGGGGTCAGATCAATGGAGTACTTGTCCTGACAATGTAGAGGAACCTCTGTGAGTGAGGAGAAAATGTCCTTGTATTCCTCCATGAATTTGTCCATCTGCTGCAGCCGTGTAGGGGAGGCCTGTTTTGAGGTTGTGGCCACAATATTCTTCTTTCCTTGTGAGTGAGTTGTAAGGAAAATGAATTTCCTCGTTTGAGAAACAATCTTAATGCGTTGTTTTGCAGTAGTCAAAGAGATGACAGGAGGCAGTACTACCTCTAGTATCCTGTACAATTTATTTCCCAAAGTAATAATAAAAGCACGAGGCCTAGACTCATACACAACATGTCGCCTCCACAAGTACGGTTGGCCCAATAATACATCAGCTACATCAAGAGGATCAACATCACATAATACCTCATCCGTGAATGGCTTGATGCTGTACGGAAGGTGGCATTGTTGGCGGACGCAAATATCTCTCCCTGGGTGAAGCCACTCGATGGTATATGGCTGTAGGTGTGCTATGGTCAGTAGGCTGAGCCGCTTCACGACCTATGCTGAAACGAGGTTCTTTTGGCTTCCGCTATCGACAAGAAATTGCAGTGGAGAACCCTTTACCCACATTTGTGAATGGAAGAGGCACTCCCCCTCCTCTGGATCCTCTAGGTCCTCCCTCTAGATCTTGGTGGTGGAAAAAATGGCACTAGGATCCGCATCAATGACCTTCTTCCCTTTTTCATTGCCTTTGTCTGGTTCTGACTCAGGATCAGAAAGTGAATCTAATTCGGGTGCCTTTAGTTCGGCCACCAATGACTGTTTGGCCCGACACTTGTTTGTGTTGTGAGTGGGGCTGTTATGAAATTCACTCCACTTCCCTGTGTCCTTCTTTTGATTTTTGGTGTTGTTATGAGTAGCACAACTTTGGCCTTTCCCCTTGTTCTTTGGTTCGGGGGCACCTTTCAGATTTGCAGATCCAAAGTCTCGCTTCTTCTTCTTAAATTTCTGCTCGATCTTGGCAGCATAGCGATATGCCGTGCCAAGCGATGTAATGTCGAGGAACTCCATTTCCTCCTGAATGTGTTTGTGTAGACAACAACGGTACTTGAGCACCAAATGTCTCTCTGAGTCTTTAATACCCAACTTTGTGCGCAGGGTATGGAACAAATTCGTCAGTTCGTGCACATATTGATCCCTTTGTCACCGTACCGTGGTCCATTGGATGTATTTGTCCTCATAGCTCCCCATGGGGTAATATTGTTCCTTGATACCGTCTCAGAATGAATTCCAAGTGGGTGTGTCTGAGAACAGAGAGGGTTCCCCTTCATCCTCTTGCTCACGGTAGGTTTCCCACCAGTATTTGACATGGGGGGCGGCTTTGAGGAGCGAAAAAATAATCTTTTCTCGGTTAGAGAAATCATGGACCGAGAAATACCCTTCCAGAAAATTCCACCATCTATCTACGGCGTCTGCATCTATTTGGCCTTCAAATACAGGAATATCAAAGTTTACTTGTATCTTGAAGGGAGTGGTGCCTCCAGAGTGGCTGTTGGATGCAGATGCGCCGTAGGTGGGCAGTCGTTGAAGAATCTGAGAAAAGTTATCCATCATCACGTTCCTTTGTTTCTCGAGGGCCTCCTTGAGCAATATTTTGATAGGATCTCCTGCTCCCTTGTCTCTCTTTTCTTCCACCATGGGAGGTCTTCAGGGTTTGCAAGGTTGATCTTGCAAGGGTTCAACCAGATCGAGCCCTAACTCCTTATACCCTGACCACGTTGGGGACATGCAAAGAAAAAAAAAAAAAAGAGCAGACCCCTCTAATACCACTGATCCAGATTTATGCAGGAACGCAAAAAAATACAGAAATAACCATAAACGTAGAGATGCAGCGGAAATAATGCATCATTTCATTAATATCAAATAACAGAAATATGCTTACAGACATAATGGAAATAAAATAGCTAGGGTGCTGGTAGCGAATATCTGAGAAGAGATGTGGTGGCTACAAACCCCTGAACTGTGTTACAATGAGGCTCGAGGGATTATTTATTATTGAGAAACAATGGAAAAAATGAAACGTCCAAAAACCTAACTCTAGGAGATGAGGCGCCCAAACTGTGGGTCCCGTTTGGGTAAATTGGTGTTTCAACTTCCCGGGGACGTAACTTTGGCATCTGATCTCCATTTGATGCGATCAATAGCTCATTAGAAATATCTATCTAAGGACTACAACTTTCGATGTGAGAAACATCAGTCCACGAACCCATGTTGCTCTTGATTTTCCCAAAAAACGTCGTTTAGGGCCTTAAAACGGCACCGGAAGTTCAGGACCCGGAAGATTGCTAAAAATAGTAAGTTGTGCTGCAACTTAAAAATTGAATGAAATGATGGTGGGGGTTCAAATGCAATAGGTGGGTGGCCACCAATATCAACCTAGATCATTAAGGCCCCAAAACGGCTCCGGGAGTGTAGGACCCGAAAACCTGCTAAAAATAGTAAGTGGTGCTGAATGTGAAAAGCTGCAAGAATTGATGGTGTGGGTCCAAATGGAATAGGTGGGTGGCAACCGATATCCACCTGGATCATATATTCTCTTATTTTGAATTTTCTTGTTCATTTTCTTCCTCCTCTTCACAATCTATGTAAAATAATTTCTTCTTAGCACACTTACGACCTTTAGTGTATTTGCTATCACAACTGTAGCAAATCCCTTTTTATCTTTTTTCTTCCAATTGTTGTGGTGTCAACCTTATAGTTTGTGTAAGTCTAGGAGTAGCAACACTTACATCTTTATAAATGTGAGTGGTAGGCTTCTTTGTCGCCATAATTTTACATTCAATTTTTCTTGCCAACCTGAATGCCTTCTCCAATGAATTAGGTTCCCAAATGTGAACTTCATGTTGGATGTTATCCTTTAAAGTGCCTATGAAGACATCAATATTGTGTTCCTCTAGAATATCAGTTACCCTTATATTCAATTTTTGGAAGTCCTCAATGTGGTCCACCATTGAACCCTTTTGTTTGAGATTTATCAATTGGCTAAAGAAGGTGTTGCTCTTTGTATCCTCATAATGCGCTATCGTTTCCTCCATAAAAATTGACCAAGTGACAATTTTTTTATGGGAGAAAAGCCATCGATACCATACAAATGTATTTTGTTCTAAATGTAAAGTTGCAATCCATACCTTTTGTGTGTTTTTCACATTATTGAGATCAAAATATTGCTCCATCTGTAGTATCCATGTTACGTGATCCTTGCCATCAAACTTCCTCATATCCATCTTTGGAATATGGTGGTTCTTCAATCCAACATTAGAGTTTATGAAATCATGATTAAATTTTATTTTCTTCGGTTCATGAGTTTCCTCTACTATCTTTCTATCATTAGGAATCATTTCTTGTATTAACCTTGTCATCAAACCTTCCATGTCTACTTTTAGATCATTCTTCATGTCTTCCATGTTGTCTTTCACTTTTTCATCGATCTTAGCTTCCATGTCATCCATATTAGCTTCCATGCCATCCATCTTAGCTTCCATGCCATTTTTCAAACCATCCATGCCTTTCTTCAAAACTTCCATTTCATTTTTTGTTTCTCTTTGCGAGAGCGAAATTTGGTGCACTTGCTCTTGTAATTTTGATATGTCATGTTGCGCTTCTTCTTGTTCATGAGTCATAGTAGAGCCTTATGAAGGCTTAATTGGTATTGAATTCTTTTTAGGAGGAATTTTAGAACCAAATTCTGATATCTATGCTTCAATATGCCCTTGGAATCACTTCAAACTGATTTTTCACTCAAGACTTATGCAATTTGAAAAAAAATACACCCCTTTTTATTTCTTTTAAGGAGCCCGATATTGAAACTAAATTATCTCTATGATTTCAGATCTTCAATATCTAAAATTTAGCCTTGTAGTAGCCCTCTGAATCTTCTTTCGAATTCCACAGGTCTGACTTGATTTGGATTCTTCAAGGCAAAGTTATGCCCAATCTCCCACAATGACCTAATTATGGACTGGTTCAACAAAGCAAACTTGTATGGCGTGCCACATGTTATTTTTTCCTTCTTCAACTCTGAAATTGATATAAAGGAAACTACAGTCCGTGTACTTGTAGGCACTTTTTACATAATTCCAATCCGACGCTTAGAGAGAGAGAGTTATGATGATTTTCCCATGGTCACCTCTTTGAGATGAAATTTCGGATCCTGAAAAAACCCTAACTTCCACAGATCATATATCCAAAAATTTTACGAACCAAGAGCTGAAATTTGTACAGGACGTTTCTCCGGATTTGGGCTTCGCTCTGTAAAAATTTCAGCTTCTAAACCTTCGTAGAAAAAAATTTATAGCGCAAATTCCATGATGACTTGTTTTTGGTGAAATTCAGGAGCCTGAAAAAATTATAACTTCCACAGATCATATCTCTGCAAATATTGTGAACCAAGATCTGAAATTTTTACATGAAGTTCCTCAGGATTTTGGCTTTACTTTGTAAAAATTTCAGCTTCTGAACCTTCGTAGAAAAAAATTTATAGGGAAAATTCAACGATGACCTATTTGGAGCAGCGAAACCATAGAATCCAAAGCTCTGATACCAAATGTTATGAAACCAGCTCCAAAAATAGAAGAAAAGAGAGATCAACGCCTTATAAATAGCCACTTCGAGGGGGAAACCTCCAATACATTACATAAATGAACAATTCTTGGATGATACAAATGACCAAAACCTCCTTCACTATATAGGAGTCCATGGGGTCATAATATAATCCTAGTCGACCTAACAATAACAATCTAAGGGCACAATAATAACAATATTGGGGTTACAGGGGTACAAAAATAACAATAAGGGGGTTACAATAACAACAATAGGGGACTATACTATTAATATAGGGATCTAACAGACTAAGGTAGACTGCTACGATAAGGCTATTGAGTGCTTGAATGACAATGGAGAACAAAGAGTGTTGCAAGGTAAGAAGAAGGCAACCTCAGCTAGAATGGTGACATATATGCAGGAAAAGTGCAGCCATAAAAGGGTGTGTGTTATTTTCAGTGCACATTTCCAGTGACAAAGGTAAGGAAACTGAGGATGTGGATGTTTTGAGTAGGTACATAGTTATGTGGCAGTTTCAAGATGTGTTCTCGGCAGAGATCTCAGAGTTATCGCCTCACATGGAAGTGAAATTTTCTATTGAGTTGGTACTAGGTGCATCACCAACGTCAAAGGCACCATACAAGATGAGCACACTGAAGTTAATGGAATTAAAGCTCGAGTTGAAGCAAAATCTTGACAAGGGATACATTAGACTAAGTGTATCTCCTTGGGGTGCACTAGTATTGTTTGTGAAGAAGAAGGATTGTACTCTCAAGTTATGCATTGATTACAAACAGTTGAACAAGGTAACAATCAAGAACAAGTATTTTTTGTCAAGGATTGATAACTTGTTTTATCAGTTGAAGGGAGCAGCAGTTTTCTCGAAGATTGATCTAAGATTAGGATACCATCATGTATGCATTAAGGAAGAGGACATCTATAAGACTTATTTCAACACCAGGTATGGGAATTATAAGTTTGTTGTAGTTCCTTTAGTTTTTACTAATGCTCCATCTACCTTTATGTGCTTGAGGAATAATGCATTGTGTCCTTATCTGGACAAGTTTTTTTTTGTATTCATTGATGATATATTGGTATATTATAAGAATGAGGAAGAACATGATGAACACTTAGTATAATTATTGATATTGCTGAGAGAGCATCAGTTGTATGCTAAGCTCAGTAAATGCAGTTTATTTCAGACAAAGGTACATTACTTAGGACATGTGGTTTCCAAGGAAGGTATAGCAGTGGATCCATAAAAGAAAAGAGCCATCATGGAATGGACATCTCCTAGGAATGTGGATGAGGTAAGATCATTCTTGGGGTTAGTAGGGTATTATAGGAGGTTCATCAAGAAATTCTCACATATTTCTTATCCTATCACATCATTGCAAAGGAAAGGTAATAAGTTTGAATGGAAAGATGAATGTGCAACCAATTTTGAGCAGTTGAATCAATTGTTGGAAAATTCTCAAGTTCTAAAGGTTGCAGATTCAGATAAATAATTCATGGTGTATATATATTCCCACAAAAAGTACTTGGATTCTTGATGCAAGAAGGAAAAGTGGTATGCTATGAATCAAGGAAACTAAATGAGCATGAGAAGAATTATCTGACACATGATCTTGAGTTGGAAGTGATCATCCATGCATTGAAGAGGTGGAGGCACTATCTTCTTGGTAGGAGGTTCATAATTATGAGTGATCATAGTGGATTGGTGTGTCTATTTTACCAACTGAATCTGAATGATAGGCATGCTATATGTTTGGCCATGATCAGTGAGTTCAAATTTGAGATCAAGTACATTAAAGGTAAAGAGAATAGGGTTGCAGATGCTCTTAACATGAGGATACATGTGAAGAATATAGTAGCTATGAGCTCCTATGGGACATATTTATAGGATCAAATCCTACAGGCAGGGCAACAGGATGACAAGTACATGTAGCTTATGCACATGTTACAACAGGGTACAGGTGATCAGGATGTGGACTATCATCTTTTTTTTTTTCTCCATAAAACTAATTCTATTAAGAGAGCATATGGTACAATATGAAGTTACAATCAAGAGAAGCAAGAAAATGGGAAGCCGGAAAGGATAAACTATCCACCTCGGCCCCTAAGAGAAACCATGAAGAGAGCATTGAAATGAGCAAAAAGGGACAAGAAATAACAAAGTAACAAGAGCTGAATAAGGGATTCTACCCAGCATGGGTCGAATCAACCATTCGACATTTTTTCCCTTTCTTTTTACCAACTTTAACCCAGCCAAGATGATGCGGCTGAGCTGGAACGATTTGCAGACTGAGCTGGGCAGTCGGAGAGGTCTTCTTTTCTGAATCTGAGGGAGAAGATTCATGAGTTCTTTTCTGTGAGTTTGGTGGAACATTCGATTCCTCGGGGCTTGCTAAAGGCGAATCCTGTGGCTGCTTTGTGTCCTCCCCTTCTGCTTCCCCTTCCTCTTCATCCGAGCTGAAGTCCATATCATCCATGGGGGGAGGATCATGAGGTTTCCAACTTTTGGATTTTGGCTTATGATTGAATTTCTTCTTTTGGGCAGGAATCGAGGGGCAAGAGCTCTGAAGGTGCCCTGTTTGATGGCAATGCCGGCAGCGAAAGGCTGTGTTCTCGTAGTCCAGGGTCTGAGTCCAATGGAAGTCTCCAATTTTGAGATTGATTTGATCGGGTAGACCTTTGCTCATATCTATTTCTGCACAGATTCTGCTGAAGGTGTATATGCCCTTTTCCCCCCTTGAGGTGTCTGTGGCAAGAAAACGGCCTAGAGTATTTCCAATCCCTTGGAAGACAGCGAAGTGCCATAGATGCGCCAGGAGATTAGAAAGTCTGACCCAAATGGGGAGCTTGGTGATCACTGCTGTAGATGGATCAAAATATGGGAACCAGGGGGTGAGGAATAAACCTGTTGTGCCCCAAAACCATGGGCCTTCTGTAAGAGCTTTTTGGTAGTCTTCACTGAAAGCAAACACTACAACGAAGAAGCCCTTTGAGAAAAATAAAACCTTGCAATTGTTGGTCCAGTTGGAGTGAATCCATTGGTAGAGATCTGCCGTGCGTGGCCATAGACCATTAAATCTTCAAATAATGGCATGCTCTGCATACTTTTGGGTTTGCTCATCCAGCGTTGGATGTGATATTTCAATGGAGGGGATTTACTTTAGTTTGTCCACCAAAAAATGCTTGGGAGCCTGAGCTGGTGGAACTAATTTCTTGGGTATCTGAGCATGGACAGCATCTTTGTAGGAAAAAGCCGGAGCTGTAGATGACTGTCCAACTGCGCCCCCTCTCAGACGAAGGGTTAAAACAATAGATGCATTTCTTTTAATACTGTAAAAAGAGAGGGGATAAATATCCTCAAGTTGTTTACCTTCGTGGAGGAGTCTTTGTGATGCATATGGAATCCCCAGCCTATATTCAAGGACTTGCTTGAGGTCCTGCACCAGATCCGAGGAGCTCACCCATTGCAGCATAGTTTTTCCAAAAAGGAGCAAGATCTGGGTCTGATAAGAAGCAGAGTGATCAGCAGACTTCTGCTTGCCTCTGCATATCTGAGATGAGAGCAATCTGGTACTCTGGTAATCCATCTTTTCCAGAACTTGTTGCTGGGGTTTGAGAGAAGTTGTGGAGTGAGGCAAATAGCCATAGAGATGGGTATTTTTTCTTGCCCATAAGAACTCCCTTGTGCGCCCATCAGGCAGATCCAGGTAACTCAAAGAATTTTGGATCTAAAAGGCAGAGGTTCGACGATTCTGGGAGAGCAGACTTGGTTCGAAAGTGGTTGAGCAGCCTTTCTACACGCAGGCGTTCATCCCTAGAGCCGCAACCTGAGGAGAAGACAGTGTATTTGCTGTAGTGCCATTCATAACTCGATCGATCTTTGCTTGAAGGGGGCGGCAATTCCAAATCGCGACTGCAGAGGGCCGAGCTCTGGCTTCATCGTTTTCCTGAGAAGAGCGATGCAAGGGAACGTTAGCGCCCAGAGGGGCATAGGAAACCCGAGGATCAGCGCTGGCTGAAGCATCCGGCATTCCACATCTGAAAGAGCAAGCAGGGCCAAGCGAGGGAAAAGCGGCGGCATGGGAGCTTAGGTCAAGAAAAACCCTAGGAGCCATCGCGCCCAAGCGGAATGAACCTTGTCTTATGTGGACTATCATCTTACAGCAGATGGTTTTGTCAGATTTAGGGGAAGGATATATGTCTTGGATAACAGTGAGCTCAAGAAGCTTATATTGAGGGAATTTCATGCTAAGTCATATTCAGGTCTCTCGGGATATCATAATACATTGACAGTAGAGAATAATTTTTATTATTGGCCGAATCTAACGAGGGAAGTGTCATAGTTTGTGGCTAGATGTTTGGATTGTCAGTAGGTGAAAGAAGAGTGTAAGCATCCACATGGATTACTTCGGCCTATTCTAATTCTAGAGTGGAAATGGGAGGTAATTTCCATGGATTTCATTATAGGTTTTCCTAGGACATCTAGACAACACGATTCCTTCATGGTTGTGGTGGATAGGTTGGAAAAGTTATCACACTTCATTCTAGTAAAGTATACTTTTTCAACTAATGAAGTAGCATAGGTCTTCATCAGAGATGTAGTGAGGTTGCATGGTGTTCCGAAGAAGATTGTGTTAGACGGGGATGTTAAGTTCACTTGTAGGTTCTAGAAAGAGTTATTTTTAGGTTTGGGTACAGAGTTGTGCTTCAACACAACTTATCATTCGCAGACAGATGGACATATAAAGAGGGTCAACAAGATTTTAGAGGACATGTTGAGGATGTATGTGATGCATCAACAACGAAAGTGGGAAGAGTATTTTCCTCTAGTTGAGTTTGCTTACAACAATGGGTATCAAGAGTCTTTGAGGATGATTCTGTTTGAGTCACTCTATGGGAAGAGTTTTAATACTCCTATCAGTTGGAATTATCTAGTTAACATGGTATTAATTGGACCAGACATGTTGGAAGAGATGGAACAGGAAATGGAGGTATTCAAGAAGAATCTGAAGGTAGCATAGGACAAACATAAAATTTATACAGATCAGAACATGTTGTTTAAGGAGTTTCAGGTTGGGGAACATGTGTACTTGTGCATCAAGCCCAAGAAGAGCTCCTTGAGGATTGGATCATGTTCTAAGATGGCACCTTAGTATTGTGGACCTTTAAAGGTTCTTGAAAGGATTGGACTAGTAGCTTATCAACTTTCACTACCTCCGATAGTGAAATTCAACGATGTTTTCCATGTTTCATTGCTTAAGAAGTATATTAAAGATACTTATCATGTGATTTACTGGTTTGTATTGTAGGTGGAGCCAGAAGGAGAATTCCAGCGAGAACCTCAGTCCATTTTGCAGTGAAAGATGCTCATGCTCCAGAATCGAGAAACAAAGCAATTTAAATTACAATAGAAGCACTTTGGGCCTGATGAAGCTACATGGGAGATGGTTGATTATATGCGGGCTATGCATCCCTCTCTATTCATTGGTTGAGCGAATGTTTTTGACATATGTTTTGGTGTGATGTTTTGGTACATGTGTATATATGTATATGGATGTAAATGTTTCCATGAGTTGTGTTATAAAGCTCCAATAAGCGGTATGGGTATCATGTCATTATGGTTTTCATGTTGTTATGTTTCTCATGTTGGTTTGCTTCTTAGCAGGATGATCATTGTAAACACTGCAATGGGCTAAGTTATAAATCTCTATGGGTAGTATGTTTTTCTTTCAACACTCTTCTTGGTTATAGGTGTCATTGAACACCGAGGATGTTGTTCCACCAAGGGGGAGGATTTTGTAATAGCCCTGGTCAAAAATCCATGTAATAAAGTTAATAAAGAAAAAATAATAACCAAGGTCATGGGACACGTATTCCGAGATCACTGTTGGAAAAAAAGAATAATTATGGGGATCACTTATGACTCATTAATGGTTATGAAAATTGGCAAAGGCAATGACAAATACTTTGGAAAGGCATGAAAATGAAGGTGAAAGGCCACAGGTTGCATGTGAGGAGGAAAATGAAGGTAAATAATGGAAAATGAAGAAAATAGAGGCCTCATTAATAAAAAGTCTTATGAGAATCAGTTCACAACTTTTGTCAATTCAGTTTTGGAGCTCTCATTATATTCTATCTCTCATACTCTTGGACCTTTAGAGTTTTCTTAGAGAAGTCTTGGAGGATTGTGACATACTTGGGATTTGGCATACGAAGGCAAAGGAAAATTAGGAAAGTGCAAGAGGACATCGAGATCAACAACTACATCAGGTTGTGCTTACAGGTACCGAGTTCCATGCATGATTTCCTTTCCAGTTTTGGCATGCATGGCACATGCATGTGGTTTCTTGGTTATGATCTACCATTCACATGGAGGATTGCGTGGGTTGACATTGGTTTTTCCTAGCCTTTCCATTTCCTGGATATCAATGGTGTTGTGGGTTTCTTTCCTTTTGTTTTCTGGTTGGTTCTCATGTTCCTTATGTTTGTGGGTTGAGTTACTAATTCCTGGAAGTCTTGGTTGGAAAAACACTCTAGAAGCCCTGTAATATCATTGGTTGAGTTACTAGTCCTGTAATCCTTGGTTATAAAAATGCTTTGGAAGCCCTTGGTGGGTTGATTTACTAGTCCTAGAAGCCTTGGTTGTACAAATTATTTGGAAACCCGACAACAATTGTGGGTTGATTTACTAGTCCTAGAAGCTCTGGTTGGAACAAATGCTCTAGATCCATGGACATCTTGGTTAGAGACCGATCTAGTGATGGTTAGTAATGTCTGGCCATGAGGTGGAATCACTAGTTGAGGGTTGAGGCAGTTTGGCCTCTGGAAGCCCTGGTTTGGTTTTGTTTGAATTTCTCCATGAGATCCCACATTCACGCTTGGAATATGACATGGGGATGATTGGCTGAAACAAATATTTGGTTAAGCCTAATTTATGGTCGGGTGGTACCTAGAATTCCCAAACCTCGTTGCATTTTTCATATGTCAATAAGAGCTCTTTACCTCTTGTATTTTATGGGTAAATGTACTAGTTATTATGTGTTTTTATGGTTGTTATACCCTTATTATTTGTGTTGTTTATATGTTGGTTATGAGTATTTTTTATGATAGACTCGGTGTATGGATATTATCATGTTTTGATTAGAAAATGAATGAAAAATGAGTATATGACCTAATACATTATAATGTAGCTATTGTGATAAGGCATCAATTCTTCTTAACAATTATTAGATAAGTATGAGACCCCTATGCTCATATCTATTATTATGACCTATAGATTACATATTTGTGACATGTTTGACGAAATTTATGTCATTGATAGTAGGGGTTAGATCAAGTACATGTACCAATGATTGCATTAGTTCCTTATTCCATTGCTATTTATCATTTCTGAAAGTTTCATGAAGTTCTGGGCGATGGCCTTAGACCTAGCCCAAAAAAAGTGGCTCAGAATTTAGGGTCGTTGGCTCAAAACTGCCTGAAAACACCACAGTTGTTGGGATGCCTTGTTGTGGGAGTGATGGGAAGGCCTTAGTCACATGAATGGCTTGTCATGATATTGGTTGAGGGTCAAGATCAGTAAAATGTCAATTTTTCTCAAGGGTTGGTTGGCTCCTAAAGGTTTTGGAGCATGTGTGGAAGGTCAGATTGGTCTTGTCATGTCGATTCCACTTCCTTAATTGTGCTTGGGGAGTTGATCATATCGTATTAACTCTTCATCACATGTTTACCCTAGTGGACTTGTTAGCTTGGGTAAATGTGGTAGGAGGGTGGTTACAGAGAGTTTGAGTTCCAAATTGTGGTGGAGATTTTGAGGTAGTGTAACAAGTAGTTGTCTACTAGTGGAGTGTACAAAATTTTGCAATGCAGGTAGTTGATCAACCCTTGGGAATTGTACAAGGAAATATGATGCTAGAGAATTCATAAAGTGGATAATTTTTGGCCATTTTTTCTCATTCAGTAGGGAGAAAAGTTTTACCTTTGCAGGCAGTGTTGATAGGCCTCCAAATTAACTATAGTTTAAGGCCCATCTGACCATCCTTCAACACATTAAACATATATTTTTTCATTATATGACATCCCTTTAGCTTTAATATGTTCATTACGAAGGTTTAGAGATAATTTCATGTTATGTGCCTAATATTATTTATTTTTGTAGAATATTGTGAGAATATTGGGTAGATTATGAAGATTTAGAGAATGAGATAATATAGGGACTCGCTCCCTATTATAGGATGAACCAAGATTGGATAATAAATGAAAAAGATATGATGAAATTATTGAATAGATTTTGGACCTCTAGTGATTAAGAAAATCTAGGAATGTGCTCCCTATCATTTATTGAAGATTGCTAGTGTTGGGAACTAGATCCAATTTTTGAGGGATTTTGGAGGGGAAATATTCATCTGTTCAAGGAGGATGCTTCCCCATATATTTTTATAAGTAAAAATTCTAATTTTCCTCTAGGGGCATGTATTTATTAGTCTTCTTGAGGAGAAAACTTATTATTTAGCAGCTCTACTTTCATTTATAACAGGGATGTACTAGGATTAACACTAATAATGAAGTTTGGTTCCATTTTTAGCTTTTAAAGCTTGGTTTCCTTTGTATAACTTTGAGTATCCTTGGTATTTTCCATCCTAGGAGCCTCATAGCCCTGTTGTACAATTTCTTTATTTTGTTTGAATGTCTCTTTCACTTACATCTCTTATTTATGCATTTAGTGTTCATGCTTCCTTTGTTGTAGGATATATTGGTTAAATTATTTAAGTGAGTTTTTTTTCAAGTTATTTATAGAGTCACAAGCCTGATGCATCCTTATAACAACTTTTAAAAGTCATATTCATCATTGAGCTACTTGGATTGGTTTACTAGTTCACAAATCTAGAATTTCTAGAAGTCTCTTGTAGCAAAATAGTAGCAATTTTCTACTAATTTTTAGTGTGCGTTAACGAGATTATTTAATTTTATTCCACTTGTATTATAGCTTAAAAAAATCAAACTTAATAAAAAAAATTATCCCACAACACTTTCACTTGATTAGCCTAGGAATTTGTCCACTTAGATCAACTTACTAGTTCATTGCTCTAAAATTTCCTGTTTCTATTAGTAATTTTATGCTATTTTTTAGCACATGTTAATGAGTGTTGAGGAGGTAAATCCCCTCTGCGGACAGAGGCGATCCCTACTAGCCCAGCAGGGGTCTAGCAACAAACAAACAATGCTATGACGCAAGCTCCTAGTTACGAATGAAAGAGCTACGGATAGAAGCCTACCTGGATTCCAACGCTATGATCTGAAGAAGAGATGTCCCCGTCCTTCAGCCCTGGCAGATCACAATCCTTCCACGATCTCCGCGGATGAACACCTGCACATAGAAGAAACGAACAGATACAAGCATAGGAACCAACATACGTAACTAAACATCGGTCAGAAAAGATATAACTCGCATTAACATGATGGAAAAAGGAGTGGAACCATAATCATAGTCATCTATTAAAATGATAAACGAATAGAAGTTACAACCAAGTTCTGACGTCGCAGCTTCCTTCGAACGGGTCTCCGGTCGTCCACGTCTCGCAAAGCTCGCCAAGGGAAGGGAAACCTCTCCAGAGTCTCGTAACAATGGTCTCCTCGCTTGAATGGGCCTTAAGGGAAAGAAGGGATTCTTTACAGCACAAAGGCACTTGGGAATAGGGAGATGCAAAGCTTCAGCACTTCAAGACTATCAGCCTTTCAACCTTTCAGCCCCTTCATCAATGGATGAAGGCTATATTTATAGAGAGGAGGAGGAGGTTGGGATCCCTACAATAGTGGAAGGGAGGCCTTATCCTTTGGGAGGTTCCCCATATGGTGGAAACAAGAGGCCAAAGGAGGAAGGCCGTGGTTATTCAGGCGAAACCACTCCTGATGACTCATCCACGAAGTTGTTGTAATCGAAACTTCGCCTCTTTTTTAAAAAACTTTCCATAAACAGA